>RCHQ01000021.1:0-353158 GCA_003676415.1 Plasmopara muralis | reverse complement strand
AGCTCGTGTTCGCGTAATGATATCTCACCGCACAAGCTCTACACTGAGGCATGTAGCAGCAAAATTGTCGACGGCGGGAGATCCTTAGAGATGTAAAAGCTCGTAAAGCAAAATTGCTGATGCAACACTAACGTTGAGCGAGTCCACGCGATTGTCCGTGTCTGTTGCTTGACCTTTGTTGAAAAAGAAAGGGATTTTAGCTAAGTGGATTGGGACAAAGATTATGTGCATACCTGGGATGGCCGCAATGTCTTGGCAGCACTGACGGATGCTTTTACGAAGACCTCGATGCTCGTTTCCCTGTTAACAGCAAAGTTTAAGCACAAGTCGGGTCGTTTTAATTGTAAATCAGGGCCAAGTTACCATGACGAGGATCGTTGGCTGGTTCTCAGCGGAGAGTTTAGTGGACGTGATGGAGTTGGGTCCACTACTGGCGCCTACAGTACGCCAACCAAGGTCGCTACTAATTGCCAGCACCTCATGAAGATTCCTTGCTTTCATAAGTTTATCCTGTTGTGTACGAACATTATTGGCATCAAGAGGTCTGTACAGACGAGATCTGACAACGTACATTGGCGACTAAAACTTCCAGTGCACCAGCGGAGGCCCGTGAGACAGCAGGAGACAATGGAGCGCTATTTCCATCACTAATAACAACTTTCGAACAGCCCAAAAAATGTGCAGATCGAAGGATCGCTCCAAAATTTTGAGGATCGTGAATTTCGTCGAGCATTAATATCACTGGGGTTCGTTTCGAATCGGTGAAGTCTGCACAATAATTAATTTAGTACGTTAAGTAGTATACTTGGCTTGAAATGAAGTTAATCTACCTGAGGGGGATCCAGGGACGAAGTTTTTCAGAATTATTGGAGCAGCGTCTAATACCACTCCCTGTTGAAAAAAATGAGGATTCAAGCGTGCCAATTCCACATAAGGTCTTTCTTACTTGATGTGGCTTGTCCCCTGTGATGTGATTGAGCACCCATTTGCTCGTTGGGTGGATCGGTACGTCATTCGTCCCTGCCAGCTCCTTGATACGCTCGAGTGCCCGTAAGTCTCTCGCGCTCTTCTTTCGACGGCTTTGCCCTTCTGTCGACACACGCTCTTCCCGCACAAACAATGCGTGGGCATTTCGGTGACCACTTTCTAGTGCCTGTAGCACGCTGTGAATTCCATAGACACCCTCACCCACCAATTGTTGTAAATTTTTGCCGTCTTTTGTGCGCGTAGGCGGGAAGCAGTGCTTGTTATTGTTGCGCCAGAGGCCTCCTTTATGGCCTTTTGGAGGTCTTTTACGCATTGGCTTGATAATTTGAGATCCTAAAGAAGATTGCCTAGGATTGTTGGAGGATGGAGATGAAGAGAAGAACGTAGACAGCACGCGCGACGGCTTTGTCAATAATCTTGAGGTCAGGAATGGAATGGTCATTGCCAACTTAATCAACTCTATGAGTTTACGATTATCAATTATAAATGAATACCCAAGCGTTAAAACAAGCTCTAAAGCGCATGAAAATCAAATTGACCTTTGAAATTAGTACATTTAGTCAAATATGGGTTCGACTAAAAAATAGTTTTGATTATAGACTGTCATAGAGTTCTTTATGAATCCCTCTCGAAGGCAAAGGTCACGACGTGATGAATGCAAAGTCGTTAAGAACATATCGTGCTATGTACACAAAGATCAGTCTGCAAGCGCTTGACGTCGAACTCGTCATCCATCTTCTTTCAATTCCTTCGCAAGTAAGGGTTGGGACGCCAGACCACATGACTACATGTGCTTAATTACCCAACAAAGTTTAGTTTACCGAATGTCTAGTTTCGTACCAGTGATTTTAATACTTTGTATCACATTCTGGTGAAATGTTTGAATCGAGTCACCTTTGCAATATTCCCGTTTTGTTAAAGTCGGCACTGATTGACGTAGGTCAGCAAGCTTTTGCGCCCATACTTCTTAAGCGGACATACACTGCTATATTTCTATTTTTCTGGCATGACGCGTCTCCACTCAATAGATGACTGGTAAAAGAACAACATGCTGAAGGTATTCGGTGTATGCTGGAGCGTATCGAGCATCACGATCGACGATGCCAAAATTTTAATCGTGTCGATAAATGAAATGGACTCGCGGAGTCTATTTGCTCGGATCGCGGCCCCGCATTACAGAAAAAGTGTTTTTGACGTAGCTAGCACTGGACTGAAAATGTCCGCAGCAAACCGTTCGAAGTACGATGGTCGGATAGAGCGAGCAAATTGCTTCATCAAACACGTGGCGCAATGTGTGCGCGAAAATGGAGCAGTTTTCTCTCATACATTCAATTTGCTTAAGACAATGTCATCTATGCTACATACCAACTAACGCAAAAAAATGAGCTTTCCTTCGCGATTCGTTACCGTCGTCAAAATATTGTACTGGGTTTGATAAAGGGTATACAGTTCAGTGGCTTACTAAGGTCAGCAATTCTACAATTCGTAAGCAAGTCGAAGTTTTTGTGTCAAAACGCATTGGCTTCTTGAGACATGTGTGCGGTGATATGGCTAAGAGCAAAGAAACATTGTGACCGAGATAGAAAAAAAAATACTAGATGAGACCAGAATTAAAAAATCGCAATATCAACGCAATTCTTGCTTTTTCCAAGATTACACTGAACTCATTATTAAAGATAAAATAGAGGTTTTACTTACAGGCTTGATCTCTTCTGAGCGATACAGACACATCCAGTGTTCTATGTTGGCTAACTTGAGTCGTAATACGACTTAGACTACAGACTACAGGGGCGCTGCGCCGAGTTATACGCAGGCACAACCAAGGAAAGTCGACCCACCTGATGAGCCAAAATTTAGCTCTTGGCATGGAAAGCTATTAAGTCTGACTCAAGGGGTACAGTCTAGCGACCTCTTTGCAGAGAGGTGCCCCTAGGCGCTCGAGGACCGAAAGCCTATTGGCAAGGAACTAACAAGCATATAGCTGCGATACCCAATGCATGATTTGCTAAGGTCGTTGGTGCTTCGGGTCACCAACTCATGCATTTCATCTGATTAAGTGAGCCAACGTGCTTGATTGGCGGCTTTAAAGGATAGTGTTTCGGTGTCGGCAATGCAAACTGTACCTGAGGTACTCTCACCGTATGAGCCACTTGGAGATGACAGAAGGCTTTTTAAATGCGTAGTGCCTATACAAAAAGCAAAGCGTTTTTTATTGGAATCGACTCCGCGACAGCCTGGCAAAGTCGATGTGTGAGTGGAGCAATAATTCCGGCTTGAGCTCGTACTCGTCGTCAAATACCAACGAACTGTCATCATGCAATTTGTGGTTCACAACACCATAATCCATCAAGCATCTCTTCTGAAAGGGCCACCATAGATCTTAATACGAGCGAAGGATGCATTGCATTGCCTCGGAAATTTTCGAAGGTGTGCGCCAACCCACGCTTTTCGGAACGGTGACGATTCAACGAAATATGATTTTCGTCGTACGTACCAACTAGCTCTGAAAATAGAACCTTATTCTATTACCTGTCTATAGCACACGTTCAATACTTTTCGCTTAACAATCTGTCGGATGATAGTCTGCTACCAGCACAAGGAAGCGGAATCATCATAATGAAAACATTCTTTCCAGTTTGTAGAGGAACTGTATCCGACACACTCAAGGAAAAGCAATAAAACAAAATTGACTGGCAAACAAGGCCATTGTAGATGTCTTAGGTCAAAACAGACAAGTTGGAGTTTTTGACGGCACGTAGTCTCTTTTGTCCTTGACATGGACAAGTATGACTTAATCCTGGGTATGTCGTAGTCAGAACAGCACGTATGGGATTGCTAACTGCAAAAAAGAAAGCTTCAGAAGCGGTTTGTAAGACACAATGAGATACGCTGTTCCACAAAGGCGTAACATCACCATACCGCGGGTAGCATAGCTTCGCAAGACAAATTCCACAAAATTCACAGGAAAAAAAGAAATACAACTTCGAAAGAAATTGCAGAAGAGAGTGAGGGTGCGATTAGCTCCAAGAAAGACCCCGTGACTGACAAAGAAACTTTATTCATCGAGAAATTTGAATTTGTCGTGTCACGGCAGGCGCTCATTAATCGGAGGCAATGCTAGAGGCGTGACATCGAAGATATTTAGTTATTGCCTGTATCAATAAGAACTTCTTGAATTTGTTCATGTCCTCCGTTCTAGGTGATGTTGCACCAAATCAACTAAACCTGACTTTAAGAACTTCGAACGATCTCAATCATAAAATAAATTCTTCATTGAATAGATTTATAAGATGTTGTGCATCCTGCGCTACGAGCAAGCCATCTCGTTCGAGACATGGCATTTAATATCTGCTTGCTCGCTCATGACGAGGACTTTGCTGTTAATAGATACGCAATAGTGACGCTCCGTGCGCACCTTTTGGGTTCTTAGCTTTGTAAAATTTATATGCTCAATGACGGCAAGCAACACGTCCACTTGCCTATTGAATGGCAAGATATTGTCAATCTTCGCGAGACATGACTTCCGCATTGAATACAAAGATGGCAAGTTTGATGCGCTTCGCGCATCAGACTTTTGAATCGTATCAAATTGTCGGATTTGAAGCATCCATTAGAAAGTGAATTTTGCAATCCTTTGCTGATGTGCAAAACTTTTATCGACGCGCCAGAACTCAAATGATTTCTCTAGCCTCGTACACATGCGTGTACAATAAGCTGTCTTCATCTGGTAGTTCTCTTCTAAGAGCTGTCATGTTGCAATAAATAAGCATACAAGGTGGACTCATCCGTTATAAGGACTTAGCGGTGACGCTCCGCCACCAAAACTTCCTGGGTCTTATAGAGCAATTTCTGCCAGATTTGTTTTTCGAATTCTTGACTTTTTTGGCCCCATTGGGACAAGCAGCTCTTGCTTATTGCTGCCAAATTAGGATGCTGATTTGATTAGCAGCGCTTGAATTTTTACCGTTCTTATGAGACAAAAATGTCCCACCACAACATCCTATAAAAAGCAAGCCTGTCTGTGGCTGTACTGCTCTTAAAGAGCGGTTCAAATTGCCCCCTTCATCGTCGTTGCCTTTATTTTCAAGAGTTAAATGCAAGGTACCTTTTATGCCGTGGTTACCTTGACTAGCTCGAGGAGTGCCACCTTAGTAGTGAAGATCGTTAACTGCCTCATTCTATGAATAAATGTATGAAGTTTGAGCCTACCTTGTCTGCAAGTAAAGAAGTGCGAACGCTGACGGAACTCATTGCTCCAAATCGTTCCTCCAAGACCAGCTGTATTTTTATGAGAAACGCAAAGGTGAAGTAGAGATGCATTACGAGGCCTTCATTTTTTTGGCAATTAGTGCACTTTTTACGCGTGAGATGAATCGTGGCGTGATTGCCTGAGGCTTTTACAATCTGAGATCAGCATCGAAAATTTTCTTTGGTCTTTGATTGAACATTGACGAAATGATTGTAGACATACGTGAATGTCGTCACATTAAGTAACATATAGAATTCTAAGAGTCTAGTTTGACATCATCTCACCCCGAGACGTCTCTTTGGTGCCCGCCAGGTGCAAATCTTGCATCCTCAGCTCACGGCCACAATATCGAATGTTGTACTTTAAAAACAATTAGGGGTAGGGTTAAAATTCCAAAGCAGTATTTTGATTTTATCACACACTACAATCCAGCCAGGTTTCTGTCGCTGTATGAAAACAAAATTGTTGGTTTGACTTTTTAAGACGTTGCTACTTGCTGCAATGCAAACATCACACTAGCACACATGCAAAAATTTCGCACCGGTCATTTCGTCGGTTAAAGACTTCACCTATACGATTATGTATTACAGCATAAGAGTGCGTTAGAAATAAATTTCCATACCACGTTCGTACAGCCCCTTCAGCAGCGTGCGTGATCAGCGATGTATCTGCCAAAACGTTGCTCACCGTATAGCTGTATCCATCATATCACTATTCTTAGTGATTTCTTAGCAATATGGGTTACATGTTCCGCTGTCGTCGATATGGTGCTTAGGTGCTCACGCCATGCGATTAGAACCAAAGATTCGATACAAAATTGTAAAAATGACAAAAATGCAATCTGCAGGCCGCTCCTGCTAACAAGCACTCCTACAGCTAAATTTCCAGCGTTCCGTCAGGGAGGTCCAAAGACACTACATTAAGTAGCGTTATGGCAACTGAAAATATCATCTACATCGAGCATTTGGGACCAGGTGATATAATTTCGTCTGTACCCGTACTCATTCCAGCATATCTGTATTATAGGTACTTTGACTTTCTGCTAGGCGCATCAATGCAATTCCAATTCACACTGCTCTTCATTGCAGTCGATAGTCCGGAGATAGGAAACATGAAGAATGCTTGCTGCAAACCCAAGCTTTTTCTTATCTGGGCAGCCTCAAAAGACATGAGAATGATAGAACCTCCTCGGATTTGCCTCCTCGAAAAAGCGCGAACTCCTCAACTCCCACGCAACTGCTTCATACCAATCATACCCGGTACAATAACCAGTCCAATTCACTATATATCTTTTTTATCGTGGCTTCTTCAAAATATAAATGAAGAAGAGGTTAGCTGAAAGCAAACCCTCTAACTAGTGTGATGGAGGAAAGTAGCTTTTCTATTTTTGACTATATAAATTAATCGATTGCGTACAAAGGATTTATAAATAAAGCCAAAGTCACAACGCAGGGCTGAATAATTGGCGAGTTGGAGACCCGAGTTGACCGATTGATCGGCGTTGCTTAAACTTCAGATATTTCTTTAACATGAGTGTTCACGTGCACAACTATAAGGAATTCGAGGAGCTCCGGCAAAGCGCATTGACCAACTCTTCGCTAACACCAAAGTACGAGAAGAGAATATCTTACAACAGAGTGAAATCGAATATCTAACGCGCACATCTTCATGTAGGTCGCGCTCGGCACCATCACCGTTAACAAGTGTCAGCAATAAATCAACCATTCTTACTTTAACAAAAGAGACAAAAATGGTCGAAAGTTTTTCAACTAAGCTTTGCTTGTTCTTCTTCTGACTTTCGTTTATCTTACAGAAACGAATGGCACAGAAGCATGAACTTTACATAAAGGAACAAGAAGCAATAAAACAGAAGCTTGCTGAGACCATTGCCGAAAACATCCAGCGCCAGAAGAGCAAGAAGGAGGGTCAGTATCTGAAGCTCCAACAAGAGGCAGAGGATGGAAATACCCTCGCAAAGGAGCTACACGAGACTTTGGAGCTGCAGCAGCAGTCGAAAACGGGACAGCTTTCACGCATGCACGAAGAATGGACCACGGAAGTGTTTTATAAGCTCAATGATCCAATCCTGGCAAAGGTGCAGTCCATGAACGGCAAGCAGCGCAGCGCTGAAAAGGCTAAATCGTATCAAAAGTTTCTGGATATTACCAACAAAAAAGGTGGACTTTACCGTGACATTATTATTGAAAGCGAGTACAACCCCATTAGTGACACAAAGTTTCTAAAACACCGTGCAAAAGTGGATGATCCAACAAAACGGGTGATTCGGCGGCGCGAGGAGGAAAATACGATTGCTCGGGGCAGTGCCAACATGTCGGATGGAACTAGTGATGATGTGTTTGATGTTGAAAAGCAATACACGTGCCGTCGCGACAGTTTGGACGTGAAGCTGTGGGCTAAAGGGGCATATGAGAGCACGCCGTACGGCTACTTTCACAAGATAATGAACAGTTCCGCTACCTCTGAAGGCTCGAAAACGTATGCGTCGCGTGTGGTATTTGATCAGTATCACATTGAAAAGGGTCCCGAGATTCTTTGTCAGGAGTTGCCAAAAGGAAAGCGCACTACTTTTGATGGTGTCAAAGTCCCAAAGACCACGTTTCAGATAGATTGAATATTAAAGGCAAGAAATCGACATGTATTCGACTATATAGCTTAAGCAAACAATGTTAAGCGTAGTAGGAAGCTTGGAGTCAAATGAGTCAGAGCTATCGTTGCTTCGCGGACGACGACATCACAGCGTATCATTATTATATTCCATCTTAGTGCTCGAACAGTTAATACTAAATGCAAGCATACGTTTTTGTATTACTACCACACCGTTTACTAATAATTAATGACGACGGAGTATTATTGTTCGGTCGGTTTTTATTTTCGCACACGAGCAGCAGGCTAGCAGTCGACATGCCGCTTCCCGCCCCATGGCTCTCGTACAAGACCAAGGATGGCAAGGTTCGATACATTTTTTATAGATATATTCCTTCTTCGAGCACGATCGCAACGTACGTCTTTTCGTCAGTCTCACCACGGTGCTATTGTCGACAGGAATATTACTACAATCCAGAGTCGAAAGTAACGACATGGACTAAACCCGCAAACTCTTCCTCTTCTACAAAACTACCACCTAAACAAAAAGCTACTGCTGGAAACAATGCATCGTCTACTTCAGCGCTACCTACAGGAGGGGCAGGTAGAGGCGGTTTATTGGCCCAAATTCAGCAAGGTGCCAAGCTCAACAAAGTCAAGACGGTCGAGAAGACGCTCTTTGCAAGTACTTCAAGTAATGGCAGTGTCGGGAATGGAGCTGGAAAGGCAGCTCCTGCTTCGAATCCTCCTTTGAGCGGAGGAGGCGGCATGGGGTCGATGATGGCTGCAATCAAGCAAGGAGGCAACTTGAGAAAAGCTAGCAGCTCTGGCATGCCAAGAGACAACAGTAGTAATAACGGGTCGACTAGTGCACCACCTTCTGCTGGAGGCTTTGCTGAGATCATGCGAAAGAACCGTGAAGCTGCTGCGCGGCGAAGTGGAAGTAGCTCGGTGCCACCTGCGCATTATAGCAACTCGGAACCATCGACGCCTCGGCCCACCATGTCGACTATAAGCTTCGAGCATGGAAATCCTAGTGTGGTCGAGGCGCGACTTGCAGCTATTGAAACCAAGCTTGACAAGATCATGGCCCACCTTGGCATAAACTAGGTAGTGTTCACTATGCGTGTATTTGTGAGTGTTTCGAGATAGAGTGCATTTTAATAGTGCCACGGTCTATGAGACTGAAAAGTGAGCTAAAGTTGATGAAATTCTATCATCGTGTTGCTTGAAACTTAACCAAAATGCATGGCCATTTCCTGGAGCGTCATGCTTTTCTTCTTTTGCTTCCCTTTCCCCGTTTCCCGGCCTCCGTTTGAAACATTCGACACACGATTGATCGCAATTGCCTGAACCTGATCGTTCCACGTCGCACGCGTGACAGGCTGCACACCAACAGCTTTACCGGCTCTAGGTAACTCAGGAAAGTCGTGCTTGGTCGTGTGAAAGCTTGGTGCGGCGGGTGGTGGTGTCATTTGACGCAGCACAGGTGACGGGGTGGACGCATACGCCGACGCCGCTGCTCCGTATCCAGCTGACGGCGAAGACGTGGCTACATTGAGACTAGCAAATGACTCAATTGGAGCGGTCTGGAGCTCTGTACTTGAAGAAAGCCGTCCTAGAGCAGGGTACGCTGACGCACTGGCCGCAGCAGGAGGTGGTGCCTGCCAGCTACCAGACGAGCTCCACTGAGTTGTAGGCTGTGCATCTCGTCCCACCAAGTTACGTACGTTAGTGTTGTGGACAACCGCCGATGGCTTTCGATTCAATGCCGCTTGAATGCCGCTCTCTTTCATCGCGTTGCCCCAACCAGACTGCGACGGCTGTGGTTGTTGACGCTGGTGTTTGCGCTGTGATGTCGGTGCAACTTTAGCCGGCTGAAGCTTTGCAGTCTTTTTGTTACGCTTGGACTGGGAGTCTTGAAATTGCTGGCTCTTATGCTGCGTCTTGTTCACTTGTTTGTGGTATGCAAAGAACGCATCCACTTGTTCCTTGTCAGGAGACAGCCGCATGAGTGGTAAAAAGAATTGTACAAAGTCGGCGGGTGAAAACCTGTCACGCATCTTGGCGTAAAAGTCCGAGACTTCAATCTGACCCATACGATAGCGCTTGCAGTCTTCGCGAAACACTTCGTACTTGGCATCACTACCCAGGACCTGTCGGATCTGAAGCACAAGCGCCGTTTTGGACGGCGTCGGGTCAACAAGGTCGTCTGTCTCTTCCTCTACCTCTTTTTCCTCTACGCTAGGCGCAGGAACAGCAAGTTTGTCTTCGAGACCACCTCCTGCCTTGCGACCTTTTTTCTTCCCTGCAAAATTCTTGCGCGCAGGTTTTAAAACTCCCAATAACGGATTGTTTGCGCCTAAGATAGCAGCAGCTGAAGCCAACTCTGGGTTTGCATACTCCCATTTATTGTTATCCATGTGGGCCCGAAGAGCAGCTGACGGCGGTGGCGCTAATGCATTTCGAAACGTCGAGCCAGAGTGGTTCAAAGTAGCGCTGGATCCAAGCGCTGGAAAGTCTTCTGCAGTCCGACGATGCGACACGGTTTGATTCTCCCACAGTGAGAACGATGGCCCTGCAGATGCACTGTCGGATCCCGAAAGCGATGGAAAGTCGGCAACATTAATCGTATGGGATCCATTCAACTGCTGGTCAAACAATCGCGGGTCTTTAAAATATCTGTCTTCTCCCTGTGCCGCCCGTCGAACTGTAAAATGCACGTCAATTTTGCGACTCGTTTTAATGTGCGGATGATCGACTGTCATGTGTGCTTGGAGATCCAAGTACGAGTTGAAAACCACAAATTTCTTGGCCAAACACTCGCGCTCTTCACACAAGAAATGATCGGCGCGAAAATGATTTTCCAAGTCGGGATAGTCCTTGTAATAGCGATTTTGCACTTGACGCTGGTAGAGACACAGATCGCACTCAAAATGATTCTTTTTCAAATGATCGTACAATTCCGTCGTGGAATAAAAGCGTGAAAAACAGAAATCACACCGTGGATGGCCAAGAAAGCCTTCGGTCCGCGTTCCTTTGGTATTGTGAGTTTTCAACTGCTCCTTGGTATACAGCTCGAGTTCGCCCAGAAACACCTTTTTATTTGCCAAGCAAATGCTACAATACTGCAGACGGTGTACGTTCAAGACGTGCGTACGCAATGCGTCCACAGTTGCAAAGGTCTTGCTACATTTCTGGCACAACGGGTCTCGGAGCTTGTGAATGTGCGTCACGTAGTCTTCTCGGTACAAAAACATGGCAGAAAGTTCGTCGTACACATGTGCCGGTCCGATATTGTCGCCCCAATCCTGAAACGACTCGAAACTCGCGTCTTCGTGCAACACACAAATGACGCGCGGCATGTCGGTCTTGCACATGACGCACGCCGTTTGACCGAGGAGCTGCCGAAGACGCAGCGCACAGATGCTGCAGCAACCAGAATGATTGCATACGCCAATGGTGTTGAAGCGCGACTCGTTGTCGATAGTGTGACAGCACAACACGCACGACGAGGTCATGGCTACGACAAAAGCTAGAGTGCGTGGGATAACAAGAGTGCTGGTTTCGGGCTTTCATACGTGATACATAAGCGTGTGGAAAAGTGATAGTTCGTTGCTCAAGTTACTTATTTATAGAGGTGCTTAATTTTTACAATTCGTTTTAGTGACATATTAGGACAGAAATACTTTGCACACGCATTAGCATGTGGGAAAGTTTCCAGGGGTACATATTCAGGGGTATATACAATTTTATTGTGCTATGATGAATAACTGAGTAGTATACCCCATACGAGATAATATCATCTATTGCCTTGTTACTAGCTTCAGAATTGCTAACTATCGAAGAATACTGTCATACTCTAAGGAAAAAAGTGATCGGCCCTTCGATCACGTGCATGATGCATACATGACATCTCCGGCGAAAGCAATGGACTATTTAAGCTTTGCAAAGTGTTGATTGCAAGCAGCCGAAATATCAAAGTCTCAGAGCGACAAGTTTGCACAGCGTGTCAATGCGCGTAAATGTTGCAGCCAGAGTATTTATGATCTGAGAGGGCATTTGGTGAATCAACAAGTTGCGAATCGTATCCTATTGCGTAGTACACGTTCAACCGACTCACTAACAAGGGGTGGTTCTTAAAGATATTGCGCTTCGATTTTTAAAAATACAGCTCGCAGTTCAATGCTTACATAAATTTAAAAGTACGGAATGTATGCTATATTCTCGCTTCATGTGTGGCAGCGCCGGAATAAACATGCGAAAGCTGTCTAGACATAAATGTACGATCAACCGATTGCAGAAAAAATTACAAGCTACGTGTACTACCTTAGAGTCGTCTTAACATCTGACAAGGGCACAGGAGATTCTTTCCGACTTGTGGTCAGCAAAAGCAAATATGTCCACTTAATAACCCCCGTGAAAAAAAAGTAAGCTGTGACTGCCGAGCTCATCACAAACGCGTAAATGAGTTTGCGAGCCTCTTGGGGTCCGACCACACAGCATTTGTCAAAATTGTCGATATCACAATTAATTTACGCAGTGCATTTGGCGCGACATTGATTCTCGATGCATACAAAGCACTGGTCTATCCACGCTCCACACGTCGATGACAAATATCCATCCTAAGCTAAAAAGGCGACATCTCAACAGAATGTATCGATGATTGCATCAAAGCCTTTGACGATTACACTCAGAATAAGTATAATTATTGAAGAAGATCTTTACGAGATATGTGAGTGGACTCTAGATCATACTCCGTTCTAAAGAAGTCTATGAGCAGTATGTAGCCATCGTTTATTTAAGTGCATCTGACACCATTGGATGACGCAAAATTGAAGTTGCCGCAAACAAATGATACGTCGTGATAATGCAGTTGGTCAACACGTGCCAAAGCACCAAAAGCTACTGGTCGGCACGGCGACGTGCACTTAAACAACCTTCCTTACTCCATGTCATCTTTAAAATTCAATTAGTAATACTAGCGATAGCCACTGTGCAGTGCAAACTTCTTTCTTTTAGCATAATGTTCTTTTTGAGTGGAAAGAGGAAACGAAGTGAAAAGATTCATCTTGACTAATGAACGGCTGCCATTGTGTATTTACGTACTGTGACGTACTCGTAAATATTGTGACGCCATTCGCCTGTTCAACAAGCATTCAGCGGTGTAGTTCCAGCACTCCTACTCACCACTAATGCTGTGTGTGCTCTGTTGCTAGCTTGGTCTTGATTCCAGAGGCTTCGCGCAGATACTTCAGCATCTTGGTTCCAAGTGCCTTCGTCAGCATATCTGCAAGCTGATTCTTCGTATCGATATAGTCGATCTTCAACTTTCCTTCTTGCACGTTTCACGAATAAAGTGGTTCTTTATGTCCACATGCTTCGTTCATGGTATCCGGAGTTGTTGGCCAACGCGATAGCACCTTGGCTGTCTTCCCAAACCTGTGTTCCTTCAACTTGCTCGTGACCCATGTCCTTTAGCATTGCCCGCGTCCAAAGAATTCCTTGCGTGTATGAATTGGGAGCCATAAACTCAGCTACCGCTAAGCTCGGCACAACTGTCCGCTGGTACTTCGACTTGAATACCACTGGTGACCATAAGTCCCGAGACCGAGCGTCTGTCATCCGTGTTGCTGCCCCAATCTGCATCCGAGTATGCTCTAAACGCAACGCTTCCACTTCCTCGGTAGACGATACTGATTTGACGCGTAGTCTTCAGATACTTTAATACTCGAATTGCTACGCCCCAATGTTGTAGTCCCGGGCTCTCCAGAAAACGTGATAGCTGTGTCAACACGTAAGCAATATCCGGACGAGTACATGTCGTTAGGTACAGCAAGCATCCAATTAACGAGCAATGAGGCTTTGACCGCATTGTCGACCGTCCCTATTCCATTGTTGATGACTGCTTTGACGACAACTTCAATCCTGATACGCATGGTTTATCAACGCTCTTGGTATCTTGTTGGCCAAATCGCTTGACCACGTCGTTGATGTAGCGAGTCTGTTTGATCATCGATTTTCCAGCTGACCTGTCGTGATCAATTTTCATACCCGAAATAAACTTCGCCTTACCCAACTCCTTCATCTCGAAAGCATTCTTGAGTTTTCCTTTAATTGATTTAGTTCTTTGCTGGTTCTTGCTGCGATAATCATGTCATCCACATATAGTCCAAAGTAAGCAAAACCTTTTTTAGTGTTCTTGACGTAAACACATTGATGTGCCCCGCAAATCTTGAAGCCATTCCTGACGAAAACACGATGTATTGTCTTGTTCCAGGCACTTGCTGCTTGCTTCAGTCCGTAAATTGCCTTGTTTAGTTGATATATAGATCTTTGAGCATTGTCGACACCAAGCCAAACTTCAATAATAACGTTGTCCGTCAACACGCTATTATGAAAGTCGTGTCGACGTCCAGCCGTTCCATTTGATAGTCGCATTCAGCACATACTACCAGAATTATTCGGATCGAATTCATTTAGCAACCGGGGAATAAGTCTTTTTTTTAATCGACGCCATACTTCTGCTTGAAACCTTTCGCGACCCGTCGTGCCTTATATCGCACAATAGCGCCATTCTGATCACATTTCTTGGCAAATACCCATCGTGATCCAGTTGTGCGTCCGATTTTCTTTCGTGGCTTCAATGTCCACGTCCTTTTTTCTTCATGAGAGCGAAGCTCAGCATCCATTGGTTCACGCCAATTTATTGCATCGTCGCTTGCCATTGCTTGAACATACGCAGCCGGTGATTTCGTATCATTGTCAATACTCATGGCGTAGGCAAGAACGGCCTCCGCAATTAGTCCATATTCGTCAATCCTAGCACGCTTCAGAATCGTTGGGCCCTTACTGCCCTCTGTCGACTCTTATCATCGGAGCCGTTATTTAGCATTAGCACCGGCTCATGTCGTATTCTTCTTCGATCCACTATAGGCTTAAACACCAAACGATCTTCTTGTTGCACTTGGGATGACTGAAGATACTCCATTGGCTCAAGCCTGTTTCGTACAGGACTCTCAGAAGGCATTCGCCGCTGTACAACGGCGCTTGGCGTACGATTCTATCATCCGTTTCGATATCCACGACTGTCTCGTCGACAGCTCTCATGAGATCGTCCGAAACTGGCTATCGAGCCACTTGCTACTGAACCTTGACTTCATCGCCATCCTTCATTCCTTGAACAATTAAACCCGGCTTGAGCTCTTGCGTGTCGTAAATGCCGCCTACCTCACGCTCATTCAACTTTACAGAGCGGGTCGCTTTAATCTTGGCATTCTCCAAGTCAAACACGCAATAGCCCTTGACATTCTCCGCGCAGCCGAGAAACATACACTTAAAGCTCTCGGGTTCCAGTTTGGTCCGTTTCACATCGTCAGTATGAGCATAGCCTTGCGAACCAAACACGCGCAGGTGATTCATTTGAGGCCTCATCTTAAAAGCTTGCTCCTACGGCGTGATGTCAGGATGAACCGTATTGCTGAAGCGATTAATTTAATAAACCGCTGTATTTACCGCTCCCGCCCACAATTCCGTCGAAATGCTTTTGTAGTGTAACATGCTGTGGGCTTTCTCCATTATAGCCTTGTTCATACACTCCGCCACTCCGTTCTGCTGAGGGCTGTATGGAACGGAGTGCTGATGCACAATGCCCTTCTCTTGACATATTCCAGCCATCTTCTTGTATACAAACTCGGTTTCGTTGTCGGATCGCAACCACCTTAGTCGTGCACTCTACTGCTTTTCGCATAACGTCCGAAATTCTTGACGTTGCCAGCCACTTCACTCTTGCTCTTGATAAAAAAAAACGCAACATATCGTGAAAAATCATTCACAAACGTAAGAACGTACTTGGCACTACCCTTTAAGGAAGTGCTCATTGGCCCCATGATATCTGTGTGAACACGCTCCAACACACGTCATTGAACAAAACGTAAACACCGTGACCGTATGCTTTCCCTTCAAACACCCGGCACACAATGCTTCCACACTTTACTTGATAACTGGGATACCATTAGTTAATCGCTGTGTCCCGATCGGCGCATCCTTGCTGGGGTGCCCCATGCGGGCATACCAAAGCTCCCACTAATTATCAGCCCCGGAATATTCAACGAAACATGGTTTTCCTTGCTTACAGTCAAGGAACTACGACTTTTTAACTTTTGTAGCTGACTCGATTGCTTGCTTCTTGTTCAAGATGACGGTTGACGAACACGAAAACTTCACTTTCATACCACGCTCTGCCAGCTTGCCAACTGACGGCAACCTTCTGTCGAGTCCGGAAATGTGCACAACTTCAACTGTGTGAATGCCCATTCCAACCAAATCAGCCAATTTCACCGCGCCGGCATCTTTGACGAGCAGCTTCTTTCCGTCTGCAACCATGACTGTGATGCTAGCTTCTAGACCCTTGTAATCAAACAAGTCCTTCCTGAGAGGGGTCATGTGGAAAGTTGCTCCACTGTCAATCAGCCATTCTGATGACTTCCCTTCGCCAACAGCAAACACCGTGTCGTCGCTGTTGAATCTTTTACCGGCCGGGCAGTTCCGCTTCATGTGTCCAAATTGGTCACACTTAAAGCACTTGCCCTCGATCCGCCGTTATTGCGTGGAGGCCCTCCCATTCGTCCATTGTCTTGTCCACCTTTGAATTTTCTAGCATTCCCATTTACGCGAAACGCTTTCTTCGTAGCTTCTTTCCTCTGCAGCTTCTCTGATTCTTTGAGCAGCTTTATCTTGACTTCAATCAACATAATGTCCCTCGCATTCTTTACAATCGACGAAATCAAGTCATACTCCGAAGGTAGACTACTGAGAAGTAACACTAGTCTGAGGTCCCACCACCAGCTCGTCAAAAGTGTCTAGATGCTCTGCCATGCTTGTCCCACTTTCCATTTTGACCTTGTGTACATCCCTACACGATTGTAGGAATCGCGGAGGGTTCCCAACGCCTCCATTGCGCGCGTAGCCGACCGAATCTTGGTCTGATGCTGGATCTCGACGCCTTGAGCGATGATTCCTAGCGCCTTGGCATCATTTACCAGCCACGCCTTCGTCACGTCACCCTCTTCCTTGACGGCCATGATGTGTTCCAGGAGACCCTTCCGCGCCAGGGTCATCCTCATGTTAGACTCCCAGTGGTAAGGTTACCACTTCCTAGGAGGACTTCGGTGCGCTTGTGCATAGTGGGCGAGGACGTTGCTTGAGAGGGAAGGCTTGTTGCGGCTGTTAACCTGTTGGGTAGAAAGAGAAACCGAAGTGAATAGACCAATGAATGGCTACCATTGTGTAATTACTTACTGTGACGTACTCGTGATTTCTGTGACGCCATCCGCCTGTTATACATGCATACAGCGGTGTAAATACAACAGTTTTTTACACGAGTAATCGCCGCACTTTTTAATGAAACGACGTGCACGGTGCTAAATGTATTCGTGATGGAGAATCAACGGTATAATCGCAAGTAGTAGGAAAGCATCAGACTACTTGAGTGAGACTGACGAAGAACATTGTGCATTATAAATCTGAAGTGAATGCTAAATATATGCATTAATAAGATAAACAACGCATCGGACCGACCTTATAAGATTAGACTCAAAGCGTAACCTTCCCCAAATTTGGACCAACATTAGTTGTGAAGATGTTGCGTCATCTATCATCACATACGCACGAGGACACTACATCGGCGAAGGCGACGTCGAGGAAAAAAACAAGTACAGGTGCGAGTTGGAACAGCGAGCTAAACGGGCAAGGACCTGGCATTTACTTATTATCACCGACTTGGGCGGTGCTTGGCTAGTCATTTACGAGTAACAGAGAAACGCTTTTGTCTGTCCGTCCATTCACTTGATAAGTTCAAGCATAAAGCTGTGAGTAATACATAGCTCTGTTATGGGTTCGAACCTAATGACCTTAGCTAAACCCGTATTACACCAAACCCCACTAAACATAAGGTGGTTATTGGTCAAAACCCATACTCCACTGCAATCCGACTTTCTCATTGGCTAAAATGTTATGAGTTTGTTATTATAATTCTGACCGATATTGATACACTTATTTTTATATTTATTGCCGCTGTGGCAATAATAACTTCTAAGCAAACGACGCTGCGGCTGGTGGTGGTGGAAGCGATCAATCTACTCTGGCAATTTAGAATCAGCACGAGTATGGTCTTAATTCGGTGTATTAAATTTGGCCTATTTTAATATGCCATCTGCAAGTTCCAAAATGTTCTTATTCATTTTTGACTTCATAATTGATAACTTTTAGCAAAAAAAAATGGTACGGCATTTCGATTACTTCACGATAATTATAGTATATAATTTGTCCAATCACTCCAATGGGTATATGTCTTTGCAAGTCTTTTTTCTATATCGCCCGCCCAAATTATTTTAATCAAGCGTAAGTTTTAATGACTTTATTTAAGCACATTTGTGTTTACAACATACTAAAGCATTTTATATTGCAGTGCTACTCTAATAGTCTTTCGAGGAGTTGATGTCATACTCTTCTCTTGCGTCATAAAAGTACTGGCTGAAGTCAATTATTTACCTTGACATGCTGTAAATACTTGTTACTCAATTTCGTCTTTTATTTTACTGTTTTTCTCCTTGAAAATTAATATTTTGAGACTTTGCAAAATTTACCATTTTTTATAAAAGCTCATTGCTTTTGTTAGAATGGTCATGTATGCATCATGCATGTGATCAGATGGGCAATTTGTTTAAAAAAAAACTTGTTTCAATCTTTGTTAGGATTTTAATTAGAGAAAGGCTTATAATGTGATAACATGTGCTTTTGGAAACAGCTTTCGATAGAAAAGGAGACAAGCTGCGAATTGTACCCTAATGCGTAGTATACGCACGATCAACTTACTAAAGTATTTATTGTGCTTTTACAAAATATCGCGCTGCGATTTTCAAGAGTAGAATTGCTAGTTAGATGATTTAGAATTACACAATTTGTGATATGCTGCGCCTATGGAGCAATAAACGAGGACAGTATGTATGTTTAAGCATATGCAAGTGAGAGGAAATCGACCTATTTAGCCCACGCTTAATTTTGTGTTAGAGAGTAAACTTAAGAAGCTGCTCAAGTCATTGTATGTGAGATACGCGCGACTTCAGTCGATCCCCACAATACAAGAAATAGCTATGATTCTACACAAATATTTTAAATTCTATATTATTACGCAAAATAACTGGTGTATTTAAATATACTGTCCCGCTAACCCACATGAATTCGCGCGACGACCACTATGAATAAAAGCATAGATATTGACTTCCGCAGTAATATAAGTCATGACCCATCTGTGCCCCAGAATTTAATAGAAGGTACCCATACACTTCCATAAATGATAGAGCTGAGACTCTTGGCTCTGAAAGCAGAATAGATCGGCAGGAATTCACAAGACGTTATCTTGAGCACCAAACATACTCTTACGACCGAGGAAGGCGAGTTTTTTGTGTCAGCGTCGCTCCTTAAAGTAAAAAAAACTGACAAATGACGCAAAAACAAACATTACGAGTTTAAGTGCCGCCGCACAAAAATTCAATTAGTCATTAGGTAAGTGGAAAGGTCTCATATTTGAGTAAAAGTCAGTTTGGCATAGACAAAAAAAGAGCAATAAGTTTGTTAAAGACGTCAATGTAAGAAAATTTTCAGGCATTTATTTTCATAAACACGAAGGTCTTTAAGAAGACAAACTGTGAATCGTATGTAATTGTGCAGTACAAACACGACCAATGTACTGCTGAAGGGGTGGTGCTCTTCAAATTTAGCGCTTAAAAATCGCAGCAGTGCTTTCCGCTATCCATTGCTTACAAACGTTAATTTATATTTTAAAATGTCTTATTTGCTGACGGGAACAGAATGCTGTAGCAGGACAACTTCTGCATTACAACTAATTTCAGGAAAAATGAAAACAAACTCTTCGTGCACCTTGCTTTGACAAAGTCTTAATCAAGGAGATCTGACAAGCAAATGTTACAGACACGCACCACCTAAATATGTACACGTCATACAAAAATGACCACGAATCTCGCGCTCAAGGCAAAATCTTGATCTATGACCAAGGGTGTTGTAAAAAATGAAGAGAATTATCTGGCTTTGATGCGTGTATGTATGTATTCCCGATCATTGACATCCAACCACGCATTTTTCACTTGATTGAAAGCAAAGTCATGGCTGCATAATTCTTCATTGGCGAGTAAGTGATAGCATGACAGATATGAGTCCAAAGTAGCATCTAGTGGTATAATCTGATTACGACACGGTTTCGGTCCGACATCGAATACCCGACGTATCTAAAGCGCTGACCCGCCTACCTATGAGCTAATAATAGTCAGGCAAAACCACAATTGGAGGATTTGACATTTAGCAAATGATCGTGCTGATATAAAAACAGGATAGATCGGCGGAGCTGGACGAGACAAGATTTAGCTGTTCTTACGACCTAGCACCGCCTATGAAATTTTTTTGTGTCATAGCATCGCTTCTTATTTTTTAACAGCGTCGACAAACGACGTTGGGTTAGCTGTCGCGCGAATGCGCCACATAAATAGTAAGTCGACACGTGCAAACTGATACACTTTTATCTCACAAACAATCTTATCAAACCTATATATTAAGCTGGCAAATTTTGAAGCGGAAGAACAAAGAGAGACGGGAAGAGAAACAGTGAAGCAGGGAACCCTGCCTCAAATACTTTTTCTCCCACCGACAAGCTTAAGACTTTACTATCCTATCAACAAGGGGGTGTCTCTCATGTTAAAATAGCTATAACTTGTTGTTCAGTAATGAAAGATACAACTAGCTAAAATCGTAAGCTGAGATTCATCTTATATAGTACAATGTGTCTTGCATAATCGCTCGTAAGGGTTATTTAGGCTTTACGCACGACATGTGCTTAGTGAATCACATACGACCCGATGTTACCATCATAAACAAACAAGAATTACGACCTGCGCGTTTTATCTAGAATCGTACCAACCACCGAGTAACATATCAATGATGTAAGAAGATTGATCTTATTTCGCATTTGGGTGCAGCAAATGAAGCACATGTATTTACTCGATGGAGGCTACGAACTAAGAAAAGTCGTGACTGCTCATTTAACTATGGACGCGTAAAAAGGCTTGCAATTATAGCATTGCTCGTATAATAGGCTTCCTTGGATTGAATTTCTTTTTATTACCATACTGCTGTTATAAGTTTCCGTTGCCAAATCTTGCAACTCTTTGTCTAGTAGCCTAATGATACGTATTAATTGAATCGTGAGGAAAGAGCATGCTTCTCTGAAAAAAGTCAAGTTCTAGGGTCAACCACGTAAATGTTGATAAGCGTTCGAGCACATGACCTGAAGTTTCGATTCCTAAATTTATCGAGCACATTCCATTATGCATACGCTACCACGGTGCTTCACGCGAGCTCATTCTATTGAACTCATCGCTTATGATTGGTGGGACCACACCAATTGGCCGGCGAACATGCAAGTGGGATCACTTACCTGGTATCATGAACTCTAAAATGACTGAAGGTCAAAGACCTTAGTGGGTGATACCGGTATGGCCGAAGGTTATATGCGTCATATTAAAATTCCAGATTCATGACAACAAGCAAATTTTCCAGCGGTCAATAATTGCTAATACGCTTACCCAACAAGCGAAGCAATAAACCTGGAAAAAGCTCACTGATATCATTAAAAACAAACGTCAAAACGAAGGGCACGATGAACAACCCCATCATTTGACTTCTGAGTGTGCTCAAAACTTGTTGGGCCGTTAATCGCCATTTTTGCTAATTAACTCCCAGATGCTGCGGCCCAAGGTCCCACACCCAATATTTCGCGGGATAAGCATGAAAAGTCAGTCTGAGGACTAAAAATGGTTGATGACTTACGGCGGTGTCACACACACTTTGCACAGAGAAGGTGTGCAGGACGATAATAGATAATCTGGTAAAGATGGTTCATTTTTCAAGAGATCGATGTACACAAAAGGTTGCAGTTTTTAGACGTATTCATGCAATATATTAACTATTGAATTAAGGCAGGGTTTTGCGCTTTACGGAACCCTTCGATGTATGTACATACTTATGGGGGGCCTAAGGAGCCACCGTTCCTTCATGGCTGCTTTAGATGGAAAGCTATCTTTTACCACAAAAGCTCTACTCTATATAAAGGCTCGATGCATCCTCTCCCTACGTCCAATAAAAGAGTAACGAGAGCTTTACAGTACTTTTATGGTATAATGGTGCCCAAAGAAGCAGCAAAGAAGGTTGCCAATCGGACAGACTATTAATAACTAGGAAGGTTGCTCCGGCTTTCCAACATGCCTCTGCTCTCAAAAAATTCCACGCTTTTATTTAGGCCTCGCCAACAGCGAAACTATTCCTATGACAAGAATTGCTCTTGTCACGAAGGCTGCACCTGTGCCGTAAGAAGCCACTAAAGATTGCCTGCCAGAGAAACCCACTTTTTTTATGCACCGCAGGGGACAACACGCACCTATCGTCTGGTGGTCCGCAAAAAACTCCATTTTAAGCAAAATATATGCCAGTTGCATGAACTCTAAGAAACGTACATGAAAACGCATCCCAATCTGACTTAATTTAAGATCCGCATCATCATGATGGAAGCGTCAGCTTAGAAGGCGAGAATTTTTCAGGGCAATAAGTTGTAGAGCCTCGGTTTTAAAAGCTGTTTTCATCGCTTCCGTCAGTTAAGCCATCGAAAGAACATTTTTTAAAGGACATTCTTGATAACTCTACTGCCTAACTCTGGTGCTCGGAAGACTGCACACGCATGTTCACCGTGTCTAAAGCTGGCATTGATGGTTTCTACGGGGGTAGTACGCACAACAGCTAGATGAATGGTTTCACCGGACAGCAATCATAGATATTCTTAGTGGTTCGGTATGTCCCGGGATCGAATCTTTCACCCATATCGGTGCATCACCGAAGCTTCAAACAGTCAAGCTAAGTCTTGCAAGGCGTTTTCATGGTGCAAATTTCTTGGTGATACATTAAGTACATCTTGCGTCAAGTTCAATGGGGATCCGTGCGCTGGACGGCATTGCTTCAACGACAGCGACGCAAGTTTGCTAAATGCAATCGCAATGACCATTTTTTAAACAAATGTACTTTTGCAATAACAAAACGAAAAAGCGTTCGCTTCACCGTACTGTCGGGACCATCGATGAGGGTAATATTTGGCCGGCTTGCGGATTGCTTACTGCATCCATAGTTTCCGTGTAGGTCGCACTTTGCCCTTCATTTTGGAGAAGCACGTCATTATTATAGCTTTCAGTATTACGGCGAATAAAGTTTTTCCAAGGAGCAGTTTAAGCAGGAGACGGAGAGTTTTGGCGGATCAAAGTTGTCAAGCCTGAACACGCTTGCTTGTAGTCGATAATATAAAACCTTACTTTGTGAGATTGATCCGTGAATTCTCTGCCTGATTTTTTGTCAGCGGTTGTTTCGTTTCGAAAATGCAGTCTCGGCTTGCGGTAGACTTTGCGTTGTAGCCCATGTATTGTCTATGAACATAAACTATCCAAACTTTTGACCACGACACGTGATATGAGGAGTTCGCAGCTCTGGCTCAAATGAAGACAATCCCAGCTGCGGTGAATTTTTTAGCCCACAAGTCATTTGCGCAAGAGGTGATTCACTTTGTTATGTAAGCTTTGTTGAATAATGTCAGAATTTATCGCTGTAAGTTCTAGATGATCTGTCTGACAACGTAAAGAAATTCAAATAATAGTAAAATACCATATGAAGTCTTTCAGCTCATATCTTGCGCTCCAAGCATGAACACATCAAAGGTCGAGCCATTTTTATTTCGTTTGTATCAAATTTACAAAACAATGATATAGCTTAAGCAGATGGCCAGCCGTTGGTCGACATTAGATATTATCTAATATTTGGACTACGGCGCAATATCTAAATCGTATCTTCAATAATTACGCCTCGCACTGATGAAAACATAGAAAATGTGATATATGCAAGCTAAGCCCGAAAAAAACGGTAAAGCTATATCAATATTATTGCTCAAAATTTGTAATATGGTAAACGCATCGACCATTACAAATTATGAAGGCGTATTAGGCAAACAATATACAATGCAAATGAACTGTAACATCAAAACAAAATCCTTTCGGAAAACAAACTCATATCCGGGAATAGAATGGCGTTTATTCTCTGAGAGTCGCTTAAGATCGGCATCTATCGCGCCTTTTGTCTGCCAGATCAGGAGTATAACTTAAATACTTTGGTTATGAGGTTCTAACGCTGACATTCGAAGCGGCGTCCGACCAGCGGCAACTAAAAAAGTTCAGATTAAAAATTGTCTGTCCCTCTGAAGTGGCGCAAAAAGAGTAAATGTATGGAGGGTCCTTACTCGATGCTACTCGAATACAACGCTAAAGTAAGCAAATTTACGCAGACCAAGAAGAAGTCGTATTTATTACGGGCCGCGACCGATAAAAAAATTTCGACTTCAAGAAATGCACGATTACACACTCCATAGCTTAAAAATGCTAAATGGATTTGAGAAAATGATCACGAGGTTGGCAAATTCCGCTCTTATCGTTACTCAAAACAAGAGTTTTTTGTCTAAAATTCTTCATTGGTTCTCGCATTCTTGCGTGGCAAATAACGAGCTCCGGGTCAAAAAACTTACCAGCATTAAGTCCAGATCAAGCAGGATTGTCAACATTAAAATACTTAGACGTTAGGATTATTGTTGGGCTTTTTTACTTCTATGATATATAAAAAAATTGAAGTCTGATTTGGAGTTAAATTTACGAAAGTACAAAGAAGTGTACCATTTTGGTGATTCAGCGTTTGCTTCTAAGTATTCAGGTCAAATTGTCTTGTGTGGCGCAAAATTAATAGTCAAATGAATGCATCGACCTCTGAATGCATTCATTGACAAAGGATTGGATACAAATTGCTTCAATATTCGATGGCGAGCAAGTAGCACAAGGCCAATATATATATTAGGTGACACTTAAAGTCGCCTCGTGCTGTCCCATTTTACATCCGTACTAATTCTTTTAGTACAATTACTGATCTCGAAGCCTTGCATGATCTCAATAAAAAGCTGTCAAATTGTCGACTAAGGTAGAGCGTAAATTCCATATTTACACCGCTATTTCGTTCTCGAAGGCATATTGCGGTCCAAGGAGTCTGCAAAGTGATAGGAAAGGATTCGAGTTCGCTGAAGGAAAGTAGGGCTCCTCTTGTTGCCGAATCGACAGACAGTGTAGTTGGGTGCGTGAAATGCGAAAAGGCTTCGATGAAAATCTGAAAATTTCAATTCAGAAGTTAAAACAAATGATTATGCCAAACGAGCTTGGAATTAAATGAACGGCATACGCTCACGGCGTTCTGAAGGTCACTGAAGCCCATTCAGCCGAAGCATCTGATTCCACGGCTCCGTCTATTGGAGCAGGTGTACAACTGGGTTGCATACCTGGTGATGCTCTAACGCCAGAATTCGCAGGCGGGAGCTTAAAGATTTTTTTTTGTTCTCATTCTGTAAAAAAGTTGAGTCAATAATAGCGTCCCGAAAAGGGGATTTTGACGTCTAAGTGATGTAAGAACAATAATTACTCAGGTCAACAATATGTTCCGATGCAACGCGGATACTCATTTGCGGTGGCACTTGCTGGAAAGCCATCAGGTCACCAGCTTTGACTTTGTTTACTTTTTGACTTTTCATCTGCAATCTATCTGAGTTAGCTGTGATGTTGACTACAAAGTTAGCTGTCCCTTTAGTGTTCAATTCCTACTTTTCGCACTTGCGCAATGATGTACGAGCGAGAAAATATATATCTTAAGAAACGGATATCTGGAATTAAGTACAAAACGACTATATTTAGGATACGAAAGAAGGGTCGACTGCGACCAAGAAAGACGTCAGTGCTGTGACTAAAGTCATGATAAGCGCGCGACGTGAAGCAGTGAGCGAGACACAGGCACTACACTCGCGTGAGCCGAACAAAAAGAAAAAGGGGGCAAGGCAAGCGACGTGCATCTAGAGTGATGGAAGCTTGTTTGCAGCAATGAAGTACAGCTACCTGGTATGGGACGTGAAAAAGTACTAGAAACCACTTTGAAGTTTCCACCTATCTGGTGGACTTTATGCTTGACCCCTCCAGACCCTATGGTTTGAACGGTCAGTCGCTCGTCCCGGGAGGTACCTGGCTCGATGCCCACAAGATTCGATTGTTTACCCGAAGATAGGTCGCTAAAGTGGACGAGCAGTCGCACCCAAAAGTGTGACTGCCCTACTAAAATGTGTGTGTGTGACAGCAAGTTGAGCTGGACGCCCTGTCGACCGAAAAAGCCTAATATTCTTACAAGGTATACAAAACTCAGTCCCATGATGCGTCGGATGACTATTACCATCCCGCGCTAGAGCCAGCCAAATCCTAGCGTGTGTGTTCCGATAGCTCAAATCTGGATGGTATATTCCGTGCTAAATATGATATCAGAATGTTCAGGAAGGGCAAAGCATAAAAGAGGACCACCAAACTTGTATACTTACTTCGAAACATTTACTTTCGAAGCCTAGGTTATGCCCGGATATATATATTTTTTTAGCACACGAATTATCCTGAGATATCAATGTCGATCACTGTCTTAAGATCTTGCCTTTTCTTATTTATGTAAGTAAATCATCATAAAAACGTTGATTAGACTGTCTCTACTCTTCACTTATCGTTGCCGTGCGGCAACAGACCACGTGATATTGCGGACGCACACCTCTCTAAGGCATGCGACCGCTTATTAGGGGTCTAGGGATGCAATTACATTTAAGGGTCTATCTTTGTTAAAAAAATACAAAAAAACTAATTAATAAAGCAAAAGGATCCGATTAAGAGCGCAGCTTTAGGAATGTGCGCTTAAGAACTCGGGCCTAGGAGTCATGAACAATGCGAAAGTCAAATCGTGGCAATGACTAACGTTAAATAGAGTATGTCTTTGGTCACGCACCTCGTAGCTAATAGTGTGCTGAATCGCATCTGTTCCTGTCGCGTCATAATTTTTTTGGTCAGCTGCTGATGTCGTGAAGATATCTTTACCATGTTGGTCCGCGCAGTCGAGGAACTCGAGAATATCATCCATAGTAGAGTCCCGTATAGTGGTCATATGCTTCGCAAGCGTCAGCGCTAATCCGAGGAAACAACGCTTAGCATAGTACCATGTGTCTGGTCCAAGCTTGCGGTGATATGGCTCCATACTTTTCATAACTCGGCAAATACCAAAGTCGTAGTTATTCTTGGAGCAATACAATGTACCGATAACAAGGTTCACAATGCACAGATGAAAAAGCCTCTTTTCAGGGTCTCGACTCGATTCTTCTTCCTCCTCTCGCTCAATAGAGCGCAGCAATTCCTCGGCTTTCTCATTGTCCGTATTCATCACGTAGCACACACAAAGATTTGCTAGGATTATAGCTTGCACATCAAGCAGATTGTCCTGGTGTTTCTTCACAAAAGGTTCGTAGTACTGAATGGCCTGTTCATATTTATTGCCCTGCAAAAAGAATACGTGCGCCACGTTAAGTTTCCAAGCCTCGTGCTCGGAGCAGAATTCGGCTGTTTGGCGAAAAATCTTTTCTACTTGTGTGTAATTGCCGCGTTCCCAGTAAATGTTTGCTTGTGCCATCAGCACGGGCATAAAGTCTTCCAGTGCATCATCGTATGCCTTTAAGGACGTTTTAATGTCGTCGTTCGACTGGGCTAAACGCGCATCCTGAATTTTTTTAGTCAATTTACGCAGTCCGTCAACATGCTTGGTTGCGAGCTCATCGTACTTGCGATAGGCATCCTCGGGGGATGTTTGTAGCGTCACAGTAGCGTCCATAAAGTCGTAGAAATCTTTTGACAATAATTGAAAAGTCAGGTGAGCATTTTCTGCCAACACGTCAGCCATAAGATCGTGGAATCCGTGCTTGGTGTACAAAATAAGCAAGTTCGAGAACGTTTCTACAGGAAAGGGTGGGTTTTGCAACAGAAAATTAAGCTTTTTAAAGCCGCCGTTTGGATCTATGTCCATATTCATAAGACCAAGATTGTGAAGCGAAACCGGGTCCAATTCCTCTTCTTGACGAGGCGGCATATCCAGCAATGCGTCTCGGGCTCCTTTGTAGTTTTTCATCTCGTACTCGATTGCGGCCTTGAGATTAAAGGCTTCAACAAGAGCTGTCTCTCGTAAAATCGTCGAGTTCCGTACGGACTTGACGTCAGCATTTTGCTCGCTTTTGCTGCCTACACTCAATTCAGGGTGGTCCCGCACACCCTTTTCGATGATTTCGGCGATCTGTCGCATGGCCTTGCCGTATTGTTTCAATTTGAAGAAGCAAAGTGCAATGTTGTATGATAAATCTGGCTGGTAGCCCAAAATGTTGAGGGCATCGGCGAATTTTGCACGAGCCGCCTCATAGTGACCTTCCTTATACTCGATCGCACCGTCAAATACGATCGTAGTGGGATCGTCGGGTAGACACTCTTCTAGCACAGAGTGTGTAGCCTTAATGTCATTCTGCTCGTAGTACGAGGCTGCTCTAAGAAGATGCACGCGTTGAGCAAATTGGTCATTTCCGAGCTGACTCGCTCGTCTTGAAGCTGCATCATACTGCCCGGACTTGTACAGTGACTGAGCTAGATAGAGTTGGTATTCGTCGACCTCAGGATGACTGGCACATAGTTGTTCGTACATTCCAACGGCTTGATGAAAGAGCTGCATGTGGTAGTAGCAGTACCCGAGTAACGACAGAGCTGCGCGACTATGTGGATGATTTTCTAACTCGATCTGAAGAATGCGCACCGCTTCATCGTATTTTTGATCCCGTATAAGCCCATAGATCGTCGATGTGTAGCTGCTTCCACCGTCTTGCGCCTGAAACATTGATGACGACTTCCAGGGAGGCAAGGATTTATCGACTGTTCCGAACCGGCACCAACGAGGGTACAAAATTGAAGGGATTCAAGGCTCGTAAAAAAGTTGTGTAATTTTAGTGCAGCAAATGAAAACCATCTAATAAAGAGCAACGTCATGCAGCAACCTATTAACGAATAGCCTTATCACTGACTGTGCATTTTGGGTCTGCGCCGTTTTTAGCCATATTGTCTTAAAGTCAAAGCTAGGGCCAGATCTTGATTGGAGTAAGCTGTGAATACGAAGTGAGCTAGCTAAATCACTCTTTGTTGCCTTCAGGTTCGTGAAAACAGCAGTAAATTGGGGTGTTGGCAAATTCTAAATGATAATGCAAATG
This sequence comes from Plasmopara muralis, assembly GCA_003676415.1. Lineage (NCBI taxonomy): Eukaryota > Oomycota > Peronosporomycetes > Peronosporales > Peronosporaceae > Plasmopara > Plasmopara muralis. Next base: position 324,032 of record RCHQ01000021.1, on the reverse strand, counting down.
GGTATAGCACCCGCTGCAATATGCTGACTGGTTTGATGATCTTTAAACAGTTAGATTTCGTAGCTCAAAATTGCTTTTTTCTATCTTGCACACTTTGCGGGGCGATTTTTCTCTTCCTTATCTTTATCTGTCGCGAATAGCACGTCAAGAATCAAGCTGACTACGAAGCTCAATGTCAGGCGTTAGCTCTGCAATGCGATTGACATACACCTTGATGACAATTCAAGCGCTTGGTCACCACGCCACTTTCTGCAGATAAAGTATATTCCTATGGTAGCGTCGGTTTTTCGACAAAAGGTACATTTGTGTTCTTCGTATCCTGTCTTGTCTCGAGCATTCAGCAACCTCGTCAGCAATTGTCCGCTCATCCATGTTCAAAGTTTTAAGTGGACTAAGCACCTTCAGGTGCCACTAGGAGGCTCATGGCGTTTATAAAACGGCCTGTAAATTCTGCAGAAAATTAAGCTTTTCTTCTGGTTTTCGCCGCTTGTGGGCGAAAAAATGCTTGTTATTTTGACAAAAATTATGTTCTGTCCAAGCAATCTCTGCCTATTCTCCGATCGATGGCTTAGCAAATAGCAGCAACTCAAGCGACCCGGTGTCTTTCTTAACTATCGTGTCGGATACTTAAAAAGTACTTAATAATCGTATCGCTCGATTTATTACCAATAAGCAAAGCTTTACGGAACTCCGCACGCAGTGGCGCGCGACCATCACTCTCGTGCGTTGTCGAAAGTCACCATTGTGCCCGAAGCTATAAGGCCACCGCCGCCGGGGGTCGACGAAAGTCGGAAGCGCTTTCGAGACACGCAAATACATCTCCCGACGCGGCGAAAAATAAAGATGGAGGTACTTGATGATAAGGAAAATCAACCACCAGGGTCTGCTATCGAGTCACTCCAGGAGAAGCTTCCTCTACCTACGGTACGCTACGCAGGCGCACAGGACCAGCCAACTCAAATTTTGCACTTTGGTGAGTCTGCGCGCTCCCTATTCATGCTAGATAAGCCATCGGAAGAGCGACTGCGACTCGTAATTGCGCTTAAGGAGGCTCCACGGTCTGTGGCTACGTGGCTGGAGCTACTGCGTTGCCCACTTACTGGAAATCCCACCAGGTATAGTAAATTACGACTGCTGAGACGCGCGCTGACGTGTGTCGACTCAGAAAAGACACGTCAGACTGCGGGATACACGGAACTGTGCATTATGCTGGCTAAGTTGAGCGAGTACGTTGGCAGCTTATTTTAAGTGAGTGAGTATTATACGAGCTTGAAGTGTACTTGTTTTTGCAGTAGTGAGGCCGGCGTAAGGCAAAGCTTTTACGAGATGAAAAAGCGACGAGTAGGCGAAAAGCAACCGTTGCTATATGAGGAGGAGGCAGCCTTTGAATTCGCTGCTGGGAACCGGGACTTAGCGGAGGAAGTTCTAGAACGTGGGGTCGACAATGATGCTTTGACGCCGATTGAGAAGGAGGTTTTGATGAAGAAGCTGGTTGCAGGCAGAGCAGGATGGGTAGCGGCATTCTCCGGCTCACCACAGGAACAGAAAAGGCTGGCGCTCAGAACAAGGGCGCAGACGCTTGAAAAGGCGCAAAACGAGACGGTAAGCTTAGTCGCTACACCACGAATGACGTACAATTCGATTATTACAGCGAGTTCGTCACCAATCAGTCGAGAGCATTACGGCGCAGAAAACGAGTCAACTAGAATGGCAATTACACCGTTAAATGCGAGGCCAGCTACTTCTGCTCGAAATGAAACAAGCTTTTCATCACTGTCGAAAGGAACTACATCGTCATTGCTAACGACGCCTGCGCTTTCCACGCGGTCAAATTTGAAGTCGCATTCCACCACTAGAAAGACTCAGCACCCGCCGTTACGCTTTCAGCTCGGTATGGATAAGTTTGCTTGTGCTGGCCGTGTGACGCTCTTATTGAAACATGTGTTTTTACTGCTGCAGCTGGTCCGCCACTCCGAGTGATTGCCAACAATGAATCTGAGAGCGACGGTGATGACGACGATAATGCTATGATGGGTAGTCAAGCCACACCGACCAAAACTCAAAAGGCAGACACTCCAACAAAGGTGGGTGTGTTACACTGTAATCTGTTATGCTATAGCTAATATTTCAGTACTTCAATTTAGAAGCTAGCAAGTAAGTCCCCGAGGATTGTGGACGAAAAAACGAAAAAGGCCAAGTTCAATGTGGGTGACATAAATCATATACTGAAATGGAACCCAAAGGAGATGATGAAGAACAGTGGCTCTTTGAAAGCTTCGAACGAGGAGGTCGTAAAAGTATCGAGGGACACGTCAACGAAGCCCGTTGCATTTGACACGACACTCAAGACTCCAGCGAAAAATACCGGAAAGGCAACTGGTGTTGTCTCTGATCTACCAGTCAAAGTAGACGCAGAAGCTGTTTCTTTTCCTAAGTGTCGAGAAAATCTGTTAAGCACTTCCATTATCAGCAATAAAGACTTTGTGCCTGAGAAGTGCTCTCCACGAGTGCATAGACCATTCCCATGGGAATTGAAGACAAGTGCTGGACCACTAGAGCTGCCAGCGAAGCTGACAAGCAGTGTGTCTGGCGAATTCGATCAATATCGCTCCCCCAAGCGCCAACAGCTGGACCCGGCTGGTGCTGGGCCAGTAGACAATGCAAATCCAATTTCACCGGGCTCTATTTCTTCGTCGTCATCGCCTCCAGTGGCTTTAATGAGCAGCGTTTCGTCTCGAAATGCGCTGGAACACTTGACGAGCAAAGTCATGGTGCGTAGTTGCTAACACAGATCACATCACAAATGACAATTTTTTAGCAGCTCTCATTTAATTTGTAGGTTAATGGACAAAAGTATATTAAGCTAGAAAAGATTGGCAGCGGCGGGAGCAGTAAAGTCTATCGGATGTTGGGGCCAGATCTCAAAATTTATGCGTTGAAAAAAATTAAGCTGAAAAAACTAGATGAAAAAACTATTGCCCAGTTTACAAACGAGATCGAGTTGCTAAAGAGATTGCAAGGAAATCCTTACATTATCAAGCTTATAGCTGCTGAACAGAACCTACAACAGCGGCAGATTAATGTGGTATGTCTTATCTTTTTTAAGCAACATGCGTGGCACTAAGCTTACCCTTTGCGTGATTACAATAGTTAATGGAGCATGGAGAAATTGACCTTAGCGAACGACTCAAAGGCTTAAAATATGGCATGGATGAGAATATGCTGCGAGTGATTTGGACTCAAATGCTCGAAGCTGTTAACGCCATCCACCAAAAGCGAATTATACATGGTGAGACCACAATTGAAGCTTCGCGCTCACTATAAGTTCAAGATGCCAATTTCCTTACTTTGTGTGTGGTATAGGTGATCTAAAACCGGCAAACTTTTTGTTTGTGAACGGCGCGCTCAAACTTATTGACTTTGGAATCGCAAAGACAATTTCAAACGACACGACGAACATTGAACGCGACAGTCAGATAGGCACAATTAATTATATGTCCCCAGAGGCAATCCAGGGTAATTCAACTCCTGATGGCCAGCGTGATCCTCAGGGAAAGATGAAGGTAAGACTCGAAAAAATGTATACTGAAACGAATATGGCTCAACATTAGCGTCTTCTTGTATCGAATAGGTTGGTCGCGCAAGTGACATTTGGTCGTTAGGGTGCATACTTTATCAAATTGTTTATTCGAAGCCTCCGTTTGGGGATGTAAACAACATCATCGAGAAGTTTCGATGCATTATTGATCCGACAGTGCCAATTAAAATTCCGACGCTGCAGAATAAAGACTTGGAAGACGTAATTAGTTCTTGTTTGCAGCGAGACCACCGTCTCCGACCACCAATCGTAGGAGAAGGTGGTCTTCTACAGCATCCATTCTTACGGAGTGGCTCAAACGCTGCGGCAGCATCGCCTACTGCCGTCACGATAGACAATGCGCCAATGATTCTCTCACAGCTTGGTGAATTTTTGCGCTCTCAGGGAGTTGCGGCCAGTCGGGTTAATGCGTTCATTGCCATCGGACAAGATGGCTTACAAAACGTGAATAATGGGGTATCACAGGCCCCCCGCTACTCATACAATACACAAGAACGGCAGACAGATATTTAGTTGACGCTCTGACGAACTATTTGATGAAATACTAATGAGCATCGTGTCTTGTCGACGTGGAAGTTAATGAAGCGCGCCTGGGCAATAGCAGTTTTTGTAACGCGATAAGTGTTACAAAATACTGAGCCCTAACAACGCTGGCAAAGCAACAAAGGTCTTGACAGGTGCGATTGTTTTGCCTACTCCACATGTACCATTAATTTTAATACCTGAAAGCACTTCACCGCTACAATTATTCACTGCGAAGTCATACACTCTCCATATCTAGATCCTGCGGCACGAGCAACTTGGACACGTTAAGTACCGACAATAGATGCAGCTGACACGCGGATTAATGGCACATGTTATCGAAAATGCTTTTTTAGCTACAATGCGTTGCAACATTCTCGGTTAAGGCGGTTGTCTAGATTTTACGCTGATGAATCGCTAGCGTCATCATCGTCCAACTGTCGCACACGAAATCCCTTTATTGGCAGAAAATCCCGTCCCGTTGCCTCGATCATCCATCATTTCAAAAAAAATCTCTTCAAGGACAGAAAGAAACAAACTGATAAATGGCTGGTGGTCGTGACGGCTGGCGCCGCGGTGAAGGTGGGTTTAATGACGACCATCCCCGAAGTGGTGGACGAGGAGGGGGTCAAACATCCAACGGTAACAACCCCCAAGGTGGTGGACGAGGAAGGGGTCGAGGCAGAGACCGAGGCCGTGGTCGTGATTTACAAGGAAGGGGACAAAGAGGTGGAAGAAGCGTAGGCTACCGGCTTCCACAGCTTCCAACTAATCCGTCAAATCTTCAATTTATTCGGTCTGTGCTAAAAAGTTGTCCGAATCACAAATTGACGTCGACAATCGAGGCCATGGACAAGGCCTGGCTTAGTTGTTGGCAATGTGCCGACACTCTTCCTTTGGACGCACTCAAGATGCTGTTGTCAGCACTGTCGAGACTGCCATTTTCGACGTCTATCCCGCCGCCGCCACTACCTGCAATAAGCAAAGCGGTAAGAGTACTACTGAGCCATTTCACGCTGTCTGGATGGGGTGAAGAAGCTTCGGATGGCAATGATGAAATTCTTGAAATCGTCGAACTGGTCGAGCGTGTTGTCGCGCGATTGCTTAAATTCACTTAGCATCTAAAAAAAGACGACGTTAAAAATGCCCTAGACGATATGATTGCTGGTGCAGATGCATATCCAAATATTCGGCTATCAGCTCACCGTTCAGTACGCAGTCGGCTTGCAATGTTGCTGAGCGAGATGGAGAAGTCCTGGACCATCAAGATAAGAAAACAGGAGATTACACAGACGCAACAACGGGAAACAATGCCGGATTGGCGCCATCCAACAGTGGCGTGGTTGGCAAACTACAAAGATTTCCAGCCAGCGCTACTTCCTAAATTGCAGATTTCGCATACTAATGAAGGGCGAGTGTATGAAAGTAGCGACGAATACTATACGACAATTGTACAATTGTGAATTGGTATGACGTTTGTGGAAGGTAGGTAACAATGCGTTGCTCCCGCATTGGTCCGCGAAAGTAGGTGACAAAGTGTGCGATCAGCCATTGTGGCCATTTCCGGGCAAGCATAATTCGATAAATTGCAGAAACTCGCAGTGCGGTAGTTATGCAACTTTTTTGTGTGCTCACAGGCAGCACGCGAAGGGTTTTTGCAGCAAGTGTGCGTCCGATTATCAACAGCGACTTCGCGGACCTCCGTCGAAATACGCTTCTACCCACATTTACGATGGCTTTATAGCACAGGTTAAATATGATGGCTCCATGTCTATCGGGCAGGTGGCATCGCGTCGACCGCCACTTACACCCATTCATTGGAAGACGACGAAGCGCTTGTCAAGCCCTAATCTTGTCGGAATCGTTCGACTTGGTAATCGCGAGGCATCGTTGAGAACAACTGATGACATTTTCTGGACTGAAATAATTTTCCAGGGCAAGAGTGTTGATGAGTTCAAAGCTCGTGATCGAGGGTGGTTAACGTTGCGTGCTTCAGTATCTTGATGATCCAGGAAACGCCTTGCTGACGCACAATTCTGCCGTTGGAGATGCTGTGGCAATTATTGATTGTCAGACCTTCGTCCCCGAGTTTATCCCAGTCTTAAAAGCGTTGGAGAAGCAACGTCAAATGCCCGTGCCGTTTCAAAATGGGGCTTTACTTAACTTGTGCCACCATGGAAGATTTAGACAAAATTTTGACGTTGCAAGTTTAGACGACGATGATGGCAGCGACAATGATACACCCGACTCCTCGATAAATGCTACTGAGGTGTCGACACACGTCTTGGTTCAAAAGGTGATTCGATTGTCATCACTTGATCCGATCGTGGACATTCGACGAGATGAAGCACTTCGTTGTCGATTGGAAAGGTCTTTAGTGCTACTGATCGAGAGTGCGACACTGGATTCCGGTCAATTGAAGAGCTTTGCAGAGTCGTTGATGTACCCAGTGCATTGCACCCAAGGGCCCCCTGGCACTGGCAAGTCATACTTAGGGGTCGTTGTGGTCCGCGCTTTGCTTGTCATCCGCGACGTGTGGAAACTGAAGAATTGCGAAATCGGGGACCCTCCGATTCTCGTCCTTTCATACAAAATCATGCAATTGACGAATTTTTTTCGGATTTGCTTCGAGCTGAACCTACGCTGAACCACAATACGAAACGTTGTAGCATTTCCTTTTCTGGAAAGTACCGTTTTAATAACGGTTTCAAGAAACTTGTTCGTGTTGGCGGAGGATGTAGTGAATCCGAATTGGAATCACACCGTGAACGCAATGTTGCATTTTTCGACCCCAGGGTCTGCACTGTCTCTCAGCAAATTGAAAATATCCAAGAACTACGTGACCAGGGGCACAGGATTCGAGACTGCTTTGCGCCTATTTATGAGGCTCAACAAGTTGTTGCTGGTGGCATCGAGTCGCTAAGTCAAGACGAGCGAAAAATTGTACAATGCGCAGTGCCAGCAATGTCATGTGCGGTTGCAACGCTTTTGGAGCTAACTGAAGACTTAAAGAAGCGTATTGAAGATAAAGGGCTAACGGATAAAGACATGGAAGAAAAGTTTGATGCGAACAATTTTGCATCCGATAGTTGCGAATTTGATACTTCACTTAATTCTTCAAAGGAGATTTTGAAGGCCAACGCTATGATCTCAAATGCAGACGTGGCAGGGTTATACAATGGCATAAAACACTATGACCCCGCAATCGATCCGATGGAAGTGCTGTACCAGTGGGTTATGGGCTTTTGTCCGCTACCAGCGTGTGCGTACGATGACTCCTGCTTAAATGTTAGCTTTGATAAGAGTTTGTATTGTCGCGAGCACTCGTGCATGTTTACACAAGACGGTGTACAATTCTGCCTTAATCAATTTATCCATGAGCGACTATTTTGTGAGCGGCACTTGTGCTCGGCTCAAACGTGCGAAAATTGCCGGATCAATGATGGTCAATTGTTTTGTGATGACCACGCATGCTTCGTGTGCTTGGCCAAGGACAAAGTAGCAGATGTTGCTGTCGACGAACCTCCCCGCAACACGTGCGAACGACATTCGCTTTGTTGGCATTTGGAAGGCTTTTGCACTGAAGTTGCGGAACCCGGTACCTCTTATTGTAAAGTGCACGCTGAAGACTTGTACTGTAAGTGGAAAGAGCCTTGTGGCGAGATAGCTACAACCGGACGATATTGTGATCTTCATCATGCTAATGCAATAGCGTTGACCCAGGCGAGCTCAGAGAAGTGTGGGGCACGGACAAGAAAGGGGCAGCCGTGCAAGGGGAGACCACTGTCGGGCTCCACTTTTTGCAAGGATCATGTAGGTCGTGGTTGTAGCTTTATTGTTGACGATTCTGCTCCACCAAAGACTATTGTTCACAATGAGAAGCATGCTGTGTTAGAGAAGACTGCTTTGGAGCCATTGCTAGAAATACAATCCCCTCAACTTTTTGAGCTTAAGCAAGCTATTGAAGCAACGCCATACGAGAAGAATGACGATTTGTTAAGCTCAGGGAGTGATGAAGCCGAATTCGAAGACGCTGTTGAGTATAACAATGAGGACGAAGTGGAAGAGTCAGAACACTTGCAACATCTGCGCGATGTTTATGAAATCGAGAGTGATGATGTTATTGAAATTGACTCTGTTGAGGAGGTTGTTGAAGAAACGATGCCTTGGGTGTCGTCGGATCAGCAATTGATGAATCCACTTCTATGGCACTGGAATATGCCACCAGAGGAGCGGTGGAATGCGCTTTTCTCAGTTTTGACTTTGTGGAGTGATTTGGATACTCGATTGCAACGCGAATTCGTTCAGCAGATTGACAACTTGAAGATAAACCTTCAACATGAGATATTACGCGCGATTTCTCGAGTTTACGAGGGAAAATCTGTGATCGGTGGAACGATCACGAGCTGCGTGTCTCGTTTAGAAGCTATTCGAATGACAAACCCATTTGCAGTATTGGTTGAAGAAGCCTCTGAAGTAATGGAGCCCCTACTTGTGTCATGTTTTAGCTCATCGACGTGTAAGCTGAGATGATTGGAGACCATCTTCAGCTGCAGCCTCCAGTTATGTGCAAGATTGACTTTGAGCGACTGAACAAGATTAATATTTCGATGTTCGAGCGATTAATAAGTGCTCCTTGCTGGAATGAAGTGCCATTCTCAGTCCTCTCGATTCAGCGCCGAATGCGCAAGAGTATTTGCGATTTAACGCGCAGTTTTTACGATGAAATTACGACGATTGTGGATTACCCTGTCTGTGGAACAAAAGTCATTGGAGGAGCCAAGAGGAAACGTGGAATGGTGCCGCTTCTAGATGCGTGTGAAGGCGGTGGACGCGAAGTACCGGGTGTGTTGCCGCACAAATTTTTTTGGATTCATTCGGGTAAACAAATGCGTGCTACGGTTGGTTTGTCTCGTGTAAACCAACAGGAAGCCAAGATGACATGCAAGCTGGTCCAGCATTGGTGTCCCTGCATCGTCAATTGCTGTCCTCACCCCTTACAAGGGCCAATTAATGCTAATGCGCCAAATATTGATGTTTACGTACGGTCTCAAGATGATGACGAAAGGACGAGGTTCACGTTTAATTCCATCGTGTTTTTTGTCGACGGTAGACCGTTTTCAAGGCGACGAAGCGGATATCGTTATAGTCTCACTCGTGATTGATGGCAAGTCTCGCACGCCGTTTGTTAAGCTTCAAAACCGCATGATTGTCTTGCTTAGTCGTGCACGCCTGGGTTTGTATGTTGTGGGCAATGTCGAGTACTTTGGCGAGACGATACACTGGCAGAAAACGCTGGGGCTTCTTGAGAGGAATGCTGAGTCAGACAACACGAAAAGTAGCAAATGTACAACGTACGGAGGGTGTCAGATTGGCGCAGCGCTTCCGATATGCTGCCCTGAACATCGAATATCCGTGGCTTTAGCAAAAAGCGATTGCGACGTGAAACTTGGATTTTGTACTGTTGTATGCTCGGTTGAACTATCGTGTGGTCACCTGTGTGGTCACCTGTGTCATTCGCCGCAAGTGACGATGCACAATAAACATTGCAGCGTGGAAGTTGAATCTCCATGCAGTCCTAATTCCCGGATTCTTAAGTGTTCGGAAGTGACGGCTATTGCCGGGAACATTTGTTTTGACGAGGCTTTGCGCAAGTATCGATGCAACTATGGCGTGGATGTGGCGTTGCCCTGTGGGCATAGTCAAAAGATAACCTGCCTCACGCACAATGAGATAAAAAATGGACGTGTGTTCTGGCCAGTGTAACAAAAAGGCGATTTCACCGTATGTGTACCCTGAGTGTAAACATGTTCGAACGTGCACATGTAGCGAATTCGATCGGTACACTAACGGTCCTACACCCTCGTGCTCAGAGAAAGTGGAGTACATGCCTCCTTGCCAACATATTATTACTCAATCGTGTCACGATCGCCAGGACTACATAGGCAAAGTGCGTAAATATGTATGCCACGAGAAAGTCAAGGTTTCGTTGCCTCGATGTGGACACGAGACGGTTGTATCGTGTCCTATAGCTGAGACGCTGCATCAGTGGACCGGAGAATCGTGCTCAACGTTAAATTTTGTTCAAGAAGGGACATCATATGGTCCAAAAGACAACTTTTGTAAGCAAAGTGTTAAATTCCAACGGCGTTGTGGTCACTTCGAGATGATTAGGTGCGAACGAGCTTTTGAGTTGACGCAAAGCTCCTCACGCTGCCAGGAATCGGTTGTGGTTTTAAACCCGGAGTGTGGGCACGAGTGTACGATGACGTGTTTCGAGGAAAGGCGCATGTGGGAGAAAGTAGCGCAGTTTTCAGCACAGCCTGTCGTTTTAAGTTCCATTTTAAGTGTAAAAGAAGGCGATGCGAGCAGCTACCGCAACTATAGGCTGAAGCTCCAGTGTAACATGGAGGTGACACTAGATCGTGCATGTGGACATAAGTCAAAGATGAAGTGCAGCGAAGCTCGTTATGTCACAACCGTTTGCGATGAAGTAGTTACGTCTGCGATGCCGCTCTGTGGACACACGGTGCATCTGCCATGTCATATAAATAAGCATTTGAAAGAGTGGCACCCGTGGCAAACTCAGACGCTCTCAGTCCAATTATTACTAAATGAAAGTATCTTGGAAGACACTTTACTGGCTCCTGCGCCTTGTCCAGCTACTTTGCGATCCATTTTACAAAAGTGCTCTGCTCCCGTGCGATATCGTAGAGCTACAAAATGTGGACACAATGTTGAGATGAAGTGCTGCGATGCTTTTGACCTTTTGCAGGGCAACGGCACGCCAAGTCAACGCACTTCTAGGGTCTTGAAACAGTTGCAGTGTGGACACGAGATTGCAATGAAATGTTCTGCTGATATAAAAAGCGTGGTTTGCGGCGAGTTTGTTGAGAAGCCCTGCTGGAATTTTGCGACATGTGGTAGCCACGTTACGGTGCTGTGCAAGTCGTCAGCAGGCATTGTCCAATGTTCCATGAAGACAGCATGGTATTGCCCACAGGGACACTCGTTATGTTGCAACTATGTAGCAAAGGCTTTCCGTCCGACTGCCCACGTTGCTCGAGAATTCGCATAGATGATGTGATCAAGGAAACGCATTGCATTTTAAATGACCAAGATCTTAACACTTGGTCCCCTGAAAACTCTCGAATTTTTCCTGAGATGGTCGGAAAGGCGCATATCACCATGTGACAATCCAGTAAACGCGACTTTTTCGGTCGAAAACTCAAGTTGGTCAATAAGTTTAAAGGCAGTATTGAATCTGGTATAGAGTGGTCAAATCCGCTTTTGTGCCTTTAAAAATCCCAGTGTTTGCGGTACTAAAACAAAAGTTGCAAGGACGAGATATCGACAAGTTTGAGATGGCTGATTTTGGAAGCCAGAATTTTCTTGAGATTGAAGTGTATGAAGCCACGGAAGACAATGTCAGCCATTTTGTCAATGGAAGTAGAGTCACTGCCGTGTTTGGCCAACTTTTCACTGCTAAGTCGCTTATCAACCCAACCGATCTTCCAAAAAACAAAGGGAAAAATGAGAGCTCTATGCGCGCTTGGATTACCCGACAGTCCTCGCACGGCTATGATGCAATATATCTTGATGCCAAGACGATAAAGAAAGGAGGTACATGGATTGTATGGCATCCGTACGCACTGTTTCCTCTTTCTTCATCGAGTTGAAATCACGAACGCTAATCGAGAGAGTATCATAAAGCATTTGCCGAAGACTAGTCAAACTATCTTGCTACCACAGAAAATTTCGTTTAATAAGCCAATTGGAGTCACAGATGAGTTTGAAGATAAGGTTTCTCCCGCTCAGATACCATGCGAGTTATCGGATGCCGACATTGCCACGCTTCGTGGACTGGCTGCGGCAATTAGTCCATTATTTAAAAAGCTAAATGTATGGTATCAATGGGATGGCAAATCCCTCCCTACAGGAGCAGCAGAAGCGATTCCGCATTGCACGGAGAAGACACTTGCTTCAAAGTTATGCTTTAGTCCTGTGCAACTTGCGAACAACTCGCAGCAGACGGTCAAGACACCTTTTGGTGGCGTGAAGCATGTGCAAAGTCTGCAGTCGCAGGGAAAGCTGAGGGAAGATGGCGATCTGTTTTTGGCCCTTGAGTTTCTTTCCGTTCGAAAGCAGGATGCCAGTTAAACCCATTCCAAATTGGAGAAATACGTAACCCGATTATGTGGTGAGGAAAACGGATACGCTCATCCACTCGTCATCGTAGCCCTCGCACGCTTAGCATCACGTTCGAGTCAAACCCAGTCGTCAGATATTCAGCAAAAGTTACTTCAAATGTTTACTATGTTATATCCAGAAGCCAGTAGTTTGTGACTGAGTAAAGCAGAGACACAGCTTGTGCATACAACAAGCAGCGAAACTATTACGAGTGGCCTCACTGTCTCTAGGTCAGCTTTAGTGGAAGACAAGTGGGAAAGTATAAAGTGTCAGTACGGCTGTCAGTCCCAAGCAATGGACAAATTGCTGAAGTTGGTTGGATTGAAAAAAGTCAAACACGCAGCAATTACTTTGTTTAAAAATGCGATGGTGCTTCAACAGTTATCGGTGGCACAGCGCAAGAAGAATGCAATGGCATTCAATTATTGTTCTGTCGGGAATCCTGGTACGGGCAAGACTACAGTTGCTCGCTTATTTGCCAACGTTTTGAAAGACTCGAAAATTCGTACTTCTAATACACTAGTCGAGTGTACTGCTCAAAAATTAAAGGATGAAGGTGCTGCGGAATTTCGCTTGAAACTGAAGAAAGCTACAAATGGTGTTTTGTTTATTGACGAAGCGTACGAACTGGACCCCGTGAGCGATTTTAAAGGAAAGTCTATTGTGGCTGAGCTGTTGACTGCAGCTGAGGACAAGCGGGATCCCCTGGTACGGGAAAAACAACGGTTGCTCGCGTTATGGCAGAGATTTTGCATCGCATGGGGGTGTTGGCAACGACTAAACTCGTTGAAACCTCAGGACTAGATCTTACGGGTCAATACGTCGGTCAGACCAAGGAGAAGGTAACAACTAAACTTCGTGAAGCTAAGGAGGGACTACTGTTTATTGATGAAGCGTACGAGTTAGGCAAGGGGGTTTACGGAGAAGAAGCGATGACGATTTTGGTCGCAGCAATGGCAGACCCCTCGTATGTCGGCATGATTATCATCATAGCTGGTTACCCAAAAGATATCGACCAGATGCTTGATCGCAACGTTGGCCTGAAAAGTTGATTCACACGATTCATCGACTTTCCAGACTGGGAGGCGCACGATGCGGTGGTGTTTTTGAGTGGAAAGGCACAATTTGAGAACTTTGAGGTTGAAAGAGAGGCCGTTGTATCGCTACAGAAGATGTTTGTGGAACTGAAAAAACTGAGCAATTTTAGCAACGGGCGCGATGCAATGCGAGTATAGAAAGCACTTTTAGAATATCGATCTCAGCGAGTGCTGGACTCACCCGAAGAAGAGCGAACAATTACAGTCTGTGATGCTTGTTCAGCATCACAGACTGTCTTAATCGCACGTCGAGGTGGTGGTGCTATAAGGAAAGGCGTAGCATCGGATGAAAACCCACTGAAGCTGCTTGACGAACTATATCGAATGGATCAAATCCGAGACCAATTGTCTCGCTTGCAAATGGAAATGGCGGTCGCAGCTCGGGAGGACTCCGCACGTCCTGAAATCGGTCATTTTGTTGTCTTTCGAGGCTCTCCTGGTACTGGCAAGACGACGGTAGCTCGTGTGATGGCGCAGATTTTGCATGCGATGAGTGCATTGGCAAGCACGAAACTTGTCGAAACTTCAGGCTTAGACCTGACTGGGGAACATCTGGGGCAAACAAAAGCGAAAGTGACGGAAAAGCTCGTAGAAGCTAAAGGCGAATTACTATTTATTGATGAAGCCTATGAACTGGGAAAAGGAATGCACGGCGAGGAAGCCATGACCACGATAGTGGCAGCGATGACAGATCCAATGTATGCTGGCATGGTAATTGTAATCGCGGGCTACCCAAAGGATATGGACGTGATGGTGAATCGCAATGCCGGCCTCAAAAGCCGCTTTACGCGCTTTGTTGATTTTCCAGACTGGGAAGCAAAAGATGGCGTGGCCTCTCTTCGAGTGAAAGCTGAACGAGAGAACATAAATTTGGGACACAACGCAGACATCACCATGCATCAGACGTTTTTGGAGCTAAAGAGACTGGACGGTTTCGGCAATGGTCGTGACGCAATTCGTCTCTGGAAGGAGCTTAAACAATGTCGAGCACAACGCGTTTTTGACTCGCCAGAGGAAGTGCGAACAATTACAGCAGAAGACGCAGTGATGGCTGGTGAACGGATGCTCGCTGCCCGCCGTCCGCCAGTTGGACCAGTCCTTTCGCGGTCGTCTGTGTCTAATGACACTTCGGTGTGTCGAAGCCAAGAGGACCAACATTTTCAAACGCAGCGGCCATTGTCCGAGCTGTTGAATGGCAAAAGTCGGAAGACGTCTCGTTTCAAGAGCAAATAAATGAAGAGGTTGTTTCTGCTGTGACAGAGGAGATCGCTGAGATGGATGTACAAGGGGACGATGCAGCGGAGGCTAGTTGCAGGGACGAACGTGACGCTGGCGTGTCCGATCAAGTCTAGGAAGAGTTGCAACATGCCTAAGAGGCCCACGCAGCTCACTTGGAAGCCTTAAAGCAAGCTCGTGATCAAGCACAACGAGAAGATGAAAGGCGCCGCGCGCAGGAAAAAATGGAAGTGGAGCAACGTCGTGCTGCGGCTATTCAGAAAAAACTCGCCAGATATGTCCATGCCCAGCAGGCTATCAGTGGCTTAAAGCTGGTGGTGGCTGGCGCTGTGGTGGAGGTAGCCATTACGTGTCGGATGCGCAACTAAACAGTCAGTTTACTCGCTGACTAGATTACTTCGGTCAAACGTATCGGATATATTGCATGGTTAGACGTATTTTAAAGTTTGAAATGTGTTGTGCAATAATGGAATCAAACCGATGGGTCATCTACAAAATAGTAATTACGATATTCTACACTGGAGGCCATTGCTACAGATGCATCACCACTCGCATTTGGATGTAAGATCGCGCTAGAGGCCTTCTCCTCTATGCCAAGTCGATTTTGCATGAGATATTTATACGTTCAACGTGGAAATTTCTATTATTTCGCCAAACATGGTAGCTCTTCTATGCGTACTGAGAATAAATAGCAGAACACTTCAACTTGGCGAAATCTGCCCGAGGATTATGCTTTATAATGAATCGTCTGCAGAAACTGCTTTACAATTTGCGCTTATCTGCATCACGTGTATTGTGCGCAAGCATTGGAGTATGAACAATGTGTTATCAGAAGCATGATAAAAGTTTTGACTCGTTCTTTAATATGTCATACAATTGGCCTTGGTCATTCAACATTAAAGGCATTCATGATCCCTCATGAAAGCTAAGTTGTGACCTGTTTGCGCCAAGGATGACAGTAGAAAGATAAATCAGACTGATTCGAGGTTGTACGAAGTATGAGCGCTTCTTTGAGTGAACAAACCGCATGAGGTGGCGATTTGACGGGAAAGGAAGATTTTGACTTTGACAGGATATTTTTACGATGGCTTCTTGCCAGATATTTTTGGTTACTTTCATAAGGTCGAGGTGACATGGCGCTAATCATCTTTCGGCCCGTAATGGCAGAGAAATTACGCACTATCAGCTCAGCGGCCGATGCCAGAATTATTGTGGAATATCTTTACGCTACGTAGCGCGTTTTACTCTGTTCGATCCTTGTTCATCGGTTTGTGCTCTGAAGCACACGTTTCTTTAGTGTGTAGATGCAATACAAGCAAGTAACATCGGTAATTACGACCGCTAAGTCCCTGACGTCCCTAGGCTTTATCGTCCTCGGCAATAGTCAAAGGCGATGCACTTATTGCTCTATGTAAGAGGAAGTACAATTCCCAGGACTTCAAAGCTCATGGAAATCTTGAGGTTTTGCACCTAAAGCGTTGCCCTGCTGATTAGACGGTACCGATGGTCATGAGGCTGCTGACAGTACCCGTTGTGTATCAATATCAAAAACCAATCTGCCTATTGAAGAGAAAGCATTTAAGTGTAGCACTCCAGACTTTGCCCTAAGCCCACACATCAATTAAAAGACTAATAGGCAGCGTATTCAAAGGGCTATGCGCTTTGAGCAGCCGACCGAGTCTGGATCTCATCTATGAAGAGACACAGCTTTGCAATGCAGGTCAGACACCCTAAATATTGTCGACCAAACGTAGGCTTGTGAGTCATGTGGTATAGGAAAACCACTTTTTTTAAAGTTTAGTGCCACTTCAAAGAAGCTGCGTCTGGACCGCTTTTAAGACCATCGCAAATTGAGTGCATACAACCGGTCACGCAGAGCTTATGCAATTGGCTTTAGGCGGAGGCAGCAATAAATCCATTCAGCGCTTCTAAACTGCCAAGGTGAGCTGCACTACTATGCGAAACGCGGAGCAAAGCAGAGGTGCTTTCATGGGAGCCACGAGCTTTTTGTAGAGTAATGCGGTCATATCCCTCCACATTTTTTTCTATCGTATTTGACATTGCTATTTAAAATATGGAGCGGGTAATCTAATAGTTATTCTCGGACTAAGGCTTTTTACCAAATTTTACATGGCTGCGTTAGCAATTAGCAAGTTAGCATTGCAAGAATGTTCCGCGTGAAACTCTTCAAACATTGTCGGACTCCGTTAGCTCAATTTTTTCTTGCAATCTATACTGAGTATGACCGTTTCTCGTTGCATATTTGACATCCTCTCAATCCTTGGCATCGACACACATCAGCCGCGAATGACTAGCATCAAAATACCGTAGGTAAAGTAACATTTAAGGCTAACCGCCAGCTCAGACGTTCAATTTCCTTCAGCATGGCTGGAATTGCTTTCTAAGATGGTCCCTGAATCTGTGAGTCACCCCTACCCATGTCGTCTAAGTTATATACTGCATTCGTTTCGGGCACCGACGTCATCGACGCAGACGCAGACGCATTCGTCATTTTGATGGCAAGAGTACTTTAATTTAGGCGCTATCATTGCTAAGAACGCCCATTGACGCATTGATCATGTCGTGTCCTTATGCAACCATATAATATATCAATTTGGAAGCAAGCAAAAACGCCAAATTAGTCAGCTCATCTTGCGTGACTCGAGGCAAGTAAGCATGGGCTTTATGCTTACATAAAACCGGCCTCGAAAACTAAGTTTAAGATTGACAACAAGTGTAGCGAACTGTTCGGTTAAACATTGTGTAAAATAGATCTCTGACATTTGTTCGTTATTCAAAGCCAATACAGGTTGCTGATTGATTCAAATAGTTACTACGATAAGTCGTAATACCAATACCCTATTATAAATTGTGAACTAGAAAGCCTTAATTTCTATCAATAGATTGACGCCTCCTAGAATGATATCCTACACTTCCTTTTTAGCATCTAACATGCATAAGCAGCGATTAATAATTTGAGTATAGTTTTTCTGGTAACCTGAATACATTATCCTGCAATTTCTTGACCTGTGTCCGAGACCACCAACCAGTGTAACATACGCTGAGTTTGTGCAACTGCGTTGAGCAAACAATGGCCTAGACAGGATTGGTCGAGCCGGACGATTAACAATGGATGAATTGACGACTTGTCCGCATCAAACGCGAAGGTGGTGCGTGAAGTGTAATCATTAACCTAAGTTAAGAATTACTAAACACAAAATTGCTACCGCTTTGGCGTGACGACATTGTTTCCCTCTAAAGCAGCTATGAGCAGATACATCCAGAAAGTAGTACTAAGGAACAATATGTAGAAGAGATTTCTTAGAAATTCGCTTAAATATAATTATCTGGATGGCCCAAGCTTTTGGGCAGTAACATTAATCGATACGTTTGTTGGTGAATTTGTTCTTGAACATTTACAAATCAACTCGTATGCAGTTGTGCACAATCAATATTAGGAGTGTTCAATGCGATGGTGAAATGTCGACACAAGAATGTGTCGCGTAAATTCTGCGCATTTCGGATATTAGAGGTAGACACGAGCTCAACTTACAAACTGTGAGATGCATTTTACACAGCACAATTTCAACGTTGTAATTATATTCTTAAGTACCCTTGTTCACTAGTTATTTGATATCAGTATTATTGTCATTTCTAATATTCGCACGAGAATAATCAAATTTGAACTGCCATTAGCTTAAATAGCGCATCCAAAACTTGTTTGCTCACAGTCATTCTTATCATTAAGTTCATACTTAATGCTTATTGTAGACATTTTTTTCTAGAAAAATCACCGAATGACTAAAAAGATTATTAAATGTACCTTCGCGGCAGTATATTCACTTTTGCAGTATTGTTGATGATACTTGGTCGCGACCCACCTATTTTATAGTAGCCTTGATTGGAATGCTATATTCACCTCAACTAGCCATCCTCAGGCTGTTACGTTTTGCTTATATATTTTTATGCTTAACGAGCATTGACGAGTAGTGATTTATAGCTTGGTATCGATTTACTCTGAGTTTAAAGTTCATGAAGCTCGAATTTGTGCAAAGCTCTACTTTAGTGATACTATTACACTGTACTGTATTACATTGCTCTCTAACAGCAGTAGCAGTATCAGACAGCGCCTGCTTAATACACTTGTAATATCCTTGCCATCTGTAAACAAACGGTTAAGCCATGTTTCACTCTGCTGTAAAGCCTTCTCGAGCACCACAATTTTAGGCTGTAAAGTCGGTATCAGTAGTACAGTCCCGCATTCTAGACCCTTTTAAGAAAGTAGTCAATATAATATCTTCTCTAGCTCTCAATTTATTGCCAATGTTTGCAAACGTTGCAGCTCATCGAAACTTCCACATCTTCTTTTTAATGACAGTGCGTTTAATGTACAAGGTTGCGTCTAGCCAAACTTCCATCAACCTCAGAGCTACTTCATATTTTTCTCATGTCCTCATCTTCGATGTAAATCTCTACAAGAGTTCTGCCATCCTCAAGAAGGCGCTACTATTTCATTCTCACTAGTGCTAAATCGGTTTTTATTCCTTAGCCCTTCTTAAAACTAAACACAATCTGGCATCGGCAGAAAAAAGGGTCACCCATGTGTGTGCTTTTGGCACCGCATATTCTATCACGAGACGAGTTAATTCGGTGTCGTAAGGAGCTAGACGCAGAGGTGACTTTTGATCTGGACTAGAAATACCTAAAATACTTCTTAAAGCGTTCCGGCCCGAAGTCCTAGCCCATTGAGCAAACTTAACATTAGTAAGCACACAGAATAATTTGCCTAAGTGATGCCGGATCTCCCAGATACTGAAATTCGGCATAATGCCGAGCAAGGCGATGAAGCTTAAGCTCCGAGCACGGGTATGGCCATCGGCTCTTCCCTGTGGATTGCGTAATGAAGCAGAGACGCATTCACGGGCACCAAGACCTAATAAGGCAATCCCGTCTTACAGAATTCTAGAGAGCCGTTCAAGTTCCCCAGAAGAACTAATCGAAGGCTCAACCTAAAAAGCAAACGGGCTTATGTATGGAATATTCGATCATTTGGCTACATGGTCAGGAGGTCCACAGGAAAATGCTTTTAACCGTGCGCCATCTTAATGAGGAGCAGCATTGCTGCTTAAGGGATCGGCTTTGGCAGGCTACTTCAAGGATTTCTCGACATTTTAAATCTTAAAGGCGACGAAATTCTTTGGTCATATGACCCACGAGCCTGACTTTTGAAAAGACCGCCGCGAGTTTCAGCGTAACATGTTCAAAGAGCGTCAGAAAAATGTTTTCTTTCGCAATGAGCTCCAGGCTCATCCGATCGCATAAAGCGAAAAGCTTAAGGATAATCGACATCTTTGTCTTATTGCCAGTACCGTTTTGCTATCAGTCCCTTTATCACCAAGGCTAAGCACGAGTGAGCTGTTTTCAAGAAGTACTGACATTAGGTATTGTAAGAGACTCGAAGTCCTGAGGACAGTAGACTCTTGTAATTTCAGACAAAATGGTGCGCACGTCGGCATCATCATTAAAAGATCGATTACCCAGGTCTTGCAAGGATTGTAAAAGGATTAACATAAAGATTTCTCATTGTGCTTACAGATACACAACATACCCCACTTCGTAAAAAAATGTAGTCTCTGACCCAATTATCAAAATATATTGATATCGACTCCGACGTTGATTGATTTTTTTGTCTATCTTTGAAATATAAAATCCTCACAAAGTCAGAAACCGTTTCTGTATGGATACATGGCTCGAGTTAAATACCTTTACATGATTTGTTATCTAGCCCGCCACTAATTTTAAATGCAATTGTGCTTCCTAATTGCATTTAAAGTGATCTCTTTGATATCTTGACTCGTTTATATAGAAGAGAGTTCAACCCGTAGATATTTGAGCCGCATTGCTGAGTGCGAATTCCATCATTGGCAGATTGTTGGCCCTTGAATGTCGTACATAGTGCGCACTGTGTCCTAAAGCCTATGATTAACTTTCTCCGCCTCGACTGCTTTTCCAAAATCGGCTTACTGTTGACACTTGCAAACAGATTCCACAATGTTGGAGAATGTTTGCCAGAATGAAGTGGTAAACTGCAGGCTTCTTTCCAACACCATCGTGCACGAAAATTCAGCATTAATATATCGTATCCATGAAAGGCATTGTTGTATCTCTTAATTATACAAAATGGAACTTGGTCAGATACACCACCTTACTTCGGCACCACACAAAACTGCCATGCCCGTGCAGTCAGTAGCACTCGGCAAGTCAAAAAACAAAGTCGATTTTATGGATTGCCAACAGTCTGCAGATTCCGAAAAGATGCCGACGTGTATATCACGGTCTTTACTCTCTGGCTAACCTAAACAATACTCACATCTTTGGTGGCCAACTCGTACGTGTAGCTCCACTTACACTAATTGCTATGCATTCACCATACGCTTTTATGCGTTTGTCAATACCCTTACTGAATTGGTCCAACTCCTGCAAACAATTGGTTATGCCAGGCTTGCACTTAGTAGGAAAGTCGAATTTCAAAGATGATGACTACAATATTTAGACGAATTTAATGCATTTATGCCGTTATTAAAGGCTCTTCCTCTTGGTAGATTGTAAAAAAATGGAAGTTCAGAAAACTTACACGGGATTTCACCAGCACGTACTTGCCGAATAAAAAAGTTTTGTTTGCCATACTTGATCGGCCCAAACCGTATAAAGGTGTGTTCTCATGACCGATTACAAAGATGTTTAATCGACGAAATATCGCAAACGAAGCTTAACGGTTTTGTCTCGATCGGCAAAGCTGGAATAAGGGCTTTCTTGAGGCTATCCTTGATGTCATCAAAAGAAACCTCTTTTTTCAATCAGTCATTAAAAGACTTCTTAAGACCTGCACAGCCCTCACTGTACTCGAAAACGTGGCGGAGGCCAACTTTCATTTAAAAAAACGGTGACCGAGTCGTGATCAAAAAGAGTGTTTCTTTGATGAGGGCAGAGGCTGAAGTACACTAGGTCATTACATGTCGGCCGTGTGGTCGTCGGTTGCATTAAGACCCGTAGTCCAATCTGCACTACATTGCTTGAGATTGGCGCTCGATAGTATAGTCATAGAAAAATTCAAATTTGAGTATACAATAGGTGGGACTTTTAGGTTCTTTGAGCGAAGACGCTGTGATGGCTGTCTATAAGACTGATTAAACACACATTTGTCTTTAACAGACGCTTTATTTTTATCCTCAAGAGAAGTTATTGTCGACAGGGACACCGTCTATTTGGAGTTTCCGGCTTTAAAAACGACCAAGTCTGGATACTACGTCTGATTATAGAAGATTTCTGAGGCTAAACACAAAGCTAGTTATAGACATCCTCAACCAATGCCCTCAATTCTTCTCCGCCTCATTGATATCTCTGACTTTCGATTTTGCCAAAAATTGAAACATTTGAAGTTCGGTAGCTCTGACACCCTTGGTGGTGCAACTATTTGGGGCGCACTTGCCGTGTCAAAGCGATTTGATAGCATGCTTTAATTACCGTGAAAGCGTCTTTATGCCAGCCAGAAGACCCCGAAAGCCAATTTTATATCGCATTCTAATTTTCTGGCATATCTTTGTCACCCAAGTGTTTTACTCACTATGTCTTGTGGACCTATATTGCTTGCTCGCGGAACTTTGTAATTTGTATTGAGTAAATCACCTCAAGCGCTATCGTTAGCGTATTCAAATCTGGTGCTGCTCTCAAGTGCTAAGGTTGATTTAACGACGTTGTCACGTCTTCCTTTGAGGTATAATCATTAAACTGTCTCTTATATTAGCTCTGGCTCCGTCTTCTACTTGGCTTCTTCACAAAGAAATCGCCCTCACATTTCGGGTGAGGAAATAACTGAATGAAGCTCTGTCAGGCAGATAGTTTTCCTCCGATTCATCGAGGTCCATGCCACGCATGTCCGAATTCCAGTCACATTTGTGCATGTCAGAACCAACAAATGAGTCTCCACAGTTATTTTAGCCTCAGAGACATTAAATTGCCAAAGTTACCGGTCAAGTATATATTTTTAACTCTTTCATCTTCTTGAGCATCAGCCATCCTCTTTTGGTTGACGAGAATCCGTAAAGTTTGCAACGCGCCAAAGCGTATTAGGCTCGAAAAATGGTTTCATACCCTCGTACACTTGTGTGCACAGTCAGCGGTCCACGGCTGTTGGTTTTCTCGATGACAGCTGTCAAGCTTCGAAGACTAAGCATCTATTGTGTGCGATAATTATCTAAATACTTCCCTGTTGAGCGCCCTACCCTACCCGAGGACATGGCTTCGGCCAGAAACTCTATTAATGTTATGAACAAGGCAAAGACCTAAAGGTTTGAGCCCCTTCGGTAGTCTACCGGAGCCAAAGCGGTATATATTGCTTGGCAGCATTTGAAATAGAGCTGAGTCAGCAGATCCTCGGACTAATTCTTGAGAACAAGTAGCTAGCTACCCACCCACGGCATTCCGGAGGAAAAAGTCTGTCTGTGGCAATGCCTCTCAATAAGAACTTTAAATTATCCTTTCATTGTTCGTGTTTGCAATCTGAATGGTGAGTTTGAGACGAGACTACCTTTAGGCTGTTTATAAATACTGTCACTTTATTTTTTCTACGAAAGTGGCGCCATAAAAATGAAGACTATTAGTTGCCTTAGCTTCAAACATATTCATGAGAGTCACGCCTCTAGGCACGAAAGTGTGAAAGCTGGCGAAACTCCACCCTTTTCGAAGGAAACATTGCTCTCGGCCGCACCTTCATTTGATCTCAGGACACAAAGTACTTCAGTTGAGTTGTTTCACGATGATTTGAGTAGGTGAGAGAGTAAGAACACCACGTGCACATGATTATTTGTGATTAAGTCCATTTTAGTGGCCATCTCGATCTTCTAAAAACAGAATGAAAAAAACGGTGTTAGATTTAAGCCGTCATAGCCTAAACTTTTCTCTTGACGGGGACACATAGCGCAAAGGTTCACCGGCTTGGACCATACAGTAGGTGCTACTGCTGAGGCCGCCCAACCCTGTGCAGCTTACGTTTTATGCATATGTCCTAAAAGTAGCCTCCATACATCGTGACACGTCCCAGCTGCTCAAAGGAACAGAAACCTGAGAATGCAGCTGCTTCGTATGACCTTTTAGAGCCTGCAAGTCTGTTAACAGCGCATACTACGCATTCGACAGATGAGCTATCCATCCCTGTACCCTAAAAAGAATTTGTGATGATAATTCCTCCACGAAGTGACTACGAGGTGTAACGTAGCTCAAGGTACCTTGTACAAAGAAGATTTTTAAAACGAATTTTAATCTTTCGAGCAAAATTCGTTCACTACCGCTGGTCGATCAAAAGCTGAACTGCGCTGTTCAGCATGACTGTGTTTCCCACACATATGAATATGGACTTCTAGCTTTTCTCAAACAGTACTTAAAGATTTACCCAAGAATTTTTATCCTCTAAAATGTAGCGAAAAACAATCTGCGTCATTATTTAGAGCACATACTAAATCTTAGCTCTGAAGTTTATTTGAAGCCTTGTCTGTAGCGCTTTTCTCAACAATTCGAACGCGGAGGTACCGTCAGAAGTGAATACTGGTAGGGAAGAGGTAAAAAAAATTAATCACTCAAAAACCCAGTTAAAACCCCTATACCACCCAAAATCACCCAAGTGGTGATTTTGTCTAAAAACCCTCTCGACTACCTTAGGAGATAAGGACAGTCTTTTAAATCTTATGCTAGTTTAGAAACCGCTCGCTACCGGTATTGGAATCTCATGCCGAGGGTAGGGTTTGGTACCACTTAAGTACGGAAAAAATTCTCTCCCACTCTTTCTCTTTCATATGGTGTTGCTAAACTGCGCGATCATTCGAAACGGGAGCGTGGCGTCTATCGTCATCGACGAGAATCTGACGGTGGATTTCCTGAAAGAGGCGATCAAGGCAAAGAAGCCTAAGAAAATAAAGTGTGATGCAGACGAACTAAAGCTCTTCCTCGCGAAGAAGGACGGCGCGTGGCTGTCCGAAAAAGAGGTGAAGGAAGGTGTTAGTGACACGAGTAGTTATGAGCCATTGGACGTTGTGGGAGCCCCGCTCAACTTGGTTGGCTTATCGGAGGAAGACGTTCGGTTCCAAGTCACAAAGGAGGATGTTAAAGCGAAAAAGGTCCCCGTTCACGTGCTTGTGGTGGTTCCGGAGCGTGTCGTGGAGGATGGCCCATGGAATGCGAAGAACTTGTCTAACGTGGATCCTCAAGTTCAATTGAAAATGTGGAACTATGTTGTCAGAGTTTTATCAGAAGATGTATGCTCAGGTTCAGCGCTGGTAGTGGATCGAACGCCGACGCACTTGTATCTGATGACGAACTTGCACCTGTGGATTGACCACACATTCACTGATCACTTAAGTGCTGACTTCAAGAGTGAAATCAAACGATATTTGAGACTTTATCCCCGGATGAAAACAAGTGGAAGGAAAAGGAAGGAGATCGATGTGAAGGACGCCGATGTTGTAAAGCAACGACATCGTAAATCTCCACGGACTCTAGCGAAGAAATACCAGCTTTATCGGACAAGTCTCAAGTTGTGGTGGAGCAGCTCCTTCCCGATGCCACGGAGCTGAACAAAGTCCACCAATTCAGCCTCGATCCTGACACTTGCTGGCGTAGTTCAGCTGCGTTCGACTTTGCTATTTTCAAAGTTGCCGTGCCACAAGATATCCATCTTGTTCGATGTAAAACTTCCGTTGCGGTATTTGCCACAATAAGTGTTCACGTGTTCGGATTCCCTGGTATTCTCCAAGACCACAATTCTGATCACCCATACGCCATCATTCCAGCTGAAGTCACTGGTTGGAGTGAAATAAAATGACGCTGTCATCTTTGTCAGCCCCTGGTCTCTCAGGAAGTGCTATTGTGTGCACCAAAAGGGGAGTACCAGTGGGATATATTGGTGGTGGATTTGATGGATCAGCGAAGAACGAGCAGTATCAATCGTATGGCTTCACATTTCATGGAATACCCCCCCGACTTACCGTCTTGGTTGCCGCCTGTAACTGAAGGTGAAACAAAGGATGAACTATAACCTGTATACAGTGCCATGTTGTGAGTGCATCCGCGAGTATCTTTCAATATATGTGATGAGCTGCAATGGTTGCGATTGATTTGCATGTGATCATGGTTTTAAAGTGATGAACTTTACTTATGAGTAAGTCACCAATTAATTAATGTTTATTTCTGATATATATAAAGTTTACAATATCTAAAAGATGACCTCACCTGAAAAATACCAAGCCAATAAAGATAGTATTAAAGCAGCGCAGAGGCGCTATTATTTAAAAACGAGAGAGACACGTCTCGCTAAGCAAAAGCAATATGATAATAGTCATAGAGAGGAGATTAGTGTAAGAAAAAAAATATATTATAATGAGAAAATAAAACCTACCAAAATCGAACTTAACCAAAGCAAACTTAACTAACTATTTATAATTATTTTTTTTACTCCTGATATTAAGTCATCTTATATAGTAAGTCGATCTTGATACACGATATTTTAATATAAAGGAATTTCCACCAAAATTATAATTACCAATACATAGCGATCATGTTTGCCTACGAACTCGAAGGTCTTAAGCGTTTGAAAATTAATCCCGTCAAATGGGGGTCAAGTTATCGATTGAAGATAAGAAGACGCACTGGTAAGATGGTGTATGTTGGAAAGCCCATGCATCCCAAGAATTTGCCTCGTGTTGCTAAGCAATACAAGGTATCTGCTGAAGATTTTAAAAACACCTAACCCCTGATTACAAAGCCGACCCAAGGTATCTGCCTTCGTTTGGTAAATATGGGGAAACGCATTTATTTGAGCATATCCCTGCAGGGGAATTCTACGACAAGCTTGAAAATGTTTTTAGCACCCAAACGAAAGCATTCAAGGTCAATCTCGCACTTGATTATACACTCTATGACCCTGTCAATGATGAAAAAATTTACTTCTATCCAAATATAGCTAACACCAATGTCTATGACGCACCTTTCACTGTCAATAGCAGAGCTGATGTTAGGAAAGTTGTCTCTGGTATTAGAATGAAGGAGCTTTCAAATACTCTCAACTATCCGAAATCAGGAGTCAAAGTTAAAGCCATTACAGCTTTCAAAATTTTCATCGATTATCGCAACCACGCTCTTGGTGATAGTGATTCACTTGTCCCTGAATTCATTAAAAGAAGCAAATACATAATCAACTTCCCGCGAACTAACAATAAATGCGTATTCTATTGCATTGCTTATCATCTACAGGAGGAAAAGAATCGTCGTAAGGTTGTGAATGATGTCAAGGAAGCTTTCAAACGCTATTGTAGATATAAAGGCTTGAACTTTTCATTAGATCTCTACAAGGGCTTTAAGCCTATTGATTTATTGGAGTTCGATCAGTTGGAGGAGTGTTTTGGTCTGAATATCAATGTTTATAGCTTTGATGATCTCACTAAAACTGTTAAATGCAACCGACCTACTGAAGGTAAGTATGAGAATACGCTAAATATACTATCACATGACAACCACGCTTTCTATATTAGTAATATTGATCGTGTCCAGAGTCGTTATAACTGCCATAAGTGCTCAATGGTCTTTGAAAATGAGGAACGTATGCGCTCTCATTCCAAAATCAAATGCGACAAGGTTAATCTTGACTCATTCCCTAAGGAACCAACAGTATATTAGCCGAAGGATGATAGCATTAAGAAACTGCTAAATAAGTATCAAATCAAGGATGTAGATCATTATTTAGACCAATTCATCGTGTTTGACTTTGAAGCCATCTTGCAAAAAATAGGGGAGAAGCATGGATCTAACACGTCATACGACAACCAGCATATACCTGTTTCAGTTAGTCTATGCGATAGTCTGACTGAAGAAAAGAAGTGCTCTGTTAATGAAGACCCCAAAGCTCTAATCAAGGATATGGTGGATTACATTAATTTAACATCAACTAAAATCAGCCAATATCATCGAAGTAATTTTGAGAAGATTTATGAAGCAATTAACAAACAGTTAGAGCATCTCAAAAATACTTCTCCAGCATGTGATAGTCCTAAGCTCAAGGGACATCTCAAGATCAAAGATTTCTTGATGAAAGAGCTTGACAGATTGAACCAAACCATAGATCAAACACCTATTCTTGGATATAATAGCGGTTCGTATGATTTAAATCTAATCAGAAACGAATTATTTTCAGCAATAGGAACCGATAACATTAGCCATGTAATTAAGAATGGAGGGTATATGTGTCTTACTACAAAGACTTTCAAGATGCTCGATATGATTAATTACGTTCCTGCGGGGACAAGCTATGAGAACTATCTAAATACTTATCTTGGAGGTTGTAAGTGTAAGGATAAGATCAGGTGCGTTTGCGAATTATCTTAGGGGGTATTTCCGTATGAATATACAGCAAGTTTTGATGTTCTTAATGAGACTGAATTCCCTCCTAAGTCAGCTTTTTACATTAGCCTTCGTAAGTCCCATATTGATGATGCTGACTATGAACGAGTAAAATTCGTTTGGAAGCATTATGGTATGAAGACTATCAAAGACTTATTGGTTTGGTATAACAACCTCGACGTGGTCCCTTTTATCAAAGCGATTAAGAAACAGCGTGAGCTATTTAAGAGATTTGACTTGGATATGTTTTGCGACGGTGTCTCTCTCCCAGGACTGAGTGAAAAGGTAATGTTTAAGACTATAAAACTTATTCACCCTGACAAGAAGCCATCTAAAGCCTTTGATTTTCCAGAGAACCGTTTCTTAGGCTATATCCGTCAAGACAAGGACGCTAAACGTGATTTTTTATGTCAATCGATCACCTTAATAAGTTGCTCAAGAAGCAGATATACATTTGCAATTACTGTTATTGCAGTCTGAATGAAGAAAATGTATCAGCTGATCTTATCAATAACAAGAAAGGACATGTTGATGGTAATATCATCATCACTTGTGTTCATTGTAATGTAGCACGCAAGGATATATTCATCAATGTGTTTAGACACAAAAAACTAATCATTTTTAATGCTAAACGTCTTGTGTTCTCAATTGATGAGGATGAAGCTAATATATATCGTAAGATGAAAGCTAATATTGCAGGTGGCCCATCGATCATTTTCAATCGATATGCCAAACGCAATGAGACTAAGATTCGCGGAGGCAAGATCTGTAAAAAAGTTATCGGTTATGATGCAAATGCACTCTATCTATGGTGTCTTGGTAATGAGATGCCTTGTGGGCGTTTAACGGCTATTGAGACATATGATTCAATCGTTGATGACATCATATCAGACAAGATCTGTGGATTTCTTGAGTGCAATATTCGAACACCAGAACATCTGAAAGAGTATTTTAGTGAGATGACACCAATATTTAAAAACATTGAAATCGAACCAACTGAGGAAGTTATTGGAAAGGATAGGTTTGATTTTAATGAGGCTCAAGGAAGATCAAAAGCTAAAAAGGGGCGTAAGCTGATTCGAAGCTTTTCGGGGAAAAGATCCTCATCTATACTCCTCTTCTAAACTGGTATCTTTCGCATGGTATTGAGATCACTAAGACATACAGTTTTATTAAGGCTCATAGTCATAATTCATTCAAACCCTTCATGGAACAGGCTTCAGATGCCAGACGAGAAGGGGATGTTGATGAATTTAAGTCAGTGATCGCTGATATGATGAAGCTTGAAGGGAATGCTGCATTTGGACGAAGCGGAATGGACATGAGCAAACATAAGCAAGTAGAATTTCTTAGTGAGATAAAAGATGTCTATAGGGCCGTTGAGCACTTTACGTTTAACAATAAAACTGAGTTCAATGATGGAACGGTTGAGATTAGTAAATCCAAACGCCGCATTAAGCTAAACAATCCTATTCATCTTTCTATTGCTATCTAACAACTTGCTAAACTACGTATGCTTCAATTCTACTATGATTGCATCGATTTCTACTTTGATAGATCTGATTTCCAATACCAAGAAATGGATACAGATTCAGGCTACATCGCCTTTAGTGATGACAACCCCTTTCCTAACCTTATTAAGCCTGAGCTACGTGAGCATTTTAATAAATATAAATATGATTGGTTCCCCAGAGATGATAGCAATTACGCTGCTTACGATAGGAGGACACCCGGATTTTTTAAGAAGGAGTTTCGCTGTAATGCTATGGTAAGTCTAAGCTCAAAGAATTACATCTGCTATATAAGCGATGAAATTGATAAGGCTACAGGGAAGTCTAAAATTAAGCTATCTGCTAAAGGCATTCAGAAAAATAAAAACGCCGACGTCCTGGCTTCCGAAAAGTTTGAGGAAGTAGTAAACGATCGAGTTAGTATTGAAGGCAACAATAGAGGTTTCCGTATTTGTAAGCAGAGCAATTCTATTATAACTTATAGTCAAAGGAAAACAGCTATGGGATATTTCTATGACAAGCGACAGGTGCTATCGGATGGCATAAGCACAATTTCACTCGAGATATGAGCGAATGAGCACGTTAGTCAAAGAGTTCATGAATTTGTTCCACAATTCATTGTAAAAGAAACCAAAGACGATTATGACGGTCAAATAGTCATTGTCGGCGTATTTCAGTGAGACAAGGCACTCGCTGTTATAGAAGTCGAACTGTATATTTTTTTCATATACAAATATAGTCTCGAGTGCTGACAAAAAACTCAATGAGTTTCTGAACAAACTATACCACAATCCGAAAATTGGTTATGTTGGCGTTCAAGCTCTATATGAAAAAGCCCGAGGGGTGAAACCAAAGATAAGACTAAAAACAGGTAAAGGATTGGTATGCGAGTCAAACCGATATTCAACGTTTTCAAGAGCAAAAAAAGAGATATGAAGATTTTTAAATCGCGTCTCATAACCCTAATTCATGGCAAAACGACCTTGCTTTCTGGGATAGAGCTGGCGTAGCCGCTCCGGACGGGGGCAAAGCCCCGCGTCAAAAGCAACCAATATTGAGTTGTATTAATATTAATTCACGGATTGGCTATGCAAAGGTCGTATCAGACAAGACAGCAGCCACAACTTTAGCAGGTCTTAAAGCTTTTGCTCGAAAACATAAAATTGATATACTGACAAGCGATAATGGCAGCGAGTTCATGAACGTACAGGTCCAAAATCTTTAATTCCAAGAAAATTGAGCACTACAACAATGAATCTGGTGATCATGGAACGATGGGTAAAATTGAAAGTTTTAATCGGACTTTGAAGCAGAGACTAACGAAAATGTCTCCAAAGAAGATTACACAAAAACTTATGAACGATGTCATTGATAATTACAAAACTATGTTTCATCGCTCGATTGGTATGACCCCGAATGAGGCGAAAGGTAAGGTGATGAAAGCAGATTTAGCTCATAATCGAGAAGAAGTCAATATAATTGAGAATGACTTCGAAGTTGGGGGAAATGTCCTATATCGTCTCAAGAAGAAAACATTTGACAAAGAAGCAACACGTTGGAGCAAAGCTGTTTATGAAATTGTTGGAATAGACGGATATCGAGTTCAAATTCGTTCTAAAATCGGTCATACTCTCTATAAGGCACCAAACGATCTAAAAATCGTTCAGACAGAGACAACCGATGCCACGATAAATCGAGGTGATATTCTTGAGGCTGAGAAGATCTTAGACCATAAAAAAATGCGATCAGGTAAAAACAAATATCTGATTAAATGGGTTGGAGATGAGCCTGACTCATGGGAGAGTCAAGACAATCTGCGCTTAGTTAATAAGAATTGCATGTCATATCTCGAAAAACAATATTTTAAGACACCGTAGAATGTATCTATGATCATATAGAACATATTGTATCGCGGTTCCCGCCTACAACTTAACATATAAAATGGTTTGCTGCAGAGCAATTACGCAATCAAATGCCCCATGCTCCAGAAACGCGCTAAGAAGTGGTTATTGTAAGCAGCATGATAAGAACTATAAAATTGAGATGTATCGTAAAGAGTTGTCGAGAATGCACGAGCGCGTTAGATACTATATCAAGAAAACAAGCAAGTTTTGAGATATGCTTAACGATATCGAACGGGTTGATTATATTAAATTTCGGCTCACTGAAATCGGTGGTCCTGAAAAATCGTTCAGAAGCATAATCAATGATATCAGATACATAAAGGAACTTGAATCATAATTTGATCTGCCCTTTGATGAGATAAACCAGGCTTACTTTGGATTAATAACGAGAAGGAACAATATCGTCCATAAATGGATGATGCGGGGATGGGAGACAGGAGATGCTCCAAAATGCTCAAACCCATTTAGAGTAAATGACTCAATATCGATTAGAAGGAAAATTATAAACTGTCGCTTCGGCTTAACATGAATAAAAAATAGCTAATAAAATTAACTTTTGTTAAATATAACTAAGAAAGCATGTTCTTAACTTTCAATAGCTTAGCTCAAAGGGAGCAAAAACGACTGGAACTACTTGAGCGATGCGAACGTCGCGTTCGCCAAGCAAAAGTCAAGCGCGAAATGTACGCAGGTGACCAATGGGCATCTGATGAAAGTAAGAATATCACCTTACCAAGGAAGACTACTGAGACTGCTCAGACTGAAATATCAGTAGGACCGGATGAGCCTTTACCTGAAGAATTATAAAAAAGCCTGAATGATCAAATTCCTGTAAAAAAAACTGACAGCTCAACGCAATCTGATGGAATAAAGTTATCAGACGTATCATTGAATGGGATCAACATTCCACCAGTGGATAGACCTCTATCAGACGAAACATTGAAGCCTACTAACATTCCACCAGTGAAAAAGGCTTATACGAAAGATGATGAGGGTCAAGTTGAGGCGCGCAAATATATCAAAGCTTTATTTAAAGCAAATCCTAATTGGGCATCTCTAAAACTCCATCGTATAAGTAGGGGAAATTATACCGAGGATACAAGATACTACATAGGACCTAAAGGCTCACTTCATCTTGTTAAAAATGATAGTAAAAGTAGAAATTATTTAGCGATTGATTGGGAAGCAACTGCTGATAAAATCAAAAACATACTTTTCAGCTCAGAAAGTCAGTCAGTTGATGAGGTTGATGAGATACGATTCATTGAGACATATCTATGAGCCAAAGATACGTAGCAAGCGAACACTCTCTAATTCATCAGAAGACCCATCGACCAAAACTAAACAACGCCTCGACGACATCTACATCGATAATCAGACGACATCAACAAAAATCGATTCCAATGATGCTGAATCTCAGCTCTATTGGCTAATCTTAAAAAATAAAGCTCTCCTTGAGACTCATGGACTTACTGAAAGCTTACATCCAACTATGAATTTTGCTGTGGGAAGAAGCAATCCTGATGAAAAATCATATGTATGGATAAAAAACAATGGCCTCATGGTATATGGTAAAAACTCAGATACCGCTCGTCCAGCTGTAAAAAAAACAAGTCATTTGGCCTGAAACGCTTATGTCATTCATTAAATTGACCGAAGATCATGGATTACTAATATCGTCGGGAGGTGAGCTACCCCGCGTATTAACATCGAAGCCATACGAATATGTTGATGACGAACTTAATGGAACGAAATCAGGGATCGACGAATCGATGAATAGGGATGTCAGCGTTCCGGATAGTCAAGCTGAGTTGATTTTGAATGATTACTACAAAAGCCTTTACGATAATGAGGTTCCTATACCTCTAAGACTCCATCCGATAGTTGATTCGAAAGACAGCGTTAAAACGCACGAGGGATACTACTTTGGACAGCCAATGTCAGGATCGAAAGTATTCAATATATCGAATACTAAAAACAAACCAGTGAGCGGAAAGGTGCTAAGAGAATTAATGAAATCGATCAGATGGAATGATACCTTTCATTCACTACTTGATCAATTAGAAGAGCATTATATTCATTCTGATGGCGTTATAAAATACACCAAAGCAAATGCTAAAATGGATGCTATAAGGGCCTTCAATAATGTGAGGAAAAATATCGAGATTCTAATAGAAATCACTGATATCGATAATAGATTAACTATACGAGATGCTAATCCTGAAAAATATGATAACTCTAAGCATATCCAAAAGCTTCATGATGAATCTGAGAGAGCTTTCCAATTATATTGGGGTGCTAAAGATCGAGTGGAGACGCTATCCAAACAACCTAAATCTAAAGCTACAAATTCAGCTTTGAGAGCAGCAAGAGCAGCGGTTAAAGCCGCAAAAGCTACTTATGATATGAAAACCCATGCATTTAATCAAGCAGTAAAGCATCAGAAGATGATAATATCAAAGGATTTAATAGAAATGTTGAGGTCAAGCGCGCAATGAATCGAATGGTCCGGGAAGTTATTGGAAAAGGATTGAAGGGACGTGGTCTGCGCGGGGCCGGAGTCGCTCCGCTTGAGGGTGTTATTCGTCGCGGAAGAACCTATAATCTCAATGAGATTTAGGGCTTAGCTACTCCATCTGCATACATCTATCGTCAAATTGGCAGCAAGTATATCCGACTTCCTGATCTGGATGCAAAAAAACGTGTCATCTGTCAGCCTAACCGACGAAAATGCGGACCAATGGTAGAAATCAGTGATATTTGCAATCAATGATCAAAGAACTCGTTTATAATCAAGCGACTGATCAATCTGGATATGACAAACTTAGCATTGATGATAAGAATCTATTCAAAGAGATTCTTGCTATAACCCATCTACATTATAATTTCCGTGATCAGCTCGATGATCCATTAGATAGTCTAAAGGCTGAGTATGACAAGCTGAAAGGAGAATTAGAGCTGGGTTATGACAATCCAAGCATTATCAAACAATTAAAATCGCTCAGTGTAGACATGTATTCAAATCGATTGATTTCTGATTCTGAGTTCAAACATATTATCACTCGTTTGTTATAATAAAAAATGTTCTTTTTTAACACTCGAATCATCCAGGGATCAAATGGCAACTATAAAGATGATAGCGATCTCAATTTTGCGGAACTCAAAACAATCATGAAAAATCTTATCATTGCTGATCGACCTCAGAAAACGCAAGCGACGGTTTGGGTGACTGATCTCGACAAGTCAATTAGAAAGGTAGATGCATCAACTCAGACAACATCTACTGATGGTGGTAGTGTTTGGGCTTATCAACCGAAGAAAAAGAAGAGCATTAAAACGTTCGCTCTTTAGTCTCTAATCCACTTCTAACCAAAGCGTTGCGCCATCCACGATAGACTGACATTTTTTATCGCTCACCGAAATCTCAAATATTGCTGATTCACCATTGTGATCCTGAGTAAGAAGAAAAACACTATCCCCTAAAACGATGATTTTATCAGCCCTTAGCATAGTCGATCCGACAATAATACTTGGATCGTCAGATTTTATGTTTGATCTTAGTTCCTTTTTGGATGGTTTGCAGCCCATCGCTATTTAGTATGAGAGAAACTTTTATACTACCAAAAGATATTTTTTGCTTAGTTGCGCTGCAATTCCATTATTAGAACAATGTCGGGCGTCGGACCGCTCCTTTCGCTTGATATCATCATGATCTATGTGAGAATAGGCTTTGAGAGGCGTTGAATCTCGATATTGTTGATAACTCTTATCACCAAACGATATCCATTTATCGCCATTAGGTATTCGGACAAGAGCATCATATTTTTTGTGCTTGTGCTTTGATACTCTAAGATCAAGAACTCGCATTGAATATATCTCATTAGATATTTTACCAATCATGCTCAGCCAATTTTGCTTCAAGTTGATCAATTCTTGCAAGCAGGTCTTGTATTATTCTAAAATTATAAACAGAAACACGATCATATCGAACTGACAATTGAATACCTTCTGGACTGAGCTTGGGTTTATTTACATCCTCTTTCATTTCAGGTCTTGGAATAGCCCCTATCAGGTCTGAGAAACCCTCTCTCGCTAAGTCTGCGCAATGAATCCTATTTCAACTCCAGGTCTATTTTCTGATTCAATCCATGAGTAGATCTTTGGACGGATTTTACGAAACAATGGCAAAGTATTATAGATTGATGCTTCTCTGATATTAGTTTTCAGACGTTGATCAGAAGTAGTAATTAGCCCTGGTGTGCTAATGTAAGCTCCGCAAGTTATTGCAGTATTATAACTGATGGGACCAATGTTCGATCCAGTGCTACCGGCACTCGTAGAAAACAAATAAACATTTCCTCCTGCTGCTCCGTAAGATATACTCTGAGAGCCAGATACAGTGAGAGGGCATGTTGGGGTTTGAGTATTAACTCCAACGTATCCATCATTAGCAGCTATAGTCATTTTGGTTTGGTTATTACAACCGAATTTTAAATCGTTATTACTGACATTACCAATTCAAGTAGCATTAGTTGTCGTTGTGTTAGCTCGATTGTCGCACTCAATTTGAAAATGAACGGGCGTGGCGTTCCCGCCTCGTGCCTTAAAACAAACTGAATAGTTTCCATCGAGATAACTCGATAATGATGATCTTTTCACCGATAGATATGCATCATCTACAGGGCTACTACCTATCATTAAATTCTGTAGCGTGCCTACTCCAACAATGCCAGATTGTGTGCTATTAGCCAATACTCCTGAAATCGACCCTGATACAGTCAAATTATTAACGATGCGGGCTGATCCATTAACATCTAAAAGATAACTTGGCGAAGCTTGGTTAATGCCAACATTACCACTTCCAAGGATAGTTAGTCTGGCAGCATTGAATTTGAATGTTTATAAATGAAATGTGCTATTCGTAGTTGTGCCTAAATAGCTATCACCGCTTGCGAACTGATAACACGCTACAGTACTTGTCCCATTTACACAGTTAATCGTTTGGCCATTTGTCGAATTTCTATATACCTTAAGCGTTGTCGTGGATTGGATATCACCAATATTGCTAATATTCCGACTTGAATCAAAAACCAAAGCTTTGCTGGCTGACGCAGTGCCTGGAATGACTCCTATTAGAGGTTGAGATTGAGCATATGTCAAATAGCCGTTGGATGAATTAGATGAAATGTAGAAATCCGGATTTTAGATCTCAGAACTGAATGATGGTGGTGGCTAAGGAAAGCCGCTCATTTTTTTGTCTCACTTGTATATGTTATTGAACACGTACAATCTTTGATTTTATATAGAATAAGCGATATAAATAATGAGTTCCACAATTCCAGCTTTTGGAGGAGCTCTCCCCAAAAAATACAAGACAGCTTCTATGGGCGATATCTCAGCTCTGGATATCAAAGCACTCTTCAGAATGATTGTGTTAGGTCCATCGTTCTCAGGAAAGAACAATCTATGTATGTTCATACTAAAACACTCCCCGCATGTATTTGCACACCTCACGATTATTGCCCGAAACCCGCATCAGGAATTCTATGAGTATCTCCGCGACAAACTCGAAGGATTTATCACTTTCGCGGATCCAGACAATCCGCCAAGCGTTGATCAGGTTCGTAAAACACCTCTAAGCTCTAATAAACCTGAGCTTATAATCATAGTTGATTTTAGTAATGACCGCCTGCTTCAGAAGAATCTTTATTCACATTACTTTACGCGTGGTCGCCACTTCAAGTTATCGACGATATTCCTTAGCCACAGTTATTTTGCTACTGTACGATGATCCGCTTGAATTCAGAGTATGTAGCGATCCTTAAAGCAAATTCAAAGAGAGATTTTGCCAATGGTTGTTAAGGACTTTAATATCAAAGATGTTGATGAAAGATCGATCGTCTATTACTACAATAAAGCCACTGAGCGTAAAGGCCAGATGCTGTTTGTTGATTCTATCAAAGGGCAGCTTCGCTACAACTTCGATCGCCCGATACAAATTGAGGATTAATTTTCCGTTAGTAAGAATTTGAATAGCTTTATATAAGATTAAAAAATGGCCTCGTTTCTCAAGCTTGACTCAACTAATTTAGTCCAAGATGGTTATAACAGCACATGGCGATACTCGTTCCCAGGTAGCGCTGCCGACTTCAAGGATACAGTAATGGCCGTTCAATCCATATCGCTCTACAATTCTGAGTATAATATCGATTCTACGCAATTTCAGAACAACTCATTCAAGGTTGAAGTGCCTACGGCTGCAACAACATCCACACTCAGTATTACATTACCCGACGGCTACTACTCATATGCGGATATCAATCGATACATACAATCAGTTATAATAACTGTGGGAGCCTATCGAATCGATGCCTCAGGTAATAATGTGTTCTATATCCAATTGACTGAGAACAGCGTCTATTACTCAGCTCAGTTTGATTTCGCAGCAACACCAACGAGTCTCCCAACCGGATTCAGCCGACCTGCAACAGGTTTATACAGCACAACAGGAACGGGATTACCTTCAACGACACGCGTTCCAAGATTAATCATCGATAATGCGGCGTTTGGAACAGTAATAGGTATTACACTTGGAACTTATCCATCCGCTTCGGCGACAGTGGCGAGCTCTCAGTTATCGAACACAATTCTCAAATCCACCCAACTTCAAGCTATATTGTCCGTTGTGATTTGATCAAAAATCAATATGTCGCTTCTGGGGATATTCTTAGCGCATTTGATCGTGGAGATGCTGGGATTGGTCAGATAGTTGCCTACAAGCCCAGTCAATATGCATGGTGCGATTGTCTCGATGGTTCCCGATCAACGATCACGGTAAGTATCTACAATCAAAATGATCAAAAGGTGCATTTCCGCGACACTTCAGTATCGATGATGCTATTACTGCGACCAAAAAAATAAGATATTAATTCATTTGAATATTTTTTTTACATTTATAATCTAAAACTCCCACCGGTCTTACCTTTACGCATCGCACGAAGCTTAGCCATATGGTCCTTCGCCTCTTGTGAGCCTTTAGCAAATTTTTTAGTCTTCTTTTCCGGAGTAGGAGCGGATGCGCTAACGCCTACGCCTACGCCGTATCGTCGTCTGACTTCGCCTCTTAGTCGTTTAATTAGATCTTCATGTCCAGGCTTAGTGGCATGTGATAAAAGATACTTTTCCCCTTCATCTACAATGTCAGTAATCACACCTTTACCTTTAGCATAAGAAAGGGCTTTCTTAGCTTCCTTCTTTACATCAGCCACTGAAATACGTCCTCCAGTCTTTTCATCATCAGAATCAGAATCATACACAAAATCGTCGCTTCAAATGGAGCACATTCCGCTACCAATTCCTGTCATTGCTTTAATAGCACCACGAGCGGGAATAGCAGCCTGAGGTGCCCCAAAAGCAGTAGCAATAGCTGGAACCGCCATGTCAGCCGCTTTAGATAGAACTCCTGTGTCTTTAGCCCAATTAAAGGCTTTCTTGATGCCTCCCCAAATTTTACTGAAGATACTTGCACCATACATACCTCCTCCGTGTATGTGCTTAAAAGGATAACCGGTTTCCTTGTGGGTGATTGATAAACATGTTTCTTTGCCAGATCTACGTGCCTTTAATGCCTTAGCATGTGATTCAGGGTGTAAATGAAGGGTAGCTCCTGATCCTTTTAGCTCATCCTTAGATAGTGATAAGGTCCCCGTTTTATAAGCTCGCATGAGTTTAATTTCGGGGATATTGATTGAAACCTCTAATTCCTTGATAGCCATGATATATTCAATTAGAAAGAGAAAATCTGAATTTTAATTA
The DNA here is from genome assembly GCA_003676415.1 of Plasmopara muralis. NCBI lineage: Eukaryota > Oomycota > Peronosporomycetes > Peronosporales > Peronosporaceae > Plasmopara > Plasmopara muralis. Next base: position 284,716 of record RCHQ01000021.1, on the reverse strand, counting down.
ATACTAAGACAGAACTGTTATATTTAAATCCCTCATCTTCGAGAATATTTCCGGTTTCTTATGCTGCTTTGAGTATAGCCAGACAAGGCAAAATATCCCGCAGTAGTCATCATATGTGCCTTGGTATTGCTTAAATTTGTAGATTTTTATACCATATTTGTTTTGCGGGCCTTCCCCCATACTATCAAAATATTCATTGTTATACACCGCGGTCCAGTGTCCGACATCGCGATTAGGAGGCCTAAGTAGAATCAGAAAGGAAACTTTCTTTGGAAGCGGTTTGTTATTTCACTTGATTCAAATATATTATCGAGATGCACACCTATCTTCTTAGCCAGCTCAATTAAATCATGATCTGAGGTGATGCCTTTAACCAACTCAGCCATAATAATTAATTTTCAAATTAGTTATATTAGAATCCATATAGATTCAACCATGAGTGAAACACAATTATCAGTCCAATATCTTTACCAAAGCTCACTCAAATCTGATCCCGATGTCAAAGTGGCTTCGGGCAAGCGAGTGCCATTTGTAATAGATCTTAATCAAGGATCATACCGCAATGGTGTCGTCACTATTGACGCTACTGCTCAACTGAACGGATCCGAAGGATTTGCCTCTCTCCGTGATGCATACAATGTATTACCTTACAAGGTGTCTATGAAAAATGGTGCCACGGCTCTAACAGCTGCTGTTAATCGTTTCTGTGCTACACTAAAATGTGGTAATTGGAACGTTATTGATTCAATGAGTCTTGAGCTAAACGGCAAAACCGTAGTGAGTATGGCTGATTACAAATTGTTCTGGAACAATGTCCGCGCTCAAACCAGCTTCAGCACTCAATATGTTGAAAAGCATGGCGCAGAAAGCTTCTTATATCCCGATGCCGCACAATCAGCTTCATACAACTCTGGAGCTAATTCAACCAATGGTGATGGATATTCTAACAATTCTGCTTTCTCTTCGTCTTTCAGTGTCTCAGCTCCAGCTGGTGGAGCTATTGTTGCGAATGATGGTTTTGTTCGTCGTCTATTATCGAACCCTCCTACCGCAGGAGCTGATTTTACAAGCACTTGGCCTTCGCTTGGTGGAACGGCCGCTTCTACGACAATTGCTAACCAGACATCTCGCGGTGCCTTCGTAGCTGGAGCTACTACGGCTAACTCAATCATGGGAACGTGGAACTACATGCTTAAAATCAAGCTCGTAGATCTTCAGCCTATCTTCCGTGAGCTTGACCTAATGGCTCATCCACAAATCCGCCTACGTTTCCGTGTCAGTCAAGGAAATTCAGCAATTGCCGTCGATGCACTTAAGAACATGTCTTTAACAAGCACTACCCTTGCATCTGGTAATACCTGTCCAGTTATGGTAGCATGGTAATCCTATGGTTAATGTTCTTGCTGCATCCGCTGGCTTAAACATCGCTTGGGGTGCTGTAGTCAATACTCTTGAACCAGCAATTGATGGAACATACATGCCACTAACTACAGCACGACTATACGTTCCTTTTGTGCAACTTGAAAACCCTCAAGCAATCATTAGCAAATCCGTTAAGAAAGTTCGCTAATATGACTGTTATGCCCAATGGTTCTATCAACGAGCCGGTATTGGTAAGCAAGCGACTCAGTTTAATGCCGCTTTTGACTTACAGCTATCAGCATCTGTTAAAAACGCTAAGTATGTTGTTTTGCTACCATTTGCTGAGCAAACAGGCAATTTCGCGTCTGCTGCTGTTCAGGAATTTCAGAGTCCTTTTGACAGTGCTCCATGGACAGTCCAACCTGGATCATCAATTCGCAACTTCAATGTTCGTATTGGTTCCACTCAGTGCTTTGACATTAGCCACGACTACGACTTTCGTCAATTCACTGATCAGGTATCTAAACTTGCTGCTATCAATGGCGATTTGACTCCCGAATTGGTTAATGGATTACTTGATTACCAAACATGGTCGCTAACCAACCGTATCCTTATTGCTGACGAAAGCCGCTTGACAGAAAATGATGTTCCTCAGTCAATTCAGATTCAAGGTGTCAATGCCAGATGCCAAGGTGTCAATCTATTAGTATTGGTAGTGTCAGAGCAAGAATTGAGCTATGATAGATTAATGGGTGAAGTTTTAGATTTCAAAACTGCATAGATTTGGATATCGATAAAAAAAACTTCCTACAGCAAATTCTTATACCTATCAGGGTTTTATTCAAGAGGTTTTGCATCTGGATATTTTTCATGCTCTATTGGCTTCTTTTTTTCATTGACTTTAATTATAATAGGCTCTGTCGCTTTCCTATCAATATCATGCGGTTGCTTCTCTTCTATGTATTCTATATCCATTCTAAACCATGATCTTACGCAATTCTTCCCTCAGCTTAGGGTTCTTCTCACAAATATTGCTCTTGTCGTATACCAATTTAAGTAGTTAGGATCTAACGCTTTGATTTGCTTCAGCGATTTGTTCTTATATTTACCAAAGCCAACTATATATGATTGATCATTGGAATTGTTGAATTTAACAGTTAAAAATTCTTTGATCTTAGGATTATTTTCAAGTATCATTTCTTGATTTAAAAACCATTGACAATAAGACTTATCATTTTCATATACGACCTGAATTAACGTATCTTTGTATTTACCGAACTTGATTATTTCACTCATGGCTATTTATGTATGTATATATGAGCTATGATACTATCTTCAAAAATAAATAAATAAATCGATTTCATATTTCCTTCATTGCTAATTGATCATTACCCATGTATTTAGTAGCTCGTTAATTACGAAAGGGATGCAAATATTGAATGGTTTAAAATCGATCTATATATACTCAATTAGAAAAAATATTTACCAACGTCTAATTTCACTATATCTACATTTTGAACATGAATACTGATAATATTGAGTATAACAACACCTGCTATCTGATAAACACCATGTCCTATCACACGAATCAAAAATTTTCCTTACGTGTTCTCTCTAAATGAAATTAAGGCCGCAGCCACAAGGACCTAATATCTTTTTTAGAGGGTCATATTCCTTCCTCTTGTGAAATCAAGGCTGTTTCATAATTCATGCACAGTATGAGCGATTCTTTAGCATATCCTCCAGTGAAGAATATTTAGAGTTAAATGATAGAGAAGTCATGCTTGGTTGTAGGTTATTATACTTTATATATTGATCTATCAGGATGAAGCGACTTTCTATAGGTAATTTTTTTTTTTGATAACAGCTGGTCGAGAGGTTCTGAACCGTCATAAGATTTAAAAGACTGTCCTTATCTCCTAAGGTAGTCGAGAGGGTTTTTAATTAAAATAACCCAATTGGGTATTCTGGGTGGTATAGGACTTTTAGTTGGGTTTATGGGTGATTAATTTTTTTCTTACCTCAAACATACCAATACTCACTACTACCGTCTACTAAGCATTAGCCTGACAATGGAAGTATCGTGGAGACGATTGCCATGCTTATTTGTCTTGCGCCACGGTTGCAAGGTAAAAGACACGACCGGCGCTCTTAAATTTCGTAAATGGAAAGAGTTGCAACAAGACTAAACAAAGGATTCAAGCGGTATCGTAGCGAAATCAAGACTAGTTCTAGTCTCTACCTGTCGCGCTTTTCAGGCTAATCACGTATTGCCGACTGTCCTTGAAAATTATCATTCTACTGCAGGCTCACGCTCACGCCACAAAGTGTGCGTGACTGGCGAGTCAAGTAAAAGGTGTTGCAAGTACCTTTCATCGTTATCTACGAGCTTGCCTTTGTCGTACAAGAACTGATAGAAACCGGACCTTTTGGTTGAGCGCAACCTGACGTGCTCGTACACAGAGCAGCAAATGCCTAGCACCGTCGCACAAACCCGCCGCAACCAAGTCCTTTCAAGTAACTCGAGCTCTTCATTCAAGGCTGGCATTTGACTTTAGTGCAGCGCACAAAAGACGACCCGTGCGTATCCTCGTGCGAAAGTTAAGGAACAATATTACCCACTTAAACTTTACGGTAAAAACACGAGCAAATACGAGCAAATGTGAAAAAATGTATTGCGCCGTTACCGCTTCACGGGACGTATACGAGTGCGTGAACCCCGCGATCACCCCGATCCCTCCGAGCCTACTTCTTCCACCTTTGTCGTTGTGACAGCAGGAGGCTTCCTTTCGCCGCCGCCAATTGTGAGCTGGTAGGCCCCGTAGAGAGCTAGCAACCCTAAAATAGAGTATCCCAGCCACTTGAACGCCTTTTTGAGTTTACTCGTGCGTTTCGGCGGCATCGTCGCCACATCCGTCGCAAGTTTATTCAAGTCCTCTTTTGGCATCTTTTTCAAAGCATCGACGTCGTCCGCGACATCGTCCGCTTTGGCGACTTTGGCGGCAGCTTTAGCATTATCGTCCAGGTTGTCCATGTTTCTAACGCTCGCGGCAACTTTGTCGTCAGCTTTTGCTAATGCGTTGACAACTCCGTCGACGGGAAGATCCTTTACTGCCCCCCCCGGAGTACCTGGTAACCGACGACTCTGATGGACAGTTATGGTCGCGTCCTCATGTATCTCGGCGCTGGCGAAAGCAGCGCTGCACGCGACGACGGTGGCGATGAGGAACAAGTGAAAGCTTAGCAAGTGCATGGCGTTTTTGCAGTGTCGTGATGTGGTAAAAAAATCGATGTCGAATGGCAAACAACAGACGAATGCAAATGTGAGGGCCAGAGCGCTCGCGAGGTAGAAGAGGACAGCACATCTCAAGAAAAGTCTCAAAGACTGAATAATTGAAAAGCCGGATCGAGAGGGGGTCCGTGGTATCCAAAGTTCGAGTGTAGATAAAGCCCACGGAGTTGGTGCTACAACTTTGCGTCTCATGAGGTGGTAGGTACACGAGAGGCCTGCAGACGAGCAACAGTGTTGATCGAACAACTAAACTACCCATGCTCGGCGAGACTACGCACCGAAGTTGCCACTTGGTTGGTGTTCCATGTTTGCATATGTCGCTCGTTCGTGCCTTTTCACTGATCCCCCATCCGCTCCAGCTGGTGCCTATGGTCCTGCCTTCTGCCTTCAACTGGGGCTTGTATAAAGGGCAAGTATAAATTAGGCGTCATTCGAGACGGATGAACGTATGTGCATTGAAACATGTGCGCTACAAGATTGTCAGTGTGCATGTCGCCTTTGCTTGGGCTTTTTATCGGTACGGACCTCTCCAATGTGATACGTAGTGAACGAGCCATGTAAGAAATTATTAACTTTTTAGATTAAGAATATTATTGGAAAGGAAAGTGCGAGTAGCTGATCGATCATGTCAAGTCGGTATCAGAAACTGCAAAGCAAAGACCTCTGCTAAAAATTGACCGATAGATTTGGGATAGAGCGGCTCACAAAAGTCTCAAATGCACCCTGACTTGTTGTCGTTGCTGCCATTTCATCGCCAAGCGCTTCCACTTATAAATACAATGGACGTCGAATCTGTCGACGACATATTTAATAGACGTACCGTCAACGACGCACATGCAGTTCGACCTTTGTCAAATCCTTAAAAGCGATGTGAAGCGCATAAGCGCAACCGCTAATTGATTATGACATTTAAATTTTGATTAGTTAACTGTGTACTTTTTATTGTCGACCAAGGCATTTATCTGTGTCTGAATAGTTGCACTAATTTTTGATGAGTTTGGCAATTATTCTTTGCAAAAGATTACGTCCTACTTATTGGCATACTTACTCGCAAATGATATCGACAGGAGCGAGCGATTTCGACTCACTTGGCGACTTCAATCCAGCAATATCATTCGCTCTACCTATCAAAAACTTGCACAATTCATTATTTTCTCACGCTTGCAGCACTTCTGTTATCAAATCATTAAAGACTGCGACCGTCGGCATGCTTCAATTGCTTGCCTAGTTTGCAAATCAACATCGTGGCCTCGCTGTGTGATACGAAGGGGGATAATTCAGCGTGTAATGCGTTGGTACTTTACTTTCCATAACATAGAGAGATTTAGTAGGGTGCACTTGTCTCTTGCACCTGTTGGACAGCGCGTGTACGACACCGACGAGAGATAAAAGTTACCCAATTATCGAATTATGGCTTTTCAATTTTCAAAAAGAATACGGTAACTCCATCCATAAGCGCTAAAACCACATGGACGAATTTTCTCGACGCGTTGGAAGCCCGCGTATCTGGCGAACCTGTCGACGGCTCCGGCGGAGCAGCTCCACCGTCACAATCGCTTTCTGCAGATACTCCGTCATTTGCATCGTCTTGTCGGCAGCTCGGAGCACGAAAGGAAAGCCTTGTTTTCGCGCGACCACGTTGCTGATCAACCGAGCACAGCGTCCATTCCCATCGTAAAAGGGATGGATATAAAATGCCAGTGCTGCGAACGCATAGTACGCACACAGGAGCGGGCGTTGTGCCCAGCGGTTCGTATCGTTAAGCGTCTGAAGGTACTGCTTTAACGCCTCGTGGATCTCCCCCGCCGGCATAAACACTCGATAGATACGAGGCGATGCAAAACCAACGGCCAATTCGGTTCGAACGACTCCTGCCTCGTGACTTGAAACAGGAAAAAGCTGTTTGTGCACAGCAAAGAGGTGGTGCTGCGAAAGGACACATGTTGAATCGTGTAGAATCTCCTTGATGACGTCAAGTAGCTGGTTGCGTGAAGAAGTGGACCCGGTCGTTTGACCACCAATGGATTGCTCGTGGGCTGCCCCAATGACATCGTACACGTCACTAGAAGTCACGACAACCGGGTTCAAGAGCTTGTCGCAGCAATCCGCAAGCTCGGCTTTCCGCTCAAAAGCGTCGTACTCGTCTTCGAGTCGTGCCAAGAGCTGTGTTCAACCCACACTTAGTAGAGGCACGAGCAAACAGAGAATAGAATGGAGAGGACCTGGTCAAGATGGCGGAAAACGGGCGACTTGGGGTACGCCGCATGACCAAATAGCTGGTTGCCTGGAAGATGCCATCTATCAAGTTAGAAACGATACAATGCGCAAGAAACAGTCAATTGGTACCAGATAAAAGACTGGACGGTGTCGTGGAAGACGATGCCGCTTTTGCAGGTACCACGGTCGCTGGGATCGGTTCTCGACCCGGATGAATATGACCTTAAAAATTTGAGCACAATACAATACAATAACAATAACAATAACACAAGTGGTCCTCGAAAACACGACCCTTATAAAGCACACCTGGGACCGTGTACTTGCACAAGACACACGCGGGACTGGATGCACGCTCCGTCGCTGCGGTCAATGCCGTTTCCTCGATCTTTCTCGTGTCCGTCGAGTTACCAGCACTTTGATCAGACTGGTCCTTCGACGTGCGATGGGTTAAAAAGGTTTCGACTCTGCGAACCAACTCATGGACATCCGTGAAAAAGGCCGCTTCCGTGGGACTCACGGTATAGAGATACTGCAGATAGTACTTGACATGCGCTATCAATGCAGACTTGGTCCGAATGATGCCGTTCGCTTCATCAATCACGCGCTTAAGAGACGAATCGTGCGATTGGATCCCATGTGGACGCAGCACCGTCTCGTCAAAAAGACCATTGTCAAGTAACTTGACGAACGACCGCAAGATGGGCACGACAGCCGCGTGATCTTCACTACTCATTGACGTGGCCAACGTATCGACCAAGTCAAATAAGTGCCACTCCAGAGCAAGTGGAATGGTGTCGCCGAGAATTACTAGAAACAAAGGACAAGAAAAAAAAGAGTGAGTGAATCCATATTCCCCATACCAATACTTATGGTAGCAAATACAATCTTCGTGCGCAATCCACGTGTCCGTGAGCTCTCCATTCGCTGTGATGGCGTTATCCAGTGTCTGACAATACTGAAAACGAGGAAGGCGTTGAGTCTTGCCATTCCACCCAGCGCCATTTTGCAGCTCTTGTCGAAGCGAAGTCAAGATTGTGACGGATCGCACAAGACGCTGGATCCGTTGCACTTCGTGTTGATCTTCTTTTAATGCGCTCATCGAATACCACGACAACACTGCTACGGTGGACAGTTTACAAATCATTGGAATCGCCAACGTGGTTTGAAACCCCGCCAAGCGCGCGTGTGGCAGGAGAAAAAATTGCGCTTGTTGCGCAGCGTGCAAGTCGAGCCACTCGGGGTGTTGATTACTAAAGACACTCCCAATGTGCCCTTGACCAGGATCAATCAGGACCATGGACGATACTTTTCGATACTTTTGAAGACTGTTGTCCTTCTTAGCGGCACTCTGGATCGATAGCGTTGTGGACGTGCTAGTCGAAGCCAAACCTTCCGTCGACTCGACCGTTTGAAGCGCCTCATTGCTCTTTTGCCAGATACCGTGTGTCATTAACATGCAATGATTGTCGTCATCGAGCATGGGGCAATGGACTTGACCCATGATCCATGGAGTCTACACACAAGGATCAACACGTAAGCTTCCATGAAATGGGCGTATCTTTCTGTCCAAACGGTACCCTGGTTACGAGTCGAAGGGTATACTCTAACGCTTCAGTTAAGGTGGCCTGGTCAATGTAATCGACGGCAACTGTGGTCCGAAACCCACTTTCCGTGGCATGGTTGGCACTGAGAAACTTGGCCACGTCATTGTGTGCAAAATCCACAGCGTCCGCGAGTGGGGACGATCCCCACCGATCGAGGAAATTGACATTGGCCCCACAGTCGACCAGGTACTTGACAAGTAACAAGTGGCCTTCGGCACTGGCAACGTGCAAGAGTGTTCGACGATCATAATCCTCGACGTCCGGTCGCACGTGCGCTGGTACGAGCTGCTGCAGTCTCTCGATCTCGCCGCGTTTCGTTGCTTGGAACGCAAGTGCAATCTGGTGTTCATCGTCGCTGTGGTGCAATTGAAGACTCAAAAGTTGATTTTGCTGGTGAATCCGCAACATTTCGGCAATTTGAAGGTGCTGCTTTTCCAATGCAATACTTATAGGGGATCGACCAAATGTGTCCACGACGGTAGTTTTGACGCCAGCAGACAATAGCAGCTCGATCACCCCCATTTGGCCATTCTCGACTGCCACGTGAAGCGACGTGCGTCCAAGATGATCGACTACATTGACTGCCATGCCATTGAGCCACGATCGCTTGACTTCCTCGGTATTGCCTTCTTGTATCGCTTGAAAAAAGGACGCAATGGCTGGACTTGACTGGCTCCTACTTTTGTCAAGTCAAGTGGTGATCAGTTCACTTTAAGTTGCTGGAACATGTTGCACATGCCACAAACCGTTGGGTTCTTTCACTTTCGCTAGTTGACCGCACCTTTTTGCCATCGTGAATTAGTGACAGTGTACCACTACGACCGTACGTTTCACGCTCTAAGAGTCGTAACATAGCTACATTTTTCATCTCGATGGCACAGTCGATCGAGGAACGTCCCCATCGATCGAGGGCCTTAGCGTCGGCCCCGCACTGCAATAAATAGCTCACCATCTCGAGCTGTCCATCGCTCACGGCGATATGCAGCGGTGTTCTATAAAAGTGGTACGAGAATGAGCACAAGGACGAAAATACCAAATGGGTACACATGGACTGACTCGGTACCGCTTATCGTAATCGGCTGCATTCACGTCGGCCCCGTGCTCCTCACGCAGACGACGCACAGTCTCGAGATTGCCTTCGGCTGCGGCCCAACACATGGCGGTCGAGTGCATGGAAGGCTGCATCCTCGGCTCCATCGAACGTGAAAATTACAATTAAAGTGGCTCTGCAATAACAGGATAACACACTAACTTAATTCAATACTACGTTATAAGATTGGTACAGTGTACCATCGCCATTAGAGTCATGTCTGGCAAAGTGTTTAGCGGCTACCACGCCGTCGGTCTACCACTGCCACACAGCTCCTTTCAGCGCTTTATCTACGTCAAGGAACACAAAGCAAAAAAGCAAGAAGCTTCCATCTGTGCCAAGACCGAGTCTATTCTAGCTGCTAACCGCACCGCTTATCTCGTGAACCTGCCACCCTATGCATCCGATCAGTGGCTGCGTGCGAGTTTAGTGTCTCTAGGCGCGATTCAGCATATTGTAACGGGAAGGACCGGTCTTTCCAATGAAGAAAGAGACGACGAGAGTTCAGAACCTACGAGTAGTGTCAATAGGACAGCACACGTGGTGTTTAAATCCAAGGAAGCAATGGACCAGCTCCTTCGAATGGACGTCCTGGAGTTGCCAACACCAAGTCAGGCCTCTGGACTACAAGGTAGTGTACCTTGTCTTGAACCACTTAATGGACTGCAACTCATAGTAGGATATGAGCAGCGTATGTGTCCAAGTACCGTCACAATCGTCCAGGACTGGTAGCGATCAAGGAGATGGCAGACCGCTACATGGCGTCATTTGATCAATTGGAGACGGAGGATTTGCGTCGTCGAGAGGAATTAAAGAAGCAGGTGGATGACGACGGATTTCAAGCTGTAGTGAATACGAAGAAGCGTGGGATTCTACAGTCCAAGGAATTGCTGGCTCGACCTGCTAAGAAGCAAAAGGCCAAAGAGCTTGATAATTTCTACCGATTTCAGACACGCGAGAAGAAGCGAGACCGTACGTGACGTGGTGGTGTTTGCGAGTGATTTGTGGTACTGAAAGTGTTTGGTTGACAGAGCTCAAGACACTACGGGAGCGCTTTGAAGAAGACGTATTACTCGTCAAGAAAATGAAGAAGGCCAACAAATTTACCCCCGAGTAAAGTTAATTATGTCACTTTATAGTACTTGAAGCAAGGTTTTACTCATGCTATCTCGCCACAGTCTAGCTTGAAACTTATTGCAAAGCGTTAGCGAATCGATTTTTGATTGTAATGTTAAAAGGACTTGACAACATAAACTAGAACAATGGCACGGGTATTTTTGATGAAAGGAGTATTTTACATCTGCTGCAAAATATTTCAAAGATTTTCGAAGTGTGTACATTGCAATTCTCGAACCGGGGTATACTCGAGCCTCGTAAATTTTAAGAGTAACCAAGACTAGTCATATTTGTCGATGTTGGCGTATAGTCTATTGGTCCTTATGGCCTAATTAGGCTAGACAAATGTATTATCATACTTTGTTTAAGCAAAACCTCGTGATTTGTCTAAGTGTGCCGGCACATGGATATAAATTACATGTGTTTTACAGAGCTTTCTTGCCTTTATTTCGTGTACTCTATCATTCTGTAAACAAGCAAGATTTCCTAAACTTTGCCAAATTTATTACTCTAATTTTGAGCGGCATGCATAATACCGTTTGTCCATCGATGCCAGGACGCGCTAACGATCGCTCGTCTAATAAACGCCACCGCAATTGCAAAGCTGCAAAAAAAGCTGCGAATTTGCGGCACAAAGCAGTGTCTCTCACTATTAGTGGTAAAGCGTTTTAAATGATTAAAGTCCACGCTAATTAATGTCTAAAGACTCACAAGTTTTCGATAAGCTAGACGCAAATTTGCGAGCCATACCAGAAGACCCACAATCAACACACCATCTCATAGCAACCTGTCTAGGCCGAAAAAGACGGACCGATTAATAACCCCAAGAGTCAAAACATCCAATTGAAAAGACAAGGATTAATTAATTTCCTATTGCTTAATACCGATCGCGCCGTCAATGTTCCCCCAGATGAGTCCACCGAGGGCAGCGCCGAAGAGAACGAACATGATTTTCTTAAATGTCGCCATCTTTCCAGTTTTCTTCGCCACGGCTTCCGGCAATATTAGTTTCTGGGGGATTTTTGAGCCAGCGAGTGGCAGTGGCGGCAAACGCCTTGAAATCGTGTGAACATTGAGCTCCGACTTGTCGTTCGTGCTCGATAACTTTCGGCTTTCGATGCGGTTGTGTTGCTCGTCAACGTCTTCACTTCTCAAGTATTTCCCAGCAAACACAGAGCTGCTTAATAATGTGACGCAAATAATTGCGACCAGCACGAGAAAAACACTGACGCGCATGGTTGTTCCGTCAACTTGGTTCGTTCTCGTCCGAAGAGCGTTCTGCAAGCTGGTTGGGAAATGAATATATGGGCACTGGCGCATGTGCATCCTAGACCGTATAGAAATAGAGATTTTCCTATCCGATGGGCCATCATGGCAATCTGCTTCCTTCTCTACACAAAAGACTAGATACGCAGACAGAAAAAATGCATACACGAGCAGCTGCCAAACGTCGCAATTTCGCAATACAGTGGCAAGATTTTAATCAGATGGTACGCGAGGATACTTAGTTATTATATGCTTACCTCCTTGATTGGGTTTTTCAACACATATGGGTACATGTACCCAGCTGTAAATTAATTGGTATGTTCAATTATGGTTCCCACCGCGCCAGATTCGCATCTCGGCCTATGCTTTGGCGGTCACATTCGTCAACATATTGAGATTGATGGCATGACTGCTCGTGGTGTCGTGCAGTCGCTCCCTTGATCGTAGTAAAGGCCATGCACTATTGATCTCTTGCGATTTGCGCGTTGCTAAAATACATACGCTCATCGTCCGGAACCGTACTCCATTCTAAAAAACTCTTTCTTTCAGAATTTTTTTGATACCTGCCAACATATAAAAGCGGTCATAGTGTTCCACGGCATCGTCAATCATTAAACCTACAGTTGTCCTTCTGCAACCATGTTGGCTGCTACACGCGTCATCCGCTTCAAGTGTTTGGCCGAGATGGAACGATTGTGTCCCTCGAATCTGTATCACCTGGAGATATTGCTGGCTCCTCCTGAACCGGCTTGACCGATTGTGAACACCAATCTGGCTACGAACCATACGGGGAGTTAAGATAGTGCGTGATGAACGACGAGAGCTTTGGCTAACCCGCCCCTTTTGCTCCATCATCACGTTTACGAGAAGGTCGTCGAGAAAATACGCGATGTGCAGCACCCTGCCAGTCGTCATGATGGTACCTGTCGAACAGCGCTGCCTGTGCAAACAGGACACTTCCTTACAAGCGAACATTGCGAAACGTAACGCCACACTTACAACTTTTTGGTGTTGGTCATGTCGATACATTTATACAAGCTAGATGGATCTAGTGCATCAACAAGGTAACGCGAGTCTCTACAATAAATTGACTTTTCATGTCAACGTCGAACGCAAAAACACCTATGATGTCGGTTCTCTAAAACCAAGAGGCTGTATTGCGTCTAGATTAATAATATATGGTACGAGAAGGTTTCTTTATTACTGAATTTGTTTATTTCAAACTTTACGTGTGCAGCGCTCCGAAATTCATAGCGACAGATTGGTCCAATTGGCACACGACCATACTTAGACCTACAATATTGGCGTAGCATACGTTGAGTTTTCGTTCCGCAATCGGTGCATCATCAAGATGTCGTCGTTCTCGAATTATCGTTCGCATGACTCCGTGCACCACAAGCTGCAAGAATACAATAGAAGAACACGTCAATGCCAAAAAGAATGACCAGGACATGACAAACGTTGCAATGCGTCCAAAAACGCTAATTAAGGTCTTTCAGGATCACGGGCTTTATCGTATCCACTACGCACAGGAACGTATTGAAACCAGTGAAATCTTCCAAAAAAGCCTCGCGCTATCATTGCGGCCATAACATGTGGCATGTACTCTGCAATGCTACTGTGCTTGATCACAGAGCCTTGAGCACGACGAATCGACTGAAGTCAAACGTGTAAAGAAAAAGCCAATCGGGTACACTGTTGAATTCAAACACTTTGATGCTTTATCTCCTATTGCTATCTAGGCTTTATTGGATCATTGTTATTGATCCTCATGTCTCCCTGTGAACTCGTGGCCTGATCCCAGAGTTCTATTGTTACACGTCTAAGGCAAATAATAATAATCCTATCACTCCCCACGATTTGATTCTTACTTCTTTTTCAACGGTGTTTTAACGTTGTGACGCCAGTGAAAATAACCTCATTAAGAGCTCGCGAGCCCTTTAAAATGAACATTGTATGAATCAAGTGCATTGGGAAGTCTTATGTTTTGCGCTGCCGCATGCCGCACTCCCTTGTACCATTGTCTCAAAGTAGCAAAGAATATTGACAAGTCAAGCTTAACAAGCGTGTGACTCCGAAAGCATTGTGACGGGGTCACAAAGCACGAAGGCATCCAGAAAAATGTTCGAAGCAGCGTGCAAATGTCCGCAAATAAGATTGTTGTATTCAGCGTGTTACGCGTTATGTGCAACTTAGCAAAGACGTGAGCCATCATTCTTTCATAGCTCCTATCAACAAAAACTCTGCTATTAAAGTTACAGAAGCTTCTTTCTCTGGATTTCATTAGATAAAGAAAGGATCAGTGCCTTTGTTTATCCGACAAGTCAGATAGGTCACACTGATGACCAAACTCGCAGCAAAGAAGGCTGCAAGTCGGCCGGATCATTTAGCGATGACCAAGACAACTTTAGGTTGCTTCAGCTATTGAAGTTGCTCGTCCACCAACCTACTGCAAAGGCTGTACCTGCACTGTGGGGGACAAGTCAAACTTGTTAGCTCGCTCAAAATCCACTTCAACAAAGAAGCCTCTGAGATATAGTTCCATTTCACCACGGTGGGGATCGCGCGCCAATCGTTCACCTTCGTGCAATTATCCTTGTAAATCTCCTCTTTCGAAAGATGAAAGTGTTGAGGGCCATTGCGAGTGCTCCAGTGAGCACAGATCTGTTAATTTGTTCGCCAAAATCATATAAACAGATCTGTGCTAAAACGCATTGTCAAAATAGCTTTTCTGCCCAAAGATAAGTCTTAAAAGGCCGTCAGACTAATGTGCTGTCAAAATAAAAGGAAGGCATTCAATTCTGTGTTTACAGCTTATGAAACAAAATTAGGTGTCTCCTTTTCGGCATGCTCTTGTGCGCAGCCCATCCGCATAGGCAATGATCAAGAGCGTGACCAACTACCTCGGTCAGACGAGTCTCCATTAAGCTTACGACGACCAGGTGAAATGATCAAAACAAGTTAGTCGAGTTGCGATCAAAGAGACTATCGTACAAATCTCATTCTCAAGTAATTACGTGTCACGTATCTTAGAGCCTGCCAGAGAGGAATATGATCGGTATATCGTGCTTTTGAAAGGGTCATCTTGGAGTGTACGATCTTCTGGCTAACGTAAATGCACTATTCCCGGTTTCAAAAGATCAAATTTTGCAGTTTGAAAGCACTTAAAACACGACAATATGTTTGTGTTTGGGTCCTACCTCGAATATCTTGCAAGCGACAAAACTCATTCCTGCAAAAATGGCGGGACGTATATTCTTTGTTCGATACGTTCATGAAGAAATTTATTATGCCTGCCATTAGAGATACCGATTCGATATTTGTCTTTCACAAGGATATACCATCTATTTAAGCATCCGTTTAGCGGAGCCGATTTATACTATGATTGCTTAGCTTTACCTATTGACCCCTTCAAATCAACGCATAAAAAAGATGGTTGCCCTTGAGTCCAGGAACAGGCGAAGGCGTCATTACGCATCAGCAAGATAGAGGCTAACAATAATTTGCCTTGAGCTAACACTTTCAGTGATGATACGATATTGTGCCTTAAGTAATTAGAGCTAGAAAGCTGGGCTACCATTGCGTTTGTCGGGCCTCTATTCCAGCCAGTAGGACGTCTCGCTGTCAATGTCCATTCGCTTTGCCACGAAGACATAGGCCATCAATGCGAAATTTCTTACGTATGGGAACGACTTAATATCATTCTTGTGCAGTTTAAGGGAAAATGCCTGAATTAATTAAAGAGAGTCGCCTCGGTTTCCGAGACCGCACCAACTCGTGCTTTCGTTCATATTATAAACCAAGACGTAAATTTGTGAGGCCGTGTCGATTAAATTCTGACGATGCACAGAGCGAGAAAACATAATTCCAATTTAATCAAACATTAACACTTTTTTCTGTTCTGAGCGCGAAAACTTCAGCAAGTGAGCATAACTCGATTTGAGGCGAGTCGAAAGCTTGTCGAAGCATACTAGATACCATCCAGTGGAAGGATTACTTAAGCAGCACCGACTGGCTAGCCGAAGATCTACGTCTTAGTCTTTTTGAACACCTGATGTAGCAAAAGATTAATCTTCCCATCAAAGCTTGGAAAAACTGGAAGGCGATGTCGATATTGCTCAAAGGAATCGACTACGTGGCTGTTAACAGGGCCAGCGCTATAATGCATGGATTTTGGTATTTTCACTGTTATTTTTCAGCGGACGCGAGGCAGGCATTTCACCCTAATCAGCTTTGGCGACTTTGCCCTTGATCAAAATCTAAGCTGCTTAATTCTTTGGAGATGTCAAATCCAGCAGAATTGCAATCACAGCCCCTCCGCCACGAGTGCAAGACGAAACAAAGCTTTGTACTTGTCTCATGTTAGCGCGGGTATTCTGTGTGCTGTTTGTTGCTTAAATGCACTATGCTTCGCAGGGCAGCTTGGTGGAGGTCTGATTGTGTGTACCCGCTAGCCGGACTGGCCGAACTTTTGTGTTGGCTCGTAATTGAAATTCTGTTAGAGTGCCTTACTTGTGACGTAGTACGGGTTCTTAATGCCTTGTAAAAATGCATTAGCGGTAGTCAATGTATGTAACCGATCGAATCGACCGAGTGTCACGAAAGACTAGTGCCCCTCCATATTTTAGCAATGCATGCACCACCACCGCCTTTGCTACGGACGCCGATCTATCAGGGCTCATCAAATTTAGCTCTTCGCGCAGATTTTTGTGAATAAATCGGCAAAATGAATGATGGGCTTGCTTGCTTGCTTGGGGCGATCGACGCCAAAATCGAACCTGCATTCTTTTGCAAAATTAAATTGTTTCCACACATATATATATGTAGATTAGTTCGGATAATTTGCATTTCAAACCGTTTATACAAGGTGCTCAAAATGATGTATACTCTTTTAAAAGTAGAATCGACTACGGGTAAGACAAGTACTCAGCAGTTGATAATTATAGCAAAGAGCTTAGAAAACGTGGGATGTTCTTACAGACTAAGGTAAAGCCGTTGTGATTTGGTAATTGCTATATCAATTTCTGATAATGGAAATTTTCGATTAGCATAGAATTTCTTGCATGAAAGGTTTTATAGAACGAGGCGCGTGGAACAAATATGCATAAGTACAACTTGTTTTTATTTTATGGGTTAATGATCGTACCGGCATTTGTTGCTTCAGATTGAGTGGCATTGGTGAGCTAGGAGCGACTGCCCACTTATAATGCGGCTTAAGTGCGTCATTTGCCATGAAGTTTGGTAATTAAGAAACTCTCAAGATAAGTTTAGTATTGCAAAGACTAGCTGCAATCCGACTGTTGGTGCGCTATCATGATCAACATTGCCAATAAATTTACTTATGTCTTAATGTTCTGCAGGGAAGCTGGCAGAAAAGCTGTCATCAATGGTAGCCGTAAGTTCAATTGAAAAACATAAAGTCTAACGAGTTCATTCTGCTTGCGTGTAAGTAATTCTTAAAGCCTTATTGGTCAAATATTGTTAGTCTGCCGGTGCACCTGCCTGAGTTTTGACTTTCTTTTGACTTTAATGAACAGAATATTCAGATTTGAGTCATGGAGGCCTATTGTACTGTCAAGAGCGTCAGAAGGACGAATTTGCGCGTCGCACGTTAGCTCTATCATAGAGCCTGTCATTATTGCGGACACTTGAACGCACATTAAACTTGGCTCTGTCTTTCTTTGGCTCGGCAGAAGTCACTACTGACACAAACAAAGCAGCATTTTTTGCCGCCTGAGCAAGATGGTGCAATTAGTATTTGATTTGTCCCGTATACTTGGGGAACAAACAGTAAGGCTGCTCATGGATAAGAATATTATGTACAATTGCGTCAGTCAGAGGAACTAAAGGTCTACCGGCTGGTTTTGCAAACGCTGGTCCAACTTTCAGGAACGCACTTGCTGATATCAACAGTAGACGACCTCACACCGATTTTCAGAAAAAAGCATCAAGCTTGCGCTAGAAAACACGCTGTGCAGAATGTGCGCTAAGACACTTCATTTGTAAGTTGACATGTTATCGACGGACGAGCTGGTGCTAAGCGATACGATTTGCACAAAATAAGCTTTCACGTTTCTATAAAAGCTGGCAAGGACTTCCAGATATGTTACTAGCTTTTGACAGCACGAATGTTCTGAAAATAAATAGAATCGGGAAGTGTTTCTCTTCCGGGTCTTTAATTTTAGTTTTGAACAAAAAACATTTGTAAGCTGGTTTAGCGGAGTCAGCAGAAAAAGATATGAGATTGCATATGTGCAGTTGAACGAAATGATTTTACAGACAGAAATTGAAGTGGGAACAGTAGTTCCTGTATCAATATTGAAATAGTTTTGCTAGATACTAATAGCCCATCACTAAAAAAAACATCTTTCACTCGGATATTTTACAGACCTTCAGTTGGCTTGAACCATCGATATTCCCAAGGCAATGTCACCGCACCAAACAATTTATGCTGAACTTAAACAAGGTTTTGCTATTCCGAGGACTCCGACCCTCGTATGAACTTTACTTGAGTCCTCTAAACTCATTGAAGCATTGTCTCCGTGCTTTGACCATGTTGATAGAGGTGGTACAAAAAGCAGCTGAAAGCACCCATAGCCACCAACGGATTGGTCATATCAAAGAGCGAATACAGATCAGACTTTATGCTCTAAGCAAACGATAAAGCGCGGAGTACACTTACATGTATGAGAATTGTAGCGTAATACGAAGTGTAAGAATGTAAGTTTTTTGCGCTGGCTGAAGGCCTTCCGCCGAACGCGCGGTAGTCGATCCGGCTGTAAAGCTTATAAGCCTTACTCCAAAAGACGTCTATCTTCTCCTTGAAGGTATAGGGCTACCTCGAGGCAAAAAATGCTAGACTTCGTTCGCCATGTTATCAAACGCTTGTTTCTTTACATTTACCTCGATTTCGTAATGCACGAAATTGAAGGTTTTGGTTGATTTAGTGAAGCCTTAATTTTTGGTCTAATTTTGAAAAAAAGCTTGTTTCCTTGTTAAGCTAATTTATCATTTTATGAGCTAAACAACCTACAATTCCGCTTGAGCTTGAAGAAGAAGACGCCTGCTTTATTGTGAGAAAAGCTCTGACAAGTGAAGTGATTAGCGAAATGGCTTAATTCCTAAAATCTGCCCTTTTAAATTATGATAACAATAGCTTTGTGTATATTTCTACATCTATCCGGTACTTTTAATGGAAATTTCGGACAAAAGTTGCATATAGTTCAGCTTACAGCGCTATTTGATCAAAAACGTGAAGATATTCGTGAGCGCTTTTCTTGATATTCTTCACGCGGGTTTTTCCAATATTCGCCATAACTTTGAAAAAACTGTTATGTCTTTTGCCGAGGAGTTGATGGTGCTTTTGGCTGGGGTGGACACGCAGGAGATGAAGTCACCGACTGTCAAGACGGACTGTGCATCTGAGCGTACCGGGCGAATTTGTTCAGTATATTTTTCACCTTATCTAAAAGGGCTGAAAAGTGATGTTATGTGCCAGATTTTACGCTCACGCACATGGGCAGGGACCGGAACCAATAGTCCCCTAGATCTCAGCTATGCTAATGAGGAAGAGGCAATCTTTGATTTGATGTACAGCTTAAGCGCATTAATCGGTATAGTGTAGTAATATCTGCTATTTGCGGCTGGGGTGTCCCCGGCGCCAAGCG
The DNA here is from genome assembly GCA_003676415.1 of Plasmopara muralis. NCBI lineage: Eukaryota > Oomycota > Peronosporomycetes > Peronosporales > Peronosporaceae > Plasmopara > Plasmopara muralis. The sequence continues at coordinate 265,102 of RCHQ01000021.1, read as the reverse complement.
CGTTGAGGTTCAGGAAACTGGGTCCCGAGGCCAACCAGTCATCGTGTACGCCGCAGTGAAATAAAAAACCCAGTAAATTAGATCAACTTTTAGTAAAGAAGCAAATCCTGTCAAGCATCAAGGAGATGTTAAAGTTCGGCTAATTTTAGCTCTACAATATTTCGTACTCTATAAAATGAATTGTTTTCGCAAGCCTGGTCTGCTGATTGTTGAGGCACTCGTTAAAGTTTAAGTAAAAATACGGACTGTTTTTATCGAATCAAAGCTACCAAGTGATTTTGTTGACGCTATACCAAAGAAAGTTATTCGTGTGCTGAGGCTCTGAGAGCACACAAGCGTCAATTTGTCACTATATTTAGCTTTCCTATTGGTTTAGGTGTAAAGTTTTTTTATATGATAGCAATGATCGCTATTTGGTGTTAAGCCTAGGTGCGATATATGACCTCATTCTGGATATATCAAGGCTGGATCTAAATTGATATGATGCTTTGCTACTAGGAAAGCTTTGGTGAGTCACGCGCCAGCCAATGTATAAAGGAAACTCCACTGGCTCGGACACTGGATTACATCGATCAAAATTTTGGACAGCAAAATGTCTTTAACGGGCTTTGAGGACGTTCAGGATAATTGTCCGGACGTGACTTGGCATAGTAACTACTCAGATTAAAGCCGTCGAATGCAGCAACCTTTGATAGGTCGATTTAGTTCCTTTAATCAACACAGCAGCGCTCTTGCTGTGCGTGGGATGACACTTAACCCACGTCGTAGAGAGCAGTACTTGCTGGTTTATGAAACCGACATGATTTGCGGTCGGTCAAGGCACCAAGGGCAAGGTGTACTTGATGGAACACATTCTCCAGTAAGCAATGCTCGTCGTAAGAAACGCTCAGTCTGAGCATGTAATTATGGTGGGCTGTTGGCTAAAGCATCAAGAGAGATGTACTTAACATGCATAGGGTGAGGCACGTAACACACTGAGCAACGCTCAATATTATTTGCACGTCCAGTGTCACATGGTCGGCTTGAGGTCAAGGCATTCGGTTCGCTGTCCTTCTACTGCATGTGAAGACGCAAAAGTTTTGCTCTTGCGCTAAGCAGACGCTTCATAAAGCAGCGCACATAGATGAAGGTATGTGCGCGTTGTTCCACGATCGTGTCGACGCGGATACACCTCGGAGCGCTCATACGGTTGATCTCTGCAGATACAAGATTGCTGCATATAACGCCCATCAAGCAACGGTGTTGGTTGGATATAGTAATCAGTAGACACGTCGGTGAATGATGATTGCGCTCGGCTACATACCCCATTACAGAGAAAACGCGGTACAGTTGAAGGTAAGATGACTCTAAGGTCGTAAACAATCTGTTTAAGCTGGACAAGATACTCATGACAGAAATTTTGAAAGGTTTGTAAGACGTCACAGCCGAAAAAGTGATTATGCGCCCTTAAAAGAGATATTGAATCTCATCACTTTTGAAGAAAGCAATCTAAAAAAGAGACCTGATGCACAAAGTAGACCTTTGATCCTCAAACAGTTATTGGATCCTTATTAATATGTGATATGGAAATACCAGGATGATGTCTTTTGAGACCCACTTCAGCATTAACATGTACGTTATAAAAGTAGAATTAGCTTTAATTTAGAGCCAAATACTACGAGACATAGCAGCGGCACTATTCAAAGGAAAACCGTGTTAAATTTTGCGCAAACAGCGAATCAGGATTGACTCGAAATAGTCAATTTCATTATTCCGCGCCGACATTGGATGTAGGAAAGCCAAATGGCAAGAAACGCATCGTAAGTGCCTTTTATAATTATATATGACCTTTCTGTCAACAAAGATGTCAAAGATTAAAAAAGTTGCGCTGCAAAAACAATATGACTTTGATGGCGCACTCGCTAAATTTACGGATATTGTCACCTCCACATGCGAGAGAATTACATGTGGCCCGCACTCCACGCAAAAGAATATGGGAGTTATTTGCTGTACACCGAAAGCTTTCTAATTCATTTAAGTCTCACAAAGACGCACTATACTGCAATATTTTGCCTCCCGTCGTTTAAAGCATTAAGGCAGTTGTAGAAACATATTGCTCACCTTAGAGCAGTCTTAAATGTATACGCATCGTGAAGGTAGACGCTGATATTATAAATGCCTTTTTTACACGGACGTTACGTCCTTTTTAGAATCCCTCATTGAAAAGCATGGTCGTTGGATAGACCCCGCTTAGGTCTAAGCCGTTATTGAATAGCCGTTTAGTGAAGCGAAAAAGACTTAAGCATAAACTGACGTTGTTAATTATTTGCGTGTGAAGAGTGCTAGTTACATAAAAATGGTAAGGCCGCTAACCGAATATACTTAAAAAATAGCGCATGATGGGATTTAAGTTGGCCGCTTAGAGTCGTCAGTAACGCGTCAGAGTTTGCCACAGGCACTCCAATGCTGCACACAGACGTCGTGTGGCGATATCGGGTGATCGCGTAAGAATATGATCAGCTCTCGGCTGCGAGATCTATTCATAACAAAGAGATTCTTGCGATGAAGATTGCCTTTGTCGAATTTAAGGCCGACCTAATCGGCTCTAAGCAGTGCATATTATGCGTCACTACGCACAGTGGAACAGTCGCCTTGCCTCTCGCACATAATGACCAAATACCTTTTTTTCTAGAGATTAAAGCCCCGGAGAGGCGTATAAGCTAAGAAACACATTGGTCTGGCTGATTCATATTGCACAGTCGAATTATAAACGAGTTAACGTTACAGCTATGCTTTAATCCGTAAGAGAGCAGAATGGTGTGCAGTAGTATTGCTGAAGGCTCGCTAAAGTTCTGAAAATAAAAATTTGGGCAAGAACTTGTCTGCTGGGTAAGTTAAAGGCTACATTAACTTCTATCGAAAAGCAAGTTAGTTTCTTTCAGTGCTGATTACGATGGGCAGCGGTCTTTCATAACTAGTATCAAATATACCTCATCCATTATGGGACTAACAATTTATCGCTCAAATGTCATCTCAGTCGAGAAAAAGCGTATGACTTGGTTGGCAAATGAGAGGAGGCATCGAATTCGGTCTCATAATTGGCAAGCTTGACAGTGCCATTACACTGCTGATGATTTATTAGTATAGCGTTTGTGCTCGGACTCCCAGAAAGGTAGGTTAGCAGAACGCGTATTGTTGTCTTTGCTGACCAAGTAGCTTTTTTAAGCGGCTGTGCCGGACACAATCGTCACTACCGGAATAGCAGCGCTATTTTCCGCCTGCATACTAGACAGCATGCTTTTTCAGATTAAGTATTACAACCCGCGATCTCCACATCATGGTCAGTTTTGGAAGCTGATTTTATGGTGCTTGTCACTTATTTTAATATTACGACAGTTGAATATTTGCCAGATAGAACGGGTCAACCGCGTCGTCGAAGGTGTGCTGCGCAATGTATTTCAGATGCGCTTAGTCATTGAAGCAGCGTGCTACTACTCATCGAATTGCATTGAACAATGCTATGCCCCAAAATATACGCATTGCTGTACGGGATAATTTTTCTCGCGTTCATTTGGCGCTATCTCATTGTGGCTCTAGACTTAGATCTGGAAAATCCAAGCCGCATGCCTATTTCGGCATTTCAGCCATACGCAAGGAACTCAAAAGCTTTTAATTACGAATTTTAGTGTCTAGAAACAAGTACGCGACACATTCGCTCTTAATAGATAAGAATGCTCTAATAAGAAAAAGAAACCGATACTTTTGGATTCGGCATTTGATACTGATAGATGCTAAGAAGCCTATCTACAAACGAAGTTAGCGCCGTGTCTTAAACTAAGGTCCGCCCGCACTTCATTGAACGATTCGAGGATACAGTAAGAAAAGAGTATTTGGGTTTACTCACGACATTTTAAAAAGAATATAAGCACACCCGACATTTAATGTAAGTTCCAAGCCTTACTTCTATTTGGATTATAAAACGCGAACGCAATTTGACCAATCAGCTGTGGCGAAATTTTTTTTGGCACGAAATATAAAAACCTGTGGCTCATTTGCTTGCGAGGCGATACAAATGCAGCTTGAGACTCGAATTTTAGGGCAAAAAAATTAATGCTGATGCACCCAAAGAATGATTTAACAAAGATAGTCAACCTTGATGGTGTTACAAACCATCAAACGTTGAGGTGCATTCATTAGAAGCGACATGACTCATATATCGTCCTTTTCTTCTTTTAACTGATAAAAGAGATGAGCGCTACTGTCATGTTGAATTTATTTTAGCAGGACACTCGACGAAGTCGCCAAGTATATTGTATAATGAATGGACTATCCTCGCTTTGCAGGTCTTCAAGAATTGAAGATCCTATGTTTAAAGAATGCTTTGAATTTGTAGATGCTTTTGACAACGCATTGTGTAAGACTAAGCCTCTAATCGTCTGGGGCCTTGAAAATGAGCTCATCTTCAATCGCTGCAAAAGTGGTGCTCGCAGAAGTACGATCAAGCGGACCCAAACGACAGAGTACTGACAGTCGTCAAGAATTTTCTTTCGAAAGCGAAAAGTCCGCTGGAGAGGCGAGAAAAGTATGCATATACTTTGTACTCGGCAACATTTTTTCCCTTGTCCTCAGTGTTTGATTTAGCATGAATACAACAGGCACGGTTTGCAGTACCGATACCGATTCTCGTCTCTTTCGTGCCACTACGAGTCCGCACAAGCAAAGGCATGCAAATTTAACTATTCGGCTTCAAAAGGTGCTCGTGTCATACACTGGGCGTCCGTGGAACCAAGTTCTAAAAGGATTGCACCTGTCTCTTTGAGCACAAAGTTATTCTTTGACCATCAATTTTGAGCTTCTTCTCATGCTGAAGTACATTGTTCTCTTGTTCTTATAAATTTGGCGCTTGTCCACTTTAAGTTATTAAAGGTGAGATGGATTTTCGACATGAGAATGAGCGCACAGTGCGCGAGGAGCGTAATGAAAGGCTCGTTTGAAAGACTTTGTGTGCAACGCACAGGCGTGTGGCTATGGAAGGCTAGGCGTCTGCAGAATACCATCTAAGGGTCTCGTTGGACAACTCGACTTAACAAACCGAGTCGCAGGCTCACGAATCGGTCTCATACAGCGGTAACATGGACACTCTCCCCTAATTACCCGCCTATGTCAGCTTGTAGGGTACTAGTCAACCACGAGACTTTTATTTTCTCCATTCCAAACAGAGGGTGACTGATACGTACGGCACGAATATGCTTTGAGTCGACTGAGTTGTCAACTGATGGCATAGCGTGCACATGCTGGTATGATGAGTGGTAATCGAATTCGCTGGGCTTAGCTCGTTCATTTCAATGGTGTTTGTATCAGCCTTCGAGGAGCGCATGATGAGGAAATCAGGCGATATAGCATGAGCTTGGAGGCTGATTTAGTCTCTTATACAACAGAAGCAACACGAGTCACAACGGAAGTCTCCATTGGGTAGAGTGCTGCAAGGAAACATTTTATAATTAAAGAGTATGAAGTGGCACGGTAGTCGGCGGTACCATCAATTCGTGCAACACGAGTCCGTTGATGTCTTGAGCATAAAAAGGCAGTACTTCGTAGTAAAAAGGTTCTATGGCCACTGATCATGGCACATTGGAGGAAACAAATGATACTTACATATAACTAAAACTATCCTTGTGGTATAGATAAATATTAAACAATTTATCTTAGCTTTTGAAATGTAAAATTAGATTAGACTTTGAGTATAAAAACTTACATAAGTTTCTTGGAGCTAGGCAGATGTCGAAGCGGAACTTACATTGTTTTCAAAGGAAAAGAGAATTGAATTAACATTTTATCTTAGCAAAACGTTGCGACGGCTGCTTCATTAGCAGTCTCGTCAATCTGAAGCTAAGCTAGGAAAGACGACGTGACAATTGCCTCTCGCAATTTCTAGCGTCTGATTAAAAATAGAAAAGGGGTCTGGACGAGCACTTCCTACACAATCACCACTAGTAAAGCAGATTCTTCTGCCTTACAAGACGTCACGGCAAGCGCAGAGTCTAAGTTCTCACCGCTTGTACTGATGTCGTCTACAACTAAGTCTTTGTCGCTGTCAGCTGGGCGAAAACCGTTTCTACGCAGACAATCGCACGGTTTCCAAATATATGTTTTGTAGACAACATTTTGTTTGTGAAGATCGGTACGTATGAAGGCATAGTTCAGATTCAAGACGACTCCACTTCGCACGACCTCCTCTAAAAACTAAAATAGAGGTGCCAGAACCTTTTAATTGTCGAAATTGACACATCCAATACACTAACTTGAAGTTTCTATTACCATACACAGATTACTTAATCTGGAAACCATTAAATGAATAGATTTGCCACATGCAAGACAAAACGGTACTTCTTCGCACGCCTTGAGATAGCGTTTACTCCTATCATAAGGATTGTTTATCGTCAATTGTCTGATGTCAAATCAATTTGCATAATCTATGTAATCTGTTAGACGATAAGTAGATTGTTGACATCGTGTTACGAGTACAGGATCACCTTGATTCGGGTTTTTAATTTCTGTTCACAAGGAGCATTGGCCTCTTCACTAGCGATACTGATTGCATAGCTAGATATAATACTAAAGAACGTTTATGGTATATCAAAAACAATAAGAGGTGAGACCAAAACGGAAACATATTGAATTGATTGAATATATCTTTTAACCGCAAAGTATTACAAACTTTGTCTTTTGATACCTAAGATAGTGAACAATCGCTTAGCGGAAGATCTCATACCTTCCTGCTCGCCTCTTTTGGGCAAGCCACTATGTAACCTCGGCACTCCTGGTAACATTTGTGTCAAAATTACGCCTACGCGGGTAGATTGAATAGTTGAAGTTCTCATAGATTCTACAATTCTTTTGCATCTATAGAGGGCCCAGTACGCGACTTGAAAAACTTTCTAGTATATATGGGCATGAGAAGGCGGCTGAATTTGTAGCTCTTCTTGCTTCCAAGAAGCTAGAACGCATTAGCTCTGCGAGAAGTTTATGATTGAGGTCTCAAATTAACTGCCTTGGTTGGAATGTCGAGCCCGAGCCGATAAGCTTAAAGTTCTAATATTTTAAAGGTAGACAATTCCAAAGCAAAAAGCGCTAAAGTGGTCATCATCTATACGTTTAGTGCTTGCACTTTCTTTTCTGGCAGGTCAAACTAATGCAGGGACAATCACACGGAAATCCTTTTGTTTAAGAATTTCGTGCTTTGAAAAACAGATACGGTGAAGTTTGACAAAATGTTCCTGGCGACAAGCTTTGGATAATGCCAAGTCTCACGCCTTGTCGGTTGCCTACAAGAAGAGTGCAAACTCCACGGATATTTTCACGGATGCGGGTGTTAAGCTCCACTCTTCTGACTAAGTAAGGCCCGCCTCGCACTCAACATTTTTATATCCAGTCAGTGATTATGGAGGGGGCGTATCAAATAAATCTCAAAAACGATTGCTGATACAAGAAGGCTTCTTGTCCCAACGGAAAATGGATACAAAGATCGTGGGCCTGCTAGCTCGTGTTGGTCTCAGGGGAATCAAGGGCTTCCAATCAGAGCATGATCTAATGCTATGGCTGTGGCAAAAAAGAACTCATGATTCATTCCTGGCCCAGAAGGAATAGGATGAAGCAAATATTTGTCTCACTAAAGTCTCTTGAGGAAAGCTAGAAACCCCTGCATCCTCAAAGTCACGGAAGCACCAATTGCCAGTGTAAACCAGATGGAAAAGTAGATTCTTATGATGGATGCGTGTTTGATACACACCATGGGAGTAAGATCTTGGAAGCTTGGCAGCTGTCAAAAATGAAGCCAGAAACGAACACTGCTCGCTGGATACGAATTTGTACGATTTTGTAAAAGCAATTCTATATATTGAAAGGCTTCGAAGTGTCGTAAACCTTTACGCTCTAAAACACAATTGCGTCGTGCTCTGATGAAAAGCAACGGAAAAATAAGACAGTCACAATCCCATGGGCTAATGAAACGGTCCTGATATCAAATCTAAAATCGACCTGTCTGCAAATTTCAGGACTTCGCGCATGGACTTTGACATAGACAAATATTATTTGGTCGTGGCCATGCAGTTCCTGAAGAGATTGGCGGTGTAGTTTTATGGACGCCAGCCGTCCGCTTTTGCGTGACAGGGCTTAGAAGGGTCATGTTTACACCCCTATTATGTACAAGGATGCTTAGGAGCCAGAGACATTAAAGGCCAATGTAAATCGAACAGGTAGCAAAAATATTGATTATCTCCGAGGGTAGGTGTGACGTCGTATTGAATACTATGCTTGGCTTACAGCACTGGCTGTAAAAGACGCTAAAGATAGCGCTTCAATTGTGAATAGCCATCCACTGGGTAGCAAAGCTGTGCACGCGGATGTCAATATTTTGCGGGAGGTAAGCACGCATCCGCATGGTAACGAGAGAGAAAATGCTACACCGAGACTAAGCAGCATAAAAATTCCAGAAGATGAGGAAATGCGATACAAATTGATATTAAAGTTGATAAACAACCCTCTTCACAGGCTTCAACTGATCGTCGTGCCACGGCTTGTGCACTTTATCAAAGAAGCGTCAGATAAACTAATCCCAAAAGACAAGCGAGCTTCTGATTTTTGGTTGAGTTTAAAAGCCAAAAATATCTCTGCGATGATGCTTCTAACGACGAAACGCAAAAGTCTACTTTGCTTCAGCCAAAGTTAACTCGGATCAGTTCTATTAGATAACGTACGCTGCGCCGGAGTCGAGAGGTCTAAAAGGATCCAAAAGATTTGGTAATGTTAGCACCAGATTCTCGAAATCCTCTGATTGGTCCACCATTTAAATTCAAAGGGTTTGCAAGAGTGCATCTACGAGAGTACAGAGCCTAAAGATTTCTCTTTCGCCGAGAAATCTAGAAAATTTTTTGACTCGTGACCGACACTTTGTTATCGGGACTCAACGAAAAGTAGTAATAGTTCTATTGGAAATAAATTGACCCATGCAGTGGTGTCTGCACGAACACTTGTTATAAGGAAGGACTCGTTGCCAAGCAGCATGTCTGAGTAGTGCACTTCCCTCGCGGGCAAATAAGTAGGCATAGCCGCATGCTTTGCGAGTCGTGAAAAATTCCATAGGAGATTTTAGATTATCAAAGGCATTCGATTGCCTGATAACAGAATTATTTAGACCAATACGGGCTGTACATCATCTCAGCACTTCGAAAGAGCGAAAAGACGCTAAGTTGTGGCTCTATTACGCCTGCGCACGTCTAGAATGATAGAAAGGGTGTATCTATGGCCGTACATTGTCTCTGCACTCCAAAAGAGCAACTATACGCTTTGTTGTTGCTCTATCGCGTCTGCGCGCGTCTATAATGATCGAAAGGACGTATCTATGGCCGTACATCATCCCAGCACTTCAAAAAAGCGAATATACGCTTTGTTGTTGTTTTATTGCGTCTGCGCACGGCTAAAATCTGAAGATATCTTTGCTTTTAGCCGCTCATAGAAGGAACAGTCGGCTTTTGATGGCCAATATGTCAACTACAACAGTTTTGTTAGATCACTGAGACCAGAAAAATCATGTTTATGTCGACAAATGCGTCTTCGCGGCAAAAAAAGTGCTTGTGGCTACTTTGTAATATGAAGCAGTACAGTGCTGAATTTGTCGATCTCGTAAAGTCTGTTGAAGAAGAATATTGAGTGGTGCTAAACATGTTAGATCTGGGAAGCTTTCGATAGCATAAACTGCTGGAGCTAGCACCGGTCATAGCCTTGTCGAACGATATGTCATCGATTGCGCGCTACTATCACTCGGTGACAACGGTCATGAGGGCTTCAGTCCACGCAATTTACGGCTGCTGAAGAACGAAGCTACTCCTCCGTTGCAAAAAGTCACTTGCCGCAAAGTACGTAATGACAAAGTTCCACGTGCATCATCTGGGGTCTGAGGCTTTTTTTGTCGATTCGGACCACGCTTCTTACCTCAAGGCGAAAAATACCCCCACTTTTCGTAACAAATGGCAACTTGGTAGTCTTATTTAGAAATATACCTCTTTTGCATAAATTCTTGCCGATGCAGGTGGTGGCTCAGAGGCCTATAAAAATTTGTTCGCCAGGCATGCAAAAGATGACGTCAGTTTAAAGCTTTATGCCGTAATCCCTATTGCAGGCAAAAATGCCAAAGTCGAGTGACTACATAAGTATATGGCAGTGGTCGATTCGGCTAAACAAAACTCTTTTATTTGACTACCACTCCATCGAATCGACTGATAGAAAGTACAAGGACCTGCGAGATCCTATCGGCCGACCTATACTCGCCCTGTCTAACAAGATTAAACGCGAGGGCAACGCTTTAAAAAGGTGCTTGAAGCCTTTCAAGACCTCATCCGAGACTCAGTCTGCAAGATCGCTTTTTCTATCAAAAAGTTCCTTGAGATGCATCGACATCGTCTTACACCATGCTCAAGTCGACTCTTCTTCGCATGTCCTACCTTGCAGCCTAGCAACAACATCAAGTCATTTGCAAGCCAAGCAAACCTACTGGCCACGTCACAATCAACAAAACCCCATCCTTCTCACAAAACCATGCCACCTTAATCCGCCTAGTCGCCTTCATCAAGAATGTAATCTTCCATCCCTTCTTCCTCCTGCTCCAAGCGTCGGTATCTCTGGTGGACGTCCCGGTGCTGGAAACACGACGCAAATGGGTCACGAAAGCAACTGACCGCGTAGCCCACCAACGTTCCAATGTGTGGATACACTCGTGTCACAACGGGGTTGCCCATTTCAAGTGACCACGCCGTCATTTCGTTCTGTGTACCCGTTTTGGGGTCGGGTACCATCCCGACTGTACCCTTGGCATGGTGCACGGTTGCAGGAAGGTCGATCGTAGACGGTCGCAATAAATGAGAGCCAAAAAGCTGGGACGCACGGCCACTAAAGACAACACGGGATGGAACGTGCCCCTTGTCCAAGTCGTTTTGAATCGGGTTCTCAATGCGCGTCAATAAACGACCCAGTGGCTTCAACACACTCTCGTACGGCTTTTCATTCAAATTACACATGGGAAGATAAACGACAGACTGAAGCTGCTCACTCGAACTCTGTGCTTTCACGCACATGCCCGCATCCAATTCGGTCGCCAGCACTTGGAGCCACATGCGTTTCGCTCGTGCATTAAACTTCGTGCCAATCGCGCTTACCATCGCGCCGTGTTTCACGTACATCAACGCTTTGGCATCGTCCGACGCGTCGGCACGAGCCGCAATCATATTGTTCAATGCACTCGACTCGTGCGCTTCCTTTACTGGCGAGGGTAACACGACTTGAAAGGATTGCGTCGCCGTCATGTGCCCAGGCGCTGGAATCTCTTGCACCATGCACGTATTCGTCTTGGCATTCGATTGAAGCGCATAGCCGTATTGAAGTGACGGACCCAGATCTTCAAAGTCCTCTTCTTCTTGATCCGCTTGATCCTCTTGCGCATTATTGTCGACCACGCTCTCCCTCGCCTTCGTCCCTCCGTCGGTTTGGTCACCACGGCCACCGATTGCCACTCGAATCCACATTCGTCCTTTATCGTTGAGAATCCGTCGAGTCGAGACAAAGACATCGCCTGGTTCAAGGTACCCAATAATGTCAGCCTCCAAGTCTGCAGAGCGACGCAAGGGCAAAGGACGACGACGGTAGACATTTCGATAGTATCGTTCGGCCTGATCGTTGACGGGTACATCGTCAATCCGGGCCTTGCCCCACGGCACAAGCACTCGTTGGGCAGTGTTGGCATTGCGCTCAATGACCCACGCATCGGGTCCTGTACCCATCTTGTGGTTCACACGCTCCTCTTCTGCTTGATTGCCTTGTGATTCCACTACTGGATCCACTTCGTGCTTGAAGTTGTCGGCCCCGTCTTGTTGCAACTTAAACGGCTGAATGCGTAGCCAAATCCGGTCTTTCAGCAACTTGCGTTCAAGCGCTCGTACAATGCGAAAATTCTCGACACTGTATAACATTGGCGCTTGTAAGCTAGGGAGAGCACGCACGGGTAACTCTCCAAGCCACTTGCCACTCCGTTTGGCTACGTTTTGGAGATAGATCGGTCCATTCCGGAACACTCCATCCCGTGTCGGGTCTTCGACTTCAATCAGTGTCTTGTGGTACGATACATTGATCCAGCCTTTCAACCCCGCAAGCGTCGACGTCACGTTGATAGCGAGTTGGGTGAAATCCTGGTTAAATTTGCATTCTGTGGCTTGAAAGACACTGACAGGTGGCAAAAACCGCTGTCTTTGTTGGAAAGACGACTCTGAAGTTGCCGTCGACGACACGGACGCCGAGTGCAACTTAAACACTGGCTCTTGATACAGTACCAATTGGGTGCCGGCACACATGTACGTTGGAAACTCTACTCACACGAAAATGGTACCGTCAACTTTGTGAGTCAACTAGTAATTGTATGGCGGGTACACAACGTACCAGGAAGTTGGCGCATGTACCGAAATTGGGCCGGTGGGGCGCCGACCACCGACGCGAGTTGACGAGATGGCACCTCACTAGCTTCCCGAGTCTTTGAAGCACTGGCATGCTCAAAATACACACGAATGTAGCCATTTTGTTTCGCGTTGGAGAAATACCCACGACGGATTTTTAACCACACTTGGTCCTCGTAGTAGAGCACACTGGAACAAGCAAAGTACGAGCCAACGCCGAGTTCTCCACACTTTTCAATCGACTTTTCGCGAGGTGAAGAGTACACAAACATGCGCTCACGATTGAGTAGAGTGAGTGGCGAGACGGCACCATCGTCGGGACCAATGTACTGGAAAAACTCTTCCATCCTTCAAAAGGCGGTTTCAAGACTAAGCACATCAAGTCTTCGGAAGAGGCGAGGGACCTGATTCGCTGAAATTGTGTGGGAGAAGTCGCAGAGTTATGTTGAGGTCCATACCAGGGTTACACTTAAAGACGACTTTAAATACTGCCAGATACCGAGAAAGAAGAAGTAAAAAACAAAAAGAGGTTCCTACACTATTGGGTCGGCAAGCCAAGCTATGGCCCTTCTTCACAAAAGGCCTTTGCATTCTGGAATAGCTGCATCCATGGACTCACGGGGTACGTCTCCCACGCTGCCGGCATGTACGGCCATTGATATTTGAGAAAACACCGTTCAGGATGGGGCATGAGGCACAAATGCCGGCCATCACTCGACACGAGCCCAGCAATGCCCTGGGGCGACCCGTTCGGGTTGAACGGATACTCGTCCGTTGGCTCGTTCGCGTCGTCCACGTATCGAATGGCAGCCGCTCCACTCGCCACGTACTTGTCTTGAATCCTGGGATGCGTAAAGTGCGCACGGCCTTCTCCGTGCGAGACCCAGACCCCACAAGACGTGCCACTCATCCCACGGAGCATCACGGCGTTCGTCGCTTGGATCTGTACCGATACGAACCGCGACTCGTGACGGCCGGATTCATTGTGGACGAACCGTGGTTGCGCCGACAGCTTGAACTCTTGTTCCAAGGCGTGGGCGTCCGGATGATCGAGCCAGCCGAGCAACGTCATGAACTGGCACCCGTTGCACGCCCCAAAACTAAACGTGTCGTCCCGTGCTTTAAACGCAGCAAATTGCTGTAAGACGTCGCCGTGGAACTTGACGACACCGGACCAGCCTTTGGCAGACCCCAACACGTCGGCAAACGTAAAGCCACCGACAAAGGCAAGGCCACGGAACCGCTCGTCCAGCATGACGCGCTTGGCCACCAAGTCCGACATGGTAATGTCCCACACTTCAAAACCCGCGTGATGGAAGGCCGCGATCATCTCCCGCTCGCCGTTGCTCCCTTCTTCCCGAAGGACAGCGATGCGGTGCTGCGAACGCGTGCTGAGCTGGCGCGCTGGGGTTGCTATCGGCGCGTACGACAGCTGCCACGACGGACCCGGACGTGTACGCAGTGCACGCTGCTCTTGGGCCACGCACTCGGGATTGCACTGACGCTTTTCCAGCTCAAAACTCGTTGCTTCCCACACGTCCCGCAAGTCCACCATTTGATCCTCGAGCACGCTCTCGCCGTTCACACACACTCTAATCACGCCATCCGTCCTGACCGAACCGAGCTTGACAAGCGGCACGTGCCACGTGCTAAAGATGGTTTCAATCTCGGTGGCATGCTGGCCAGCCGCCACTTGAAAGACAAACCCGAGTTCCTCGGCAAACAAAACTTCAAACACGTCCTTGGTCGTCACCTGGTCCTCCGTCAACGGAAGATCGACGTCCAGACCACAATTGCCCGCAAACGCCATCTCAAGGAGCGTCACAATGAGCCCACCGTCGCTACGGTCGTGGCCAGCCAGCACGTGGCCATGCTTAATGCCCACTTGAATGGCCTTGAACGCATTCTTTAAGAATGCACCGTCGTCGACGTCTGGAGACACATTGCCCACCTGGCCGTACACTTGAGCGAGTGCCGAACCGCCCAATCGATTCGCTCCTTTGCCCACGTCGACATAGTACACAACGCTTTCGCCAGCGTGTGGCTTGAAATCCGGGGTCACCTTGAGCTCGACGTCTTCGGTCGGTGCGTACATTGTAATCACCAGTGTCCCCGGCGTCTTGACGTCCTCCTTGTCCACCTTGGCAGCCATCGACAGCGAATCTTTCCCGCCATCCACGGCAACCCCCATTTGCGTCATGAACTTCGTCATGGCCTCACAACATTCGTACATGCGCGCCGCTTCGTGCGGGAGCTTTGCCGCCCACATCCAATTCGCCGAACACTTGCAGTCGTCCAATCCCCGTCCCCCCAGTGCGGCCCACACCAGGTTCGTCAGCGCTTCCCCAACACTCAACCGCGCCATGGCGCCGGGATCGATCAACCCCTTGACGGGCTGTTCCCCACACGCGCTCACGACGCCTGAAAACTTCCCCTGTTCGTTTGGAAGGTGCGATTGCGCCACCACGGCACAATCGGCGAGTGGCAGCTGCAGGGGACCCACCGTCTGCTGTTGCGCAACGAGGCCACTGACCGACCGATCGACTTTGCTCGTCAAAAAGCGCTTGGAACCGACCGACAAGAGACGCAAGACTCGGTCAAGGGCATCCCGCAGCGTCACGTCCACGGGCAGCGACAAAGGGACCACGGGCAGGGCCGCCGTGGTGTCCGTAAAGGTTTTCTGGGGCATTTGGCCCAACACCAAGTCCAAGTCCAGATCAAACGGCGTCGAATCGTCCCACGCGTCGTGGAGCACGACCCGCCCGTCGCCCGTCACTTGACCCAACAAGGCATACGGACACTTTTCCCGCTTGCAAATGGCGGCAAACGTCTCGACGTGGGCGGGGGCCAAGAGCAACGCGTCATTCTCTTGGTACTCGGCGCCCCAAATCTCAAGCACCGAGAGCGTCTCGTCCCCCACGAGGATGTTCCGCACTTCATACCGCGCACCTCCACGGTTCCCGTCCCGAGCGTGGGCTGTTGACACTGCAACAATCTCTTTCAACACATTCCCATTCCCACCCGCGCCTTGGTCATGAATCGAGACAATGGGATTCTCGTCGCCCATGTCGCAACACGTTCGAATCACTTTGTTAAGTTTACATTCCATCTCGGCGTCACCACGTTGGACCGCATTAAAATCAAGCGCAGCCGTCGCGGCGTCTTGAATGCGGCTGGACGCCGCGCCGCCACCCATCCCAATGCGATAGCACGGGCCCCCGAGTTTCACGACCCACATATTGGGAACGGGCTCGCCTTTGGTACAATGGCGGCTATCCAATTGGCCCAACCCAGCAGAGAACATGATTGGTTTAATATACTCTCGACGCTCCTGATTGGGCAAAACGAGCCCAAACGAGCGGGCAAAGCCCGCCAACACGGGTTCGCCAAACTTGTTGCCATAATCCGAGGCCCCATTCGAAGCCTGGAGAAGAATGTCCCGCGGGTGGACGAGGTTTGGTGGGTACGCGAGGGACGCGTCCTCCCACGGGAGAACGTACCCGTCTAAATGGAGGTTCCCGACGGCATACGCACTGATCCCCGCCACCACGTGCGCGCCACGGCCCGTTGCCTGGACATCCCGGATGCGGCCACCCGTCCCAGTCTCGGCCCCTGGAAACGGGGCAACGCCAGATGGAAAGTTGTGCGTCTCGGCCGTCAGTAACAAGTGGCTCTCGAGACGATGCTCTTGCATTCGGGACGGCCCACCTGGCGTCAGGGGCCCAAGCGTCACAATCGAAGCGCCGTGGATCACGGACGAATTGTCGTGGAAGGCAATGACACTGTTTTGCCGAGCGTTGGCCGTCAGCGTGGCTTTGACCAGCTCAAAGAGCGTCTGTGGCTTTGCCGTGCCGTCGACGACGATCTTGCCACTAAAGAACCAGTGACGCGAGTGTTCCGAGTTACTCTGGCCCATGTCAAAACATTCGACGTCCGTGGGGTTACGTTGTAACTTGGTTTGAAACAAGGTCAAGTAGTATTGAAGGTCCCAGTCATCAAAGCCCAAGCCAATCTCATTATTGAGCTCCTTGAGCGCCGTCAAACCACGCTCCATGATTGGAATTGTACGCACGGGCTGGACGGTCTTGCCGTGCCAAAAACTCGTCAATGGATCGTCGTACACTTGTTGCGTCATGCGGTCGCACTTGTGCTCGAGTAACGCGTGCTTGAGCGTCTCGCACGCCTCAGCGGTCGTCGCTTGGTAGTGGACCAAATACCGGGTCGCGCGTTCAATCCGTTTGATGGACGAGAGGCCACAGGCGTGGCAGATGGATACCGCATTACTGGACCATGCCGTCGAGAAATTCATTCGTGGTCCGATCTCGACGAGCCATTCGGTGCTCGGATCGCTCGTGGCCAGGAAGGGCTCGGTGGCACGCGTCTGCTGTGGCTCATACGTCTCACTTAGTAGCCAATGGAGCGTCTTGAAGTCGGTGGAAGACAAGGGACCAGCGTCGGCTGTGGTCTCGACGTAAAAACAGGACTCGGTCTTGAGCTCTTTGACCGCGAGACCGGCGTCGGCACTTAGTTGTGTGCGTAAATACGCGAGCAAGGTACGCGTGGCATGGGCCGTGAGAGCTGGTGTACGATAGAAGCGCAAGAGTGAGGTGGTCGACGCGATTGCTGCCGTCTTTTGCTTCTTCGTGGGTGACGAAGCCATGGCCAGCGAGGTAAATTGCGTAGTGTGTGTGGTGAGGCCGGTCGTGGAGTATGGCTACACGATCTGACCAATGAAGGACGAGACAGGAGCCTTTTTGCCCAATCGAATGAATACAGAGGACTGCGTGGACAGCAGCGACTGAGATACGAAATTGTGTTAGGGATACAGTGGCGGGGTCTTTAGTGAAAGGAAATCTTGCATACAAGTCAATTCTTTAGCTTAGACTTTAAACAATCACACTGTGTTGTTGCTGAGCGAGGAGGATGGTGCGCCAGGCACAGACTCGAACGATTGTCATGCCCTTTGAAGTGTATTTTTTTACACGGACCAGTTCATGTGGCCGGCAAATATGGAAAGTTAAGGTCTTCCGACACTTATCTCAGAAGCATCGTACTTTGAAGAAGTAGCAAAACTCTTGAATATCTGAGCCCTTAATGTCCATCATCGTCACCTTCGGAAGATGGTATAACAAATGGTAGTTTTAAACAGCAATGCTAATTATACTAACCTGAACTCGTACCAGATGCAACATTATAAGCAGACAGCGCATTGGTCGTGCTATCGCTAGCCTACAATAAGTCAAGAGCAACACTGAGGTTCAAGGAATCCCAAGATTTGCCACTCTGTACGGAAGCCGACGTGTAAGTCGTGGGTCTGGCCCTCTGGTAGGTCTTACAGGCTCTTACATACTTGATCACACTCTGTTGTGTGATCAGGTCCACACATGTTGTCTGGACCAAAAATGCCTCTTCCTCTCAGCCTGAATGACCGCTATTTGGAGCATCATGTGCTTTTGAAAGTATATCGTCTCCCAGGCCCTCGTCTTGCAGTCTGCCCACTCGCACTCTATGCTAAAGCAGACCATCTGTCCACTCATCACGATGCAGCAAACCCGCAGTCGAGGGTCTGACCCCTCGACTTTGGTATCTTTGTCTGCGATGAAAAGTGCACTAGAGGCTCTCGATTAACACCTTTTTCTGTATGTTGGTCGACTCTTTTGGTCAGATGAGCTTGCGACCCCGATTCGTGCCAGCTTATGATAAGGCCTGTGCGAAAGCATTTATCGTTTGCAGACTTGCATTTAGAGCAAAATTGATATTTTGCGAGAAATAATAGTCAGCCCGCTATTTCTTAGGGATATATATCACCATCCGTTGAGATGAAATGGTCTGTTTGCATCACTGATGGCTTGGAAACTTAAATGTGCATCTTTTGAATTTCCCGTGTGTTTTTACGGCAAAAGACTCTGTATCATGAGCGATATGGCTATGCTTGGCAATTCTCAGTTGTCTAGACTCAATTCCCTCACCACTATGAACGTGATTGATTTGCATTGACGCGCAGCTAATGGCATAATCAAAAGCGTCACAAACAACACGAAAACAGCTTTGTCTCCTCCGTCAAAGTCGGAGCAAATGTGGCTACCATTAAATTTATCGCCTCGGTTTTAGCGTTTTCAGCACCATATAATGTCCTCTCTCGATGAATTGAGCAAAGGCATTGTGAGACTTGCATAGCCAGCACTGTGCCCGTGCAAATATAGAAAATTCGAATCATGTTGGGAGCGTGGCGTTAATCGAGCAGAGGCGGCTTTCGCTTGGTCGTGGTCAACTTGATTGCCAGGAGATTAAGTGGATCATGAAAGTGAGATTTTGACACGTGTAAGTGGTAAACAGACTGACATCAATATAAGCGATGTACGATTTAATTTTGACGCAATGTGTTTTATTTGCTCAGCCAACTTGTATGTGAGGTAATTACACTGCTGTAAAAAAGCAAATAGAAGCATCCATGAATTTTATATTACGTGTGTATGTGACGATCGAAACCCTCTAATAATACACATTGCTCTCGTAAGTTTTCCATGGTGTCATGTGATAATTTGCTATTAAAAGAATCTACAGGTGAGGCAGCTAAGACCTACAGCCTGTATAAACGATTTCGGTAGTCTTGGCTTTTTCGACTAAGCATTAAGCTAGCGAAATATGATTATGTTCATGGCTCGACGGCATTGTACATTGCTGTGTGTTTGCCAGTTGCACGTAATCAACGGTTTCGCAGTAAGAACCAGCGGTCTGCTCGCTAACATTTCTTTTTTTGTCTAAGGGGCTTACTTTGTTTCAAGTTATAAAGTTTTGATTCATTGTATCTTGTGAATTTCCTACTCCCTTAACTATAAATGTTATCGTAATTTATAGTTAGTGCAATGCAGTTTTAAAAGCAAAGGTTTGTACGACAAAAACAAAATTCCTGTCAAAAGCCTGAGCGTATAAAGTTGCAGGTTTTTCTGCATTATCGTTTCTATAGACTGTAAGCAAGCTTGCAGATAGCTTCTTTTACCAAAAAAGTTTAGCCTGGGATGTCATAAAGTAACTGCATCCTTGATAGCGAACCGAATATTGCAGTCACGCAATGCCATGTTGTATTTTTACCGCAAATGTGCTGCTTTATGACTGACAGCCTAGATACCTACCATTAACCTTAGAGAAGGAGACCCGAAGGTCTGCGTCATTGAGGAATGGCCTAAAAAATGACAGCAGTGTGTCCTCATTGATGCCGTCTTGCAGTGAAGGCAAATATTGGCATGGGGCGAAAGTCGAAGTTTCCGCACTTGACATTGATCTTCTGTAATCGAGAATTGTACAAGTGGATACGACTAGTCCATGGTGCAACGTCAATGCACGAACACCCGTTTTGAAGGATGGATGTGCTGCTTAACAACATGTCGGGGTGTATGTTCTATAGTGCACCGAAGTTGGTAGATGGCTTCTTCCAAATCAGGAAGAGGAAGTCGCATATACCCTGCATGGTAAAAATAGCATGCTATGCTTGTTGATAGTGATGCCACAAGGGCTATCAACCCCCTGACAATCTTCGATCGCTTGAAATCACAATTATTTCTAGCGTTGAGGATTGGGTTGGAAGCACTTATAGCTCTCAATAGTAGGCCGCCACGTTCCATGTAACTGTTTTCATGGATAATTATAGGGTGAGCTCTCCTCGCACTTTGCATTTAAAGTGCAGACAGCGAGTAAATGTTAATCTCTTTACTACAAAAGTATAATGATCGCTCCTCCGGAATGCCATGAAGGAATAGACCCCGTCCAAAAGAATGGCGTATGGGAGCTTAATGACTTGGATTCATTTCCAATGCTGCTAATCAGAACGTGCTGCTTCAGCTGCGATGAACAAGAGCGCTTTTACCAAGGAATCCATCGTCTTGCTCGAGGGCTTGCAGGGTCGCTGGCTAATGCCGCTCTCTATGGACTAGATCCAACGACTCTTTTGCAAAAAAACAAGCTTTAATGATAAATGTGCGGCTAATGCACACCGTGCCTCGATAGTCATCAAAGTAAGATCCAGCAGCGGTAGACTGCACGATGAGCGCAAAAAAATACAAGAGTACAAAACCCATTTTTGAATTCTGACAGACTTTGGCGTGTCGACGACAAATAAGTCCTATTTATTTCGACTGACTAATGGGACGGCTCCGAGCCCATCAGGGGTTTTAATAGACCTGGCCGTAAAATTTGAGTGCCAAAACGTAATGATTGATTTCGATATAAAAATATGCTTTGATCCCGGGCATGCGCGGCGAGAGGATCGATTGGTAGAGAAGGACGATGGACATTAACTGTCCAACTCCGAGCGACAAGGCTTTGGTGCGTCATTATTCTACCGCTGTTGAGGGTGTGGCGTTTTAAAAAAAATACTCTGCCAAGTATACGCCCAAAAAAATATAGGAGGCGTTTAAAAAATGACAACTCTCCGAAGTTAGACGTGGAGACATCATTAGAAGCTACCTTAGCAGGTAATTAAGCTTCGCTAGATGTACAGGCTGCCGAAGATGTTCACGATCGAAATTTGAATGTTGGTAACACTTTTCTATAGGTAAATAACGCAAAGCCAGTCGCGACGGTTAAGATGCCGCAAGCAGATAGTAAAGGTCTACAAAATACAATATACAACATATTTTGAAGGGTGGGTAACGAAGAGCCTTTGAGAGTATGTCGCATAGCTTCAATATAAAAGAATGGGGATGCAATACGAAATAAAACTCTGGGTGCTTTGTGGCTGATAAGGAAATAGTTTTGACACTGGTAACTGCCAGTTTAATCGATGATTGTGTCGCGAAAGGTGCACTACTATCAGCGGCTGAATCTCAACAAGCTCAAAGCCGATTAGTTCTTGGCTAAATTAAAGCTCGATAGTAAGTTAGAGGTGGCTCTCTCGAAGACAAAATCTCCTCTTGAGAAATTGAGACGAAATAAGCATCGTACTTGCCACCCGTATAGGCAGCGTGCATTGTGCATTAGATCAGTTCTTTGCTCAGTTTAGATTACGAGGTCGTCCATACCATCAAGTTAACACAAAACACAGTTGTTGAAAAAACGGATACGTTCCTCTAAATTTTAGTGTGAGAGACCCCATTTATACTTGTATGTAGCCAAAGGTGAAGAATTTGTACCAGAAGCCCGATATCAAGCCCGTAATTCACAATTAAGCTCCTTTTAAATCCTGCCAGATTCTGCAGACTGTCGGCAGACGATAAGCCTCGACTTTAATTTTGACTATTGAGAGCACAAACATAGCGGTGTACGTTTGACGAATAAGTAAGGTGATGCATTTAGCCCCTGCTATATTGTTTCTTAGTAGATATAGCAACGCTGATTAAGGAAATGGTAAATACACGAATGTCCAAAAAAAGAACTGGCGGCTTGCCACCAAACGCTATGTTAGTTCTCTGGAATTCAATAGCTGGTGTGAACAGCATACATCTCTAAGACGAGTTATCGATCAACCATGGACTTGAAAGCAAACTGCGTAGCATGTGCATTTAGATCTCACATTCGTGGGTCGTCAAGTTGAGTTTGCACTCACCAATGCAAACTACGCATCTACAGAATTAACACTTTAGTGCTTAAAAACACTGCAAAGGTCTGCTAGCTTTTAAATTTCGAACGCATATTAATGGGATTGGCACTTTTACAATCGTTTAAGTCAAGCCCTGTTCTTGTACCGAATAATTATCTGACTTCGTGTGATGCAATCAGAAAGGCACGCAATACCTTATATTCACTAAAAACAAGTACAAGAAATGTCCCTTCATCTATCTAGGACAAATGAAACGGATAAGAAGATTGAGGAGCAAGGTAAGCCTCTTTTGTCGACACCTTTAAGGTCATAGAAAGGCATGGGTCGGCGATTTGCCCACAAAGAGATCAATGTGCACAGCTTTTTGTCTGGAGCATGATACACTGCAAGGGTTTGAACCTCACACTACCCCGGAACCTCTCCAAGCAATATTTCCACCGCTCACCCTCATTCTAAGACGAGTGTAAGACGACTGAAGTCGCTATACTGACCTTGAGGCTGGTACGCTGAGTAGCCACAAGATTTTTCTCTTTAAGCGGACAAATGAGCCTACGAAAATGAGCTACTTTTTGATGCCGTTTAGACACCTCACGCAAAACCGTACGCACGGAGGTACATGTGACTAATAGTCTGTGTATCAAGTAGTCAAAGAGGCTCTCTCTTAAGGACTAAGGAATTCATAGTCACCCCGAAGTAGCCGCAACCAATCCGTATAGAAATTAAACCGGCATTGAGTATGGCTTCAGGAAGATATCAGTACTTATACTGTACGTCTTATATATGCTTGGCAAGAATTCTATTTTAAAAAACCGTGCGCGCAACAGAGGGGGAGATCATGATTAACCAAAGTCCTCCTTGACAAATCTAGGCGGCGGGTTGATATGGCTTTGCCCCGTCAATCAACCTTGGGATCGTGCTCTTACGGAACGTCAGACCTAGGGTCAAGTTATAATTATCTACGTTAAGAACAAGAATTGACTATGTGCTATTAAAATCTGAAGGGTTCACAGCCAAGTCTACTATATACTCAGGCCGTTAAATCAGCGAGTCATACGATTTGTTTTTGCTTCTCTCTTGTAGAGCAGCGGTCAGCTCATATTAAGCGTTTATCGGCGTGTGAAATGTCTGTTCGTGTCATACTTGAAGCAATTTTTCATGACAACGTACAATTGCGTTTACATTTAGCAGTGCAACGCTGCCAATATCTCATCCCATAGCTGTTTAATCTTGGAGCTAAGCTCTCATGGTGTGTACAGGTTACACTCTAATCGTAAACATTCTCTTGTGGTAACATTGTTCCTACTGGTGATCAGTATTTCATTGGCTCTGAAAGCGCAGCTTCTGACAGCGATTCTTTAAGGCCGTTGAGCAATAAAGAGACCTACTTCTGCACCCGTTTGGACAAGCACGAATTATGTGCTCTAAGCTGTTGCTTACTCAGAGTCTGCTGGGACTGGCTGGCTTTACAGAAGCATTTTCTATCAAAACGTTCGTAAGGAGTGGACCTGTTCGGGGCTTTCCACTTGAATAACCTCTTTTATCGCCGCAGAATGTACTTAAAAAACGTTTACAAAGAGGACCTACCATTAGAACATTCATGAACACAGTCGCCTTTCTGGCTTGTCGGCAAGAAAGTGTTAGGGCTGGCGCAGTCGAAAGGAATGTGTTTTTTTCTCTTAGGACACTAGATAATTCGGTGAAGTTGTTTCACGACTAAACCTTAAAGTTTGCTACGATTTTCCCGGCCAAAATTGCAATGGATCAATTGTGATCAAGGCCACCTAAGCACTTCCTTTATCCAAATAAGAAGGTTCTGGTTTTGCATTCTATTGGAGGCGGAAACTTTTTTTCTCGACTTACACTCTAATTTAAGCGCTAATGCTGAGGCTACTCTCTGAGCCTGTGTTTTTGAGCCCTCAATCGAAGGCTTTGCTTGTAGAGACTAAACACTAAGACGCGTTTTAGCTGGTATGCATAAAAGAGGATTGCAAATTCAGTCGTCCTCTTAGAGCCAGCAAGTCGTCCGAGCAGTGCTTAAAGCTCGACCGATGGGTACTCTTGCGAGTATTTCGGCACTCAATTTCTTTACGATGGCGTAAAAGTGCTGCTATGTGTGACAGGGTCACACAGCTTCGCATATCGAGAAGGCAAGCGGACACTTTCACGTTATTTGAAAACCCCGAAAAATGGTGTCTCTACGGTCTCCTGGTCAACAATCCTGGCTCCCTCCAGTCTTGAAAGGAACAACGTGTGCAATTCAAAAGTTCAATCATTCAAACAATATTTATCCGATTGCGGGTCTCAACCTTCAAGTCTTTCTGCGCACTGAAGCCAACTCTATTATCTGGGCAGAACTGTATTCATTCAGGTGCATTTAAGCATGCAAATCGGTATAAATACTGAAATGACCGCCATTCTTTTAAGCCCCCATCTATTTGCTTAGAACATTGACACGAGCTCACGACATGACCATCTGAATCGTCTTGAAATCGTCATTTTTTAATGTAACGTTTCTTTTCTTAATGTGACGTTTCTGTTTGACTGTTAGACCCCTTACAAAGGTAGAATGATGTGTTTCTTAAAAGACATGCTGTCACAACAATAAATGTAGACTGATACCCTAGTGCAATTAGTTACCTATCGTATTCATCAGCTCTATCTTTTTGAACTGTTAAAAGTTCGAGTGGTTCATGTTTTCCAATAAAATGCGTTACTTCGTATACTATCTCTTAACTTAAAAGAAGCATTTCCCGTATGCGTTAGTGTGCATACATACTATACTATTTGTCAGCTTCGAGAAAGTCTTGTCTCGTGACCCACGACGATACTACCAACTTTCTCTTTAACAACGTCACTTCGCCAAAACAAAACCCAATCAAATTGACGATCAAAGTGAGTGGAGGACGCTATGCTATGCTAATCTTTGTAAAAAGCTGCGTAACGACATTGCGTCGGGGTAGAAAATTCTTCGATTGCTAGGAATAATTGCTGCAAGCTTGGACCAATACTTTACATGCAAAATAAAGCCTATTGACCACGTCTTTGAGTTAGTGCAGATCCGTCGTTCTACTGCTTGCTCATGCACAAATTGTGCGCGAATGGTGAATCTGTAACAAAATTGTTGCAAGTGTTGTATACTATACCAAGCAAACATTGAGAAATAGGCCACCATGTTGTCACACCATGTTGTTGTGCAACCGAGCGCAACATGACGTGCAGCAGTAGATGACTTGCATCATCAAATTTTACACCACAAACACCCAGCAATCGAATTTTTTTAAACAAATCGAGCTCTTCTTTTAAGGGGGCAGTTTAAAGCACAAGAGACTTATCGCGAGGCCTTGTGCGTAGCCTTGTGCAATGTGGAATGAAATCTACAACGAAACACAGGAGCTGCTTGCTACTCAGTCGGCGGTGCAGCACATAAGATTACCAGTGATTAAAATGCAGCTAGCTGCTACAAAGTCAAAGTCAACCTCGATGGGGTAAACTTCGAGGGCAGCCAAAAAACAAAGAATGGCGTCGGTCAGTGGCTTTAACCAGCCGTACGGGACATTGGACTCGCAATTGCTGTGCTTATGCCATAGTTGATAATGCCGAAGAGGGAGGCGACGAGGTTCCGCCGCTTGTCACAAGCTTGTACGCCCCGAAGAGAGCCAGCGAGTATAAAATTGCGTATCCTGCCCACTTGGCCACCTTCTTTAGTTTACTTGACTTCTTCGGTGTGACCTTCGCCGCGTTCTTTGCTAAGTCATTTACGTCGGCTTTTGTAATTTTCGTATTTGTGCCGACGTCTACAACATCGTCCGCCCCCCGTGCGGCTTTGCCGCCGTCTGCCGCATTGTCCACCCCCCGAGCTGCTCTGGCCGTTGCTGCCGCTTCGTCGTCAAGCGCCTTTTGCCCTTTGGCCACGGCCGATGCGGTCTCGTCACCACTTTTACCCATTCCATTCCCAATGCCTTTTGAAGGTTTTAAAAAATTAGGAACTTTAAACCACGAAGGGAGACGACGACTTTGATGAACTTTAGTAGTCGTGACCACGTTGCCGTCGGCGTGAGCAAAAGTGGAGCTGCACACGATGAAAGTGGCGACGAGGAGGACGCGAAAGACTTTGGAAGTCATGACGTTGACGAGGATGCAGATTTCTATTTGCGTGTCGAACGGCAGTCAAATTCGAAAGTACTGAACCACGAGCACCAGCGCGCTGGAAAGGTAAAGAACGAACGCACCACATCGTAGAGAGCTCAGCCTGCCTATACATTAGAAAGCCTACCTCAGGGATCGTCAGCATTTAGTTCACAGAACGTAAACAGTTCTGCGCAAAGAATTACTACGAATGCGAAGACGGGCAGTGAGTGACTCACGGTAGGATCATTTAAAAGCACATGTTGAGATCTTAAAAATTACTGTCGTTAAAAAGTTGTGCAAATGTTCGACCCAATAAAGTGCTCACTTCACTAAAGCGCTCTGTACTGCGAGTCTATACTTGCAAGCAAATTAAGAGCGTCAGGTCCTTGGAAACTTGCAGGAGAGGCTTTGTACTCGTTTTTGCACGAAAAGCAATGTCATGAATACCTCTTCATACCCAAACTACAATCCGTACAGCCCTTTACCCATTTTACAAAAGGGCATAGAGCCCAGTTAGCTTAGACCCAAAATTCGGGGTACTATTTTTTTCAACATATAAATAACCGTATGGTTCGCATATTGTCCAACGACGAGTTGCCCAAAATAGCCGAATCGACTGATTGTAGTGGCAGTAATGTAAAACTGGATTCCAGAAAACAGCACGTGTCGTTGACTCGTTTCACTATGCAAAACGATACCAAGATATAAGGGGTAATTTGTGCATCTACTGTTTGCCTTTATAAGACAGAAGTATTCATCGAGAACGACACTAGGAAAAAAATAACTAATTCACTTTCGAACGACTTTGTAAACAGTTCTTGTCTGCATGATCCTCGTTGCCCGTGTATGATCGATATTTATGCAAATAGGGCCGATCGTATAAAGTAAAGACTGACGATTACGCGTCTTTTAACTGTGACTTGCTATACTATTACACATAACATTCAAGTGGAATGTGTGGAAGCAGCAAAAATCTAAATTCCGTGATTCTCGCAGGGCACAAGCACTATGGTAGAAGTAGATTTTCATTAATCAATGAAATCATACAATGATGAGTTATATCTATATTAGATTCTTGATTAGAATTCCTTTTTTGAGACACTTTCTGGACAATGTCTTACCATATTTTTTGGCTACATTTTAGCGAGAACCAAGCTTTCACCACAAAAGCATTATATGACGGGAGCTGACTGCATGACCAATTTTTCGGGGCCCCAACCTACAAGATAATCAGGGTGGTAAAAAATCCGTAGCGTTTCGGTTTGGCCCCTTCTGAATTCTGGAAAAGTGTAATGCCAAGAAAAAATATAATTTATCACAACTGGCGCGGATTTCTTCAACTACAGAGAGAGATCGACCTTCCTCATTTATATCATTAATGTAGCGCTCCTGTTCGACCGCTGACGATTGTTAAGACCGATAATTTTACCAAGCTCGACTTTTCCAAGCTTTATATTTCCAAGCTTGACGTTTTCAATTAAAAAAACAAAGGCGTGTTATGAACATACCTTTAGTTTAATTCAAAAGAGTATTGTTTTCTGCATTACAATGGTTTGCGACACATGCATGGGTGTGAATCTAATTTACGCTGTGAAAACGACAGCATCATAGTAATTGCGAGTGTAATGCCCTCCTTAACGTCCCGTGGAACGTCATTCTTCACCGATCGATGCACTTCCTTTGTTTTTAGGCTGTCTCCGATGCTTTATCATCGACTTCGACTTCGACTTCGGGACAGCACAATGCTTGTATAGGCATTACGAGCTCTGTAGAGTACGCCTCCAAAGAGGTAACAGCTTAATAATGACTCACCTGACTACGACCGCTTTTCGTGCAAGCGCAATGCGCGTCAACAAGTGGTCGAGTCATAGTTAGCCAATGAAGTGCTAAAACCTATGTATCCTTTTGACACTATGATTCTAGGTACCTCCTGCTGTGATTCGTTCACGAGCACGTCGCGTTGCGCTCGGTTTCTGAACAATATAGAGACAATAAGTCCAATGTTTTTAATTTATAACGAGAGAGTCGAGCTCGTAAGGACAATAAAAGCTACTCGCACCCAACTTAAACAGACTCGCCAGTCATGTGTAAGCTTGCAGTAGAATGAATACCAAAGTACAGTCGGCAATACGCAACTAGCTCTTGTGTAGAAAATAAAAAGTCTTAAAATTGGCCAAAACATCGTTTGCCACAACTTTTCCAGAATAGTGAATGTAGATCGAATGCCGCTACGCAGCAATTTCAAAGATAAGAAAACGTAGCATGGTATTGTTCTCGCTACACTTGAATTGACAGCATAACATTAATGGACGCACCTCTTCGGTATAGTTGTCGAAAAAAGCCTTGTCACTATTGTTGTAGAATGCTCTGTTCCCTCGCGCCTATCCCTCGGCAATTTCTTTGGAGTTTCTCCAACGCAGCTTTTATGCAGCTTTGTCATACCCTTTGTACGCATTATTTAATGCCGGCTGCAGCCACACGTTTGTACGATGGTCACAACCATGGCTCTTGGAATAGCGTTCGAGCGAACAAACACAGGAACACCACTGATGGACATTATTTCATGTAAGCGTTCACGTGAAAGTCGACGTTGGCGAAAGTGGAGATGCACGCGACGGGGAAAATCATCCAAGACTTAAGAGTTTCTGACGTTGGGAGGTATCAGAAGTCGGACAAAGAGTTTTTGCCAAATCCTACAAATTACGCATTTTTAGGGATCAATCTCCTATTTCGTGTGCTTGTTCCTTGCATTTCAAATAATATAAATTCTCATCTTTGTATGAGCCTTTTCTGTTGAGGTTAACGCTTTAGAGCTTTTTTTTTCAGCCTCGACAAACTTCTTTATTTGCAATTCGCGAATACAGTTTTGAGCTGTAGTAAAGGATTAGGCCCCACGACGTGTACATCAAACGACCGCTTTACCTAGTATCTTTCATAGAATCTAGTGCTTGTAATTAGAGCATTAAATAACTTGCATTATTAATTATTCAAACGAAAAGCAACCGGGCCCATTCGAAAGAAGTCGCAATTTTTTTCAATGCTAACATTTAACGCTTGTGCAGCACACAAAAGATCACCCGCAAATGTTTCGTGGGTCAATTTGCGCAATGGGCTTATCAATCTACAACGATACAGCAGCTGTTGCTCCGTTGTCGGTGCAGCAACAAGAAACAGAGCGAAAAGAAATGAGCTTTTACACGGAAACGTAAACAAAATGCATTCAAGTAATTAGAAAGTCACAGTGGGTGCATATTTATAGCAGTCTTAGTGACAAAAAGAGGCATTGGTCGAGTCAAGTCAGTGGATCTGATACGCGACACAGGACGCAACCGAGAGTATTGAACTCGCGATTACCGTGATTCCGTATTTTCGCAGTCGTAGTAGAGACCATCTCTTGTTTAAAAATAAAAGTCCGGTATAGGGAAGGAGGAGGATGAGCACAATTGCCGAAATGATTCCAATCTTGATTGCAACCCTTTTAAGTTTGCTGCGCTTCTTAGGGGACAGTGACGCCTTCTCTGCCAAATTTTCCAGCTCCTTTTTCGGAAGCTTGTTCAAAGTTGCAGCGGCGTTTTCCAGTGTATCGTCTGCTGTTTTTGCGGTTTTGGCGGCTGCTCCAGCTTTGCCTTCCACTTCGTCCACCTTTTTAAAGCTTTTTGCAGCAGTGTCGTCAGCCTTTTTAAAGAGAATTACGGCCTCGTCGCTTGGAAGATTCTTCATCTATGTGAGGTAACTTGAAATTATTTGGCAACCGACGACTCTGATAAACATTTGTGTTTGCGGCCACATGGCGCTCGGCGCCGGCGAAAGCGGAGCTGCACGCGACAAAGGAGGCGACGAAGAAGACGTTGAAGACGTTGAAGACTCTAGAATGCATGACGTCTGGGTTTCAGCAGTTGGCCCAAAAGGCTTTCTCGCAACGGCAATCTGTAAGAAAGGAACCATTACTGCCCCAGCGCTCTAATCAAACAGGATAAAAAGAGACTTAAGACAATTTGCTCTTTACTTAGCAACTTGTCGATATCGTCCTTAGTTTTGCACTCTTTTGCACATTGTGCCAAACCGTTGCATGTACTCATTTTTGTGCCTGACAACATTATCGACCCTTTTAAAAGCTTGAACTACATACACTTTAGCACATCATTTGCACGCACGCTATCTCCCTTGGCCGACTATATAACGTTAATGTAGAGTGCAAATGACATGGAAAGACTCACAACAGTGCCTGTACCTACAAGTCGACACGAATGCTGCAAACGTTCCGAGCGCGTCCCTGTTTACCGCTGCCGATACTCGTAGCAGTAATGTACAATGTACCACAACATTCTTGAACGGAGGAGAATGTAAAAGTGTAGAGCATACGCGTCAGGGCAAGAGACAATACTTACCCACAAATCACTGTGGTAGACCTTACTCTGTACCCTATTCCTTACAAGAGACCCTATTCCTCGAAAGAGACGGCAATATGCTTCCCCGAGGTCGATGATGTGTTAAGCTTTTACCTGCCTAGCAAACACTAGGATCAATGGATATACGACAATACAAACACAAGGAGAGCACAAGTAGGAGAGAATCTTGACAATAACAAGCAACAGTAGTTTTTATTTGTATGAATTTGGGACACTAGCGAATAACGACTTGGTAGTGTAACTATTAGAATATTAACGTAAGTAGTAGTATTATAAATCTTTTTCACGGCTTCCTATACAAGGATTACTCCTCAAATCATTCCATTGAATTTTTTTTAGAATCACTTTATAGTGCCGGGACACTAGACAATGCGGATTAGAAAGTCACCAGTCAGTCCATTTAACACCTTTTCGCGAAATAAGTGATCATTGTCCTTGCCGATTGCCGGCCGTTGCACCTATCACAACGCAATGCTGGGCATTGAAAAGCTTCTGGGGATCGTTCCCCTTACTTGTTTCGACGGTGAATGCCTTGGTCAATCGTCTTATTCACTTAACTCTCTTGATGCAATCACTTACTCGGCTTTGGAGGAGCTCACGGTCAGAAACCATTTTGTGTTTACTTAACTACTCGTCTTGATGAGTAAAGTAGATGACAGAAACCCAACGTCTTGTGCTACATGTCGTCGATATCAAAATAATACGCACGGGTACAAAAGTCTTCCTTTTCTGCAAATTCAACGGTTTGTTTTTGGGGCGAGAATTAGACGCGGCTGTGACTCATCTGAAACCGATCTGTGCCAAACAAGCAAACATTTTCGCTAACAAATTCAAGATGAGCTGTGCGACTGCATTGAATTGTATGCCTGAATGCAAACGGGCGTTATCAGCTCCATCATAGACACAAACATATCCCGGACACTCGTTCTATGCCAATCCAGCTCGCATTAGAGCCTTGATTAGTCAATCAAATGAGGCCGTCACACTTTTAGCTGCCTGGACCTAAGCCACTTGACCACGTCCTCATCATTTCCTTTCTTGCAAAAATCAGATTGTGTACGTCAAGAACTTTTGTAGATGCAGCACGTGATTCTCGCTTCAGAAGTTTTCGTTTTTGTTGCATACGCTCTCTTTTGAGCCGATGCAATCTTCGACTTCGGAGATTGCTTAGATTAGTCCATTTGTTGTCATCCTCGGAAAGTACTGCTGATCATTTCGTAGGCTATATCATAGAGTTCTGCAACTCTTGAGTCACAATGATTCCCAAGAGTGTTCTTGTCAATTTATTTCACAAGCATGCACCACGAATCTAAAGCGCTCATAGCATTACAAAAGTACGCTGTGTAAGTGAAAATAACGTCTCCTTTGGTTTTACACATGGATTTTTCAGATATTCGGTATTTTTGCTGCAGACGGATTACTTTAGCGAGGTGGGGCAACGCGAGAGCTGTAAAATACCAAGCCGAAGCCTTTTTTGATTAGATTTAATAAAAGCTTATTCTTTTGACACTAATTCTGCAACATAGGGAGGGTTGGCAACCGGTATGATACCGAGGGAAGCATAATAATTGGCGTACCGGAATAGGATTCTTTTCAAAGCACAAAAAATTGAGGGCTCTACCAAGAACATCCGAATAACAGAAGAATGTGTTATACCTTTTCTCTTTGACACGAAATTTCGTTTATAAACAAGCAGCAAAGACGGCTTCAACTTTCAAATACCTCCGCTTATAAACTGGTTTCTGCGCCTAAGTTGCGCTATGGGTGGCGAGACTCGGTAGGTCCACCTGCCAGAGAATTGCTTAGGCAATGGAAGCCCTAGATAGTCGTTCGAATTCGCCACGGGAGGGATCGTGCGCCTGCAATTTCTTACTACCTGGCAGTCTTCAGACACCTCTACCTTTGGGCTATAAAAATGACAAGGAGCTTTGCGGGTGGTCAAGCAAACATCGACTGACCCAATTTTCGCTAAGGCTTAAATGAAGTCTAAAGCTAATGAGAAATTGTAACGATAACCTTGTCAATCAGGTGCATTCTTTGAAATGTCCAGAATTGTCGTCGGACTCACTAGCCCATGCAAAAGGCCTCACCCAAAAGTATAGAAAAGTCCAGGGCTCACATGGAACAAAACCTGACCTCGGTGTTTTCGTTGACGAGATTGCTGATAGTAAGTACCAGGAGAGGATAGTGAAGTCGAAGACAATATCCTGGGTACCTTTTTAAGTGAACTTAGTTGCCGAAGTTGCAGTGGCGATGTGCGACTCGTCCACCGTCGGGTACTGACGCAAATTACAATGTCTGCCTATTTATTTTCTTAATTTCGTGTCCAACGAGGAAGATGACGAGAATACGTCTCGGCCGAGTAGTAAACGCATTTGCTTTGCACTTAATGAAGGCTCCCTGGATACCTCTCGCTCTATGACATACAGCCGCGAAACTTGGCGTGAAAAGGGTTGTTGCTCTACGGCGGCCGTGCACGTGCTCTTTACGTCCCGTAGGGTGTAACAACCAGAAACTTAGCCATCATGGACGAAGTACTATATCTTAATAGGATCAAAGTATAAAAGACAACTCACCTCCTAAATTGAAATATTTCGAAGACATACTTCAAAAGCGTTAGTTGCAGGCGTATGTTTGGAGTCTCCAATACTGCGTGGCCAAAAGGCTTCGGCATGTCAACAATGCGCTCGTTACTTCTATAACAGATCGCAACGACCTTTTTGTCGTCATACCGAAGCCGTAATAGCGGCACCCACAAGCTTTGTGCACCAATATAAAAACCACTTGATTTTGTAAAAGCTGCTCATGCTCATGCAAGCGTCTCAGCTCCAAAGCGCACTCTATTTGTAAGTATCACTAGCCTTGTCAATCAACACGCCTCTAGAAATACCGCTACTGCCTTATCCTTGAGATTGCTGAGCCAAGGTGCAACTTACGCCATCTTAATGCTGAATCAAGACATGGTCGTCCAGCTTCGAGTTCGTAGCGATTCAATCGCCCTGACATCTCGAGTAGTATCTCTGATTGGAACGACTCTGCGGTAACATTGCGATCAGATAAGCTGTCAATAATTTTCACAGGTACATTTTCTAATAAGTGTGTTATTTGTGACATCTTTGCATCGGTTTTGTACTGCATCTCCACTATCGTTTACCGGAGTTAAGCTATCCGCTCGTGGTGGTCCTTCGCTACCGTCTTGCTATTTTATGTTACTCGCTTGGGAAACTTTATTGCTTGCAATGGATGGAATCGTGTTACTTACATATGAAAGCGCTGTGCCTCACGATACGTTACCGACGGCGTTCTTTACCATCGCTTGGTGACGCTATGCTTTTGCTTGTGGGGCTATTGCACCCACACTCGAAACTCTTTTAATCGCGTCTTCGGTAATCGATGATGCCGTCTAACACTGCGAGCCTCATGTCGGTCAATTGTTGTGGTTGACTCGGCTGCAACCGATGTGAGCTCTGCGTCATCAATGACCTCGCTGTCGTAGCACAACGTTGCTAAATGGATGACAACAATCACGTTGGCTCCATAATATTCACGAACCCATGTGGACGCAGACTTCCAAAACTCTTGATGAAGCCCTGAAATCAATGCAAATGTTCTCACTAAAGGAACGTTATTCGACAAAAAAAGAAAGGACTAAGAATGACAAGCACGGAAACACCCGCAAGGTGTGGCTTGCATGTGTTCATGGCGACAAATATAGAAGAAAGGGTTCGAGTACTCGAAAAAAACTTCTACACGTCTCCATAAGTGTTTGTGGTCAGTTGTTTTTACGCGGACTCTGGACGAAGACCACGCGCAGAGTTGTAGTGTAACCGTAATCGACGCAAATCACATCCACGACGCCATAGAAATTTGGCGGCGTTTTCAGAGGCAAAGTACATGACTATGGAGCAAAAGCAGCAAATAGTTTCTCGCAGTAAGGTTCAACGAGGTGGCTCCTTGTTTTGTTTATATAGTCTTGGGTATTCTCGTAGAATATAATTGATGTACTTCAGCAGGGTATGGCTGTGATGTATGGTATGCAGCTTCAATATTACGATGGGTGTGGTGCTTATCTAAGAGGATTTTGTGGCTTATATTTAGGGGGGGGCGATAATCGAGCAACATCCTTCAGCTTTGAAGAAGCATTGTCTCGTTACCTACAACGACACTAACGGCGGCAACT
Source organism: Plasmopara muralis (assembly GCA_003676415.1). Taxonomy (NCBI): domain Eukaryota; phylum Oomycota; class Peronosporomycetes; order Peronosporales; family Peronosporaceae; genus Plasmopara; species Plasmopara muralis. The sequence goes on along the minus strand of RCHQ01000021.1, from coordinate 230,374 downwards.
TTACTTTGCCAAAACGAAGACGCGCCTCCATTGTGAGCTTGACCATTACGCTAACCTGTCTAATCTTTGTAGTATGGTGCGTAGCGACTGTGCGTCGTTGCATTGGACGATGTACGTGTTTTGAGCATAATCTGTGCTCACACTTTTGTAAAAAGGAAGAGTCAAGGCGAGTTATTGCACGATTTCTCAGCAAATTCAAAGCTACTTCTAGTCTTTACCTGTCGCGCTTTCAAGACTCGCTATGTATCGCCGACTCTCTCTCTGGTAACATTCGGCTGCAGGTTCGTGCACAAACCAAAACGCGGTTTATCTGCAAACACTCAGCAACTAAATCCATTTAAAGAATCAAACTTCTTTTCTCAAAACTGAAAGCTGACACTAGTGCAGCGCACAAACGATCACCCGCGATGTCTCCTGCAATGCGGAATACGAATTCCAACAATACAGAGCAGCTTTTGCTTAGTCGACGTTGTAGCTATTTAATGAAATCACACAAGGATGCAAAAAAATGTTTCAATTTCTTACAAAGTCGAAGTCGGTGGGCAGCCGTCTGGAAACATGTCGAAGAGTCAAGTCGGTTGCTCCAAGGCGCGGCTTGGCCCGTTGAAAAGTCCATTGAATTCGCGATTACTGTGTTTCAGTCATATTTCGTTGTATGTGTCAGCTGGAAATTGTTTGTCTTAGCGGGCGGATGGAAATGATTTGGGAATGAGATAAGAAGAGCGAGAACTGTTATAATGCCTGCAAGCCAGTACGCAATCTTCTTGAATTTAACGCACTTTTTAGGCGGCGTTGGTGACGCCTGCTTTGTCAGTTTACTCACCTCTTCTTCCGAAGTCTTGTTTAAGTTTGCAGCGTTTTCCGCTACATCGTCCGCTGTTTTTGCGGTTTTGGCGGCTGCTTCAGCTTGGTCGTCAGCCGTTTTTAGAAGACTGGTGGCTTCGTCGCTTGTAGGATTCTTCGCAGACTCAGAGCCGAAGTAAGAGATTTAAAAACTAGGGACTCTGGTGGACTTTAATGTTACCGTCCACATGACCGTCGGCGCGGGCAAAAGTCGAGCTGCACGCGACAAAGGTGGCGACGAGAATGACGTTGCAAACTTTGAATTGCATGACGTCTGGGTTCCAGCACTTACACAAAACGTTCCTCTCGCGCAGGCAAATCGAAATTAATGAATACTTGCTGCCCCAGCGCTCTAATAAAACAGGCCAGAACGAGACGTTGAATAATTACTCTTTACTTTGCAACTTGACGATGTCGTCCTTTATTTTGTACTCTTTTTTGCACATTAAGCTACTCATTTTTGTACCTGGCAGCATCACCGACCCCTTTTGAAGCATGGATTACATACACTATAGCACATCATTTGCACGCATGCTAACTCCCTTGGCCGACTATATAACGTTACTTCAGAGTGCAGATGACATGGAAAGACTCGCAGCAGTGCCTGTACCTACAAATTCGACACGAATGCTGCAAACGTTCCGAGTGCGTCCCTGTTTACCGCTGCCGATACTCGTAGCAGTAATGTACAATGTTCCTTAACATACTTGAACGCAGGAGAAATGTTAAGGTCTAAAGCATACGCGTCTGGACAATCAGACAATACTTACCCACAAATCACTGTGGTAGACCTTACTCTGTATCCTATATCTCACAAGAGACGGGCGTCAAGTGTGATATCATGCAGGTGCGATGATTACACAAGTCGCCACGCTCGTTGATGCTTCAGTCGCTTCCCGCATGATCAAATCGTATGCAATATGCTAGTTTTGAAGAGGGGGAAAATTATGTAATTACTTCCCCGAGGTCGATAATGTATTAAGAAATTACCTGCTTAGGGTCAATGGATATACGACAATACAATCACACGAAGAGCACAAGGAGGAGAGAATATTCACCTCTACAAGCAACAGTATTTTTTATTTGTATATATTTGGGACTAGCGAATAACGAAGCTTGGTAGTGTAATTATTAAAATATAAACGTAAATAGTAGTGCTATAAATCCTTAGCACTGCTTCAAACATTACTCATCAATCTTTTCATTAAAAAAATATGGAAATCATACAAGCCTGTTTATGATGCCATAACACTCGACAATGCGAACAATAAGGTCAACGGTCACTAAATTATGAGCACAGTCCATTTATCACTTTTCGCGATTGAAGTAATCAATGTTCTTTGCCGTTGCACCTGTCACAACGTAATTAAGGGGTCGTCCTTCCTGCAGTGAACGCCTAAGTATTCACACAGCACCTTGCTGGAATCGTTTACTCGGCATTGGTCGAGCTCACGGCCGGACACCATTTTGCGTTCTCTTGACCACTCGTCTTGTAAATTAGGTGACAGAAACCCAACGTCTTGTGCTTTATATCGTCGAAATTAAAATAGTACGTACAGGGCCAAAAGTCTTTTCTTCCTGCAATTTCAACAATTCGCTTTTGCGGCCAGAATAAATCGCAGCGATAGAGTCGCGACTACAAGGAGACGGACGCCGCACCTGCGCCTTATCTGTACTCGATCTGTGCCAAACTGATAAACCGTTTCGCTTACAGATCTGAAATTGAGTAGTGCGATAGGAACACATTCTTGCTGTACTGCAAGTAGAACGAGAGAAGCTACATGAAGGCGGTTGACACGAAAAAAGACTGATAGGATAACGGCTGTCGCAAAATTTGTATGGACTCAGACAAGATAAAAGGGAATGATCCAGAACATTTCAAGAACACAGAATTCAAAATGCTCGTGCATCAACACAAGAGATGAAGGAGATGACGAGTGCATTGTCAAATCACCTGCCCCAACTTGTTGCACTTAAGAGCAGACACTTAGCGGCAACCGATCGTGCGCTGATGCGTTAGTCTTGCCAACAAAATCAAGTAGCTACAAAGCTTTAGCGACTTAATAATAATAGCAATCGGCCATCTATGGTCTGCTTATGTAGTCGTCTCTGTATTTAAATTCAAAATCTCCTCTGCGGCAGGCAATAGTGACTATATAAAAATTGCAAGGGACTTCTCGTTCATCAGCACTTAATAAAGGGTGCTCTTTGAAACTGCATCAAGCTGCATACTTTTCATGCGAATAAAAAACTCCAGCTCCATCACATATCCCGGACACTCTTTTTATGCAAATTCAGCTCGTAGCAGAGCCTTGATTGACCATTCAGATATGACCGTCATACTGTTAGCTGCCTGAATCCAAGCTACTTGACCACCACCCTCGTCAACTTTTTTGTTGCGAGACTCAGACTTTTTACTCCCAGACCTCTTGCAGATGGTTCACGTGGATCTCGTTTCAAGAACTTTTGTTGCATACGTTGATGGCAACTTATATGAGGCTTGAACTTCGAAGGTTGCTTAAATTATCCCATCATCTCGTAAGCTAATTCTTAGAGTCGAGCAAAAATTTAATCACGCTAAGCTGGTCCTTTAAAGTGTTTTGCTTGGACTTTTTCGCAAGCATGCACCACGAATCTAAATCGCTCATGGCATTACAAAATTACGCTGGATAGTCAGAATAATGTCGCCTCCGATTTTGCGGCAAGGGCTTTCAGATTGTCGGTCTTTCAATACCGTAATTTATCGCTTAGCGAGTTCAATTTTGGTCGAATGATGTGGGCAACTTCATTCGCATGTTGAAAGTAGCTTTCTTATTTAAATTTGTAATATATCACACCGAAGTTTTTTTAATCTTTATAAACCTATTCTTTTGATATAGCTCTGCAATTTATGCAGGAAATCGTTTACAACCGGTATCATCCCGATAGGGTGGGATAAAGCACAAATTTCGGAACAGCTCTACCACTAAGACTTAAGAGGCGGCTTCCGAAACTGTTTCTGCTCACAAATCGGTCTCTGTGAATAAGGCTGCTCCTGCGCTTTTGATGGCGAGCCTCGATAAGTTCACCTGCTTAAGAGCTTTTCAGGCAATGGAGGCCCTCAATATTTCTTGCACTCCGCTTCGAAAGAGAACGCACGTTTTTCATTCTTTCCTGCTCACCAATCTTTAGACTGTCCTACATTTGGAAAATGAAAATGACAAGAAGCGTCACGAGTGCTCCGGCAAACAATAGAATGATTTTTTTACCGCTAAGGCCACAAAGCGATCCAAGACTAACTAAAATACGGCAAGAACATCTGTGTCTCTCAGAAGTACACGTAAATTATTCAGACTCGTTCTCAGCTTCATGGCCACGCGAAAAGCCTCACTCAAAGGAATAGAAAAGTCCATGGTTCATTGGGATTACAACTCGACCTGGATGCCCTTTTGGTCAGGACACTGGTATCGAGAAGATAGTGAAGTCGAAAATGACAACCGTTGGTCATTTCTTGTGTGAGGTCAGTTGCCAAGAAACGGTCACTGTAGCTATGTGTGTTTAGGTTCGCTCACCGTCGGTACCGACGCAAGTGACTATGCTCGCCTTTTAATTTTAAGATGTTTGGGTCCAATGAAAAGTGGAAGAATTACCACTCGGCCGATGCGAGCCATGGCGTCGAGCAGTTAACTCATATTTTTGCGCGCCACGAGGGCTCATCAGAGGCAACTTCCATCATGGCATACAGTAGCGAAACTAATTTAGAAAGATTCATATCCGACGGCGGCTATGCCCGTGCTTTCACATCCTGCGTAAAGAGGACACTCGGCCTCGTGAGAGGAAGCGGCGCTATGGTATATCATAAATATTCTCACCACCATCTTTTCATTAAAGAACTAACTTTTAGCTGACTGAACTTTCAGGGTGGTACAACCCGAATTCTAGCCACCTTAAACGAAGTACTATAATTCCGCAATTTCGAATTACAATTTTCTCGCTTAGTGGGTCGGTGATTGCTCAGCTCGAAGAAGTCATGCGCGGGGAGTGTAAGCTCTAAGCGTGTGTTCTGCGCCTCTTCCACTGCGCGGCCAAAAGTCTACGGCATGTTATCGGTGCATTTGTCGTTTCTTTTACAAATTGCAACGGTAGTTTTGTAGTCGTACTAAAGATGCAATAGCTTCACCCACAAGTTCTGTGAGACGATATAGCCACTTGATTTGACAGAGGCTTTTGACTTTTGGAATCACATTAAAACTTACATCAGGCTCGAATTCATGAGGTTCATGATGAATTTTAAGACAATACATATGTAGCGTTGGGTGTGTGGACATCATCAAGTGATATTTTGTGATTGTGCGTAACAGTACCGGGGAGGGTTCGACTAAACAATGTTTTATTCAGTTGGGAACTGTCGAGCTTACTCTTCATAGCCATATATTGTTGAAACTTATAAGTATTCAATACGAGATGCAAACGCTTCTTCCACTTTCTTATCGAATTTTGTGGATAAGTGCGATTGAATCCCTCGTTCTGCTGTTTTTGATCAGCCGACTCTTAGCAATGTCATGAAAAGATGTTTTGGAAGAAAACTAGTTTCAAGTCAAATAAGTTTTTTAAGCCTCCCTCTACTTATCTCAAACGCATACATGTTTCTGAGTGCGTTTACGTAGATGAATTATATCGCCCGTCGATGCGTGAAATGTATCGCTAAGTGTATACTCAAACACGGATTATTTTTCAGCCCCAGAATATGGTGTTTCAACGCACATGTCTCGAAGTTATTTTTCTAGCGCGCAATTGATCCTTTTCGTGCGTCATCTGTCTATGGATGGTCTACCGTAGACACCAGCAAACGCTTTCCAACGGTTTGTAAAATAAAGCTGTCCTTACCCAACATCATCGTGTTCAAATGACAAAAGAGCTTAAGTAGCGTATTTATAAGAGGCCTTGCTGTGCGTTCATCTTTGGAAACTTGCCATAACACGAGCACAATTACTCGCTTACACCAACTCCCGAAAAACTAAGCACAAAATTACAGCTTATAAGCTTCTAATAATCCAATGGTATAAACAGACATCCAACGGATCCAACTCTTGAGCCTTGAATGTATACCTACGGAAGGTCTCACAGGATCCGCCAATACTTGGCAACTTTCGTGTACATGTGGATCCCCTTATATGAAGAAGAAGCCAAAAAAAGTTCTCTCGGTCTAAACCATCGCTATTAGAAGCATCATCCTCGTTCATATGTTTATCGTACTTCAAGTCTTCGTCGTTTAAACGACGTATTGTAGAAGAATCTACCAAATTTACTCTTTATTGAAGCGGACCGTCTGCCCATAGAAGCCAGCAAGCTGTCCGATCACTGCGGAATGTCGATCCGACTGATACTTCTGCCCAATCCAGAACTTTTGCGAGTGTTAATGTAGTTAATCTATCTATGATAGCGCATAAGATTGACAGAGTCACACAGCTTTTTTCCTTATAAAAGGCGTGCAGTGCTATCTCTTGGTCGGTCGTTAGGATATTGACGTATGCAGGATAAAGATCAATTCATTTAATTAATGCTAATGCTATTAGGTCCTACTTATGCATCTCGATTTGTCACGATGCAAACCGGTATAAATACCAATAGGACCAATTTTTTTAACGTCTTATTGACTATGATCGGTAGTAGAATGTGGTGGAAAAAATATTAATATCGCAACAAGAAACTAATACGCTTAGTATCGCTTCAAATTGTTACTATACTTGGGCCGATACGAAAGAAGGATTCGTTATTCTTATTTATTAGCTTTCCTGGACCTCTTAATGCTGCAGAAATTCTCTTTTCACCAAGCCTAGGTTCGTATCATATCTTTAAGCTGTGAATTAGCATCGTTTCGTTACCTACGACGCGCTAAGAGCGCAAATTTCGACAACTTTACCTCGCCAAAACGAAGACGAGCCGTGAAATTGACCATTATGCCAATCTGTCGAATCTCAATAATATGGTGCGGAGCGACTTTGCGACATTGTTCAGTGACGATGTACGTATTTTTTAACGTGGCAAACACAGTCTTGGTAGTACGATCTGCGCTCACAATTCTGCTAAAAGGAAGAGGTAAGGAGAACAGATCGCACAATATCACAGCAAATGCAAAACTATAACTAGTCTTTACCTGTCGCGCTTTCAAGGCTGGTTAGGAGTTGCCAACTGTACTCTGGTATCTTCCTGCTGTAAGCTCATGCACAAATATAAATGCGAACACTCAGCAACTGGCTTTGCTCGAAAAAATTGAGCTAATTTTTAATGCTGGAATTTGACACTAGTGCGGCGCACGAAAATTATTCGCGATGTCTCGTGCAACGCGTTCACAAATACCAACGATACAGAGCAGCCTTTACTCCGTCGACGGTAGAGCTTACTCGAATCAGAGCAAAAAAAGAACAAATACAAGCAAATGTGAACAAAATGCATTTAGCTGTTACGAAGTCGATTTCAAAGTCGGTGCATACAAATCGGGGAGAAAACAAAGGTCAAAACATGTTGATGGCCTCAAGATAAGGCACTGGACCTTAAAACGTGCATTAAATCACGTAATCTCACTGTGTCTCTTGTTATTTCCAATGACGTTTTGTCACACCGGTAAACCATTTGCCTTCGACATAGCAAAATACCCTATGGGAAACATGGCAACGAAAGCAGCACTCATAGCTATAATTCCGATCCACACTATGATTTTCCATACTTTACTGCGCTTCCTAGGCAGCATCTGGGACGCCAACTTTGCTAATTTACTATATCCATTTCTCGAAACCTTGTTTAAGTTTGCGGCTTTTCCACTGCATCGTCCGCCGTTCTCGCAGAGTTCACTTGTAGACGAGGCAAATTAAGACAACCTCTGTTGATTGGTAACCGACGACTCTAATGGGCCTTAACGTTGGCGTTTACATGGCCGTCGGCGCTGGCAAAATTGGAGCTGCATGCGACAATGGTGGCGACGAGAAAGACGTTAACGACTCTGAAATGCATGACGTTCGAGTATCAGTACTTTGACGAAATTTCATTTTCGCGCATGCAAATCTAAGAGAAATGAATCATTACTACCCAGCGCTCTTACGGTTCCTTTTTACTTACATGAGCAGATAGTTTTAAACATATGGCCAAAATCGCTCTCTACTTTGCAACATGGTAATGTCGTCCTAGTGTTCACTTGATTTTGCACTCGTTTTGCGAGTCCAATGCCATGAAGCCCATTACTCGTTCAAGTACTCGTTTCAACGTCGTAAACCCCTTTCTGAGCACAAATTACATATGCCATCGCACAGCATTAACACGCACGCTAACTCCTCGACTGACTTCTATATTAATGCAAGATGCAGATTACTCACAATAGCGCGTGTACGTACAAATTCGTCAATATTGCTGCAAATTTTCCATGCGGGATCCTGTTTACCGCTGTCTATGCTCGTAACAGTAATGTACAACAAATTCCATTGCGAGGGCATTGTAAAGTTTAAGACCCATGCGCGTCGTTAGCGTCGTACGCACTTGGACAAGTAGACAAAACTTAACCATAAAATCACTGCGACAGACCTTGACGGAAAATTAAGAAATTATAGCCCGCAGTAACGCCGAGCTCTGGTAAATTTACTAGGTCAATAATGTGTGAAACTTTAATTACTCAGCGAGCAGTGAAGACGAGCAAACTCTTTTTAGTAACGCGTGTAGAAATCAATTACTGGTGCATTATTAGCGCACTTAGCCTATGCTTAACAACTGCTTGCTCATTGTCTATATATAAATTCGAATATGGATTGTTTTGCGTTGCGTGACACGTAAAGAGCACTATTTTTAGGTCACATTTATACCTTTAATCTGTGCTACCCAATACAATATCTGTTCCGAATGGATGGCGAAAACAATGGGAGGTTCGCCAACACCCGCGCTTTTTAGCGCTCTGGTGCATTTTTCATTATCGACAGACTTCATCAGAAGTGACTTGTGTATACTCGCAAATACTTTTTCGAGCTGTAGCTTTGCTCAACGAAGTGTACGTCGGACGAGAAAAAAGGAAATGATGGTGAAGAAGCCTCGAACAAATCGTGGTGCATACTTAAATGGAAAGCCAACATTGCAGGAAGAGAATGGCGTTTTACAAATTCACAACCTTTAGTTGTAATTGTGATTTCATGTAGAATTTTAAAGCTCGTTTCTATGTCCGGAAAATTTTAGTATCAATAAATCTAATGCTCGATAGTGTTACAGGAAAACTCCTCTGCTAACATTTTTTTTCGCTGGACAATAGAGGATCGCTGACTTTTTCTACTCTTGTATGATGTGATGTACACGTAATACCTAATATGATTTTACACCGGGCCAAGCCACATCTCAAGATATCGACACTTTTTGGCACTCAACAAAAGTGTCAGTAAAAGATTTAACATGAACTACGAGATTGACGTGATAGTTGCCGCGTCCTCAATATGGCGAAAAAAGGACCCAAAATGAACGTACCGGTGATAGCAGTCGATTGGTGTTTAACAGACGTACATCTGCCATATATTTTGAAGTTTATCGCGTATACCTTTTTTTGATCAAGCACATTAAAACTCTTGTCGAGCTTTTTCGGGTAGCGTGGGAAGTCATCAGCCAATGCAGCATCCCGTGCATACGTTCTCATGCGTTGTAGAACGCAATCCTCATCTGCCACAGGTCAGCTAATTGTAGCGCTTGTAGCATATGTGGGCGTACACGATAACTCACGGCTCCTAACGAGGTGTCGTCGCGGCATGGCTTGCCTCTCTCTCAAATTACTTCATCTGTCGTCGTTTTGGAAAAGTTCTCCAGCACGGTGCTGATCCTAGCAAATTAAGTGTGGTAGTACTTGGTATGGAGTTAAAATGCAAATCGAAATGTTGACATTAGACTGGCTTTTATCGATGCAATTCTTTGATAAATCGTTGTATCAAAACAAATTAGAGAAGCTTTATGTATAAATGAAAGCTTGATTAGTCAAGGTCAAAAATGCAGCACGTACAAATTATAATGTGCGGGAAGCTATACGAACTCATGTGATGCTATCATTTACTTACGACGACACAAGAGCTGGCAACTGAACACAAGCTAATCATTACATCACACACGGTAATGCTTTATGTTCTAAGCTGCATGAACAAAATGAGTGTCAAGTTGTGTGTGCGCTCGTCGTTGCTTCTGGCGCTTTATTTCCTGATAAATGCGCAATTGAGGGTCGTTATTGTCCTGCTTGCGACGGACTAAGGCTTGCTCAGCTTCGCTTTCGAAGTGATCGTAAACCTCGCGTTGTCGTCGGGTTTGCTGAAGACAGCGGTTTTGAACTCGCTCTGCCATTGGATCGATTTTCAACTGGAGTTGACCCTTTTTTTTAAAGTGTAGCTGTTGATTTTTTTCTCTGTTGACACAATAGCAAGTTCAATGAAGCACAAGATACTTTAAAGAAAATCAAGACTCATAGACGCACAAGCTCTTGAGCACTGCGTTGGTGTGCGACCGTCTGAGCGGATAAGGGCGTAGTTCAGTTGCAAAATTGTCAAAAAAACGTAAGGTCTCGCAACCCAGGAAGGCGATAATCGCTTTGAGCTAGGGATTGCGGGTTAAATTTAGTTCATGGAGCAGTTTGCAGTTCCCTTGAGCAACTCCTCGATGAACCCAAGTAGTCCACGATACGGAATCTCATCAACCAAAAGTCAAAAACAAGACGGCTAGAAAATTAAAGTCAAGCGATAGCGTACTGCTGAGATCAAGCGACCAAAGATTTAAGGCTGATAGTGATCGCAAAAATACGCATAAACATGCAATGCCTTCTCGTCGTGCATTACCAGCAATTAATTGTACATGGAAAGGCGAATGGATCCGCTGCTAATGTTGAATAGCGAAGCACAAGTTGCTACACAGCCATAATGAATGGTACTGCATCTTCAACCCTATGCTCACCTACCCGAGAGATCAAGATGCTGTTGCCTTGAACAAGAGTACATAGCTAGTTCGGAGTTAAGTGTCTAAAGTTTCAAAGATCCTGATTTGATGTCTAAAATTTTGTTATTCTCGAAGAAACATCATTTGTAAAACTGTGCGGAGAAAGCTTTGCGAAGTCGGTCGAGGCTGGAGGCTTGACTTGGTGAAGGCAATTTGAGGAGTGATTGAGATTGATCTGAGCTTTACGGATCGGTCTACGGCAACGAGTGGTAAAGAGGCTCCTCTGGAACTAGCTACTGCCTATTTAAACTCTATCCTTCTCTAATCCCAGTTGCTATCTGTTCTACCAATTATTCTGTCTCAAAATCATTTTTCTGGTTCATAATCTAGAGATTCAGCTGGTATACTGGATACTTGCCTATCCTATATGATTTTCGGTCAAAGACTGTGACCGCCTATCATAGACTTCTATCCCGAATTGCCACAAACAGCAACCACGACATACCGTATACTGCGACTGTAGTGTACGGTATGTCGTGGTTGCTGTTTGTGCAAGGGCTATTACAGACGGCAATTACGTCACATGACCTCCCTTCAAGCAGACGCCTACATTAAAAAGAGCTTCGGTCTCTTCTTTGATTTCCAATATAGGTCGATGAGGCCAGGAATCTGCATTAGATTCACCAGTGGCTCTCAGGTGGCTGCTTGTTTGGATTCTCCAAGCCACCATACCTTGTACTGGGGTTTACCCTTGTACTTGCGGTGTCCAATGACTGCTTCGACGAGTTGTCCTTCTGTTCCATCGGCTAAAACGACCTTGCTAACTTTCTGCTTTCGCATAGGGTCATTTCGATATCGTTTTAGCAGTGAGGTGTGGAACACGGGATGCAATTTTAGTCCTTTCGATAATCCCAACTCATAGAAATCTTTCGAAATCTTCCTTAACACTGGAAAAAGCCCAATGTATCGTGGAGCGAGTTTCTTCGACTGGGCATATCCTTTGTGACGAATGTCCAAATAAATTTCATCTAAAAGCACCATGTCGTTAACTTCGAAGTTCTGGACAAGTCTGTTCTTGTCGTAATAATACTTCATACGCTCTTGCACTTCACTCATACGGTCTTGTGCGGCCTTGAGCAGAGTCTCTTGCTTAGGTAAAAACTCTTGCGCGGACTTCTCCAATTTCTTGAAATCTGGATCAGATGCTACATCATCAGGCATATACGGAACATAACCAAGATCCGCTTCAAACGGTGACATTCCAATTGTAGAATGTACACGTCGATTGTAGGCAATTTCTACCAAATGGAGATAGTCATCCCAATCATTTTGGGCTGGATTAATGACACCACGGAGATAGTCTCCAATGAAACGATTAGTCCTCTCGGTTTGTCTATCCGTCTGTGGTCTGAACGCGGATGACAAATTGTGCTGTGTTCCAAGTGCACTCACAATGTTCTGCCAAAACTTGGACGTAAACTTGGTGTCTCGGTCGAATACGATGGTCTTTGGTAAGCCATGATCCTTCACATAGTTCTTCATGGACTTGTTGGCAATCTCTGTCGTTGCGTCAGTTGTCTTCTTAGCGACGAACTTTGCTCGGTTCATTAGTCTATCGACGATCGCCATTATAGCATTATGGCTCTTCGCACTAACCGCTAATGATACAACGAAGTCCATGGAGATATCGGTCCATCTACGCTTTGGTATGTCCAAAGGCTGAAGCAGTCCTGGCGGTTTGGTTTGTCTTGCCTGACACATTTTGCATGTGCTGACATAGCGCTGGATATACTTCATCATCCTAGGCCAATAGTACCGTTCACGTACTGCCAAGTAAGTCTTGTAACAGCGCGGCTACGGCATCGTGATTTTCGCAGATAACACGGTTTTTCAGGTCTTCGTCATCGAAAATATACAAACGTAAAGCTACGTCTTCACAAGTTTGGTAATACAAAATGCCATCCTGCAAAGAGTACTTTGGAACTTTCTCTCCTTGCTTGAGCCTCATGATAGTCCACTGTAGGTCTTTGTTCCACGAGTACATCGACTTCGCGGTAGGCAACAGTAATCTTATCAGGCATGATCGTTGCTACGATTTCGCGGTTCCTCGCTGCTTGCAGTAGCTCTTGTAAGCTTACTTGGGCGGCTTTACGTTCAAATATTGGGTTTCGTGATAATGCATCGGCCACACTATTCGTTTCCCCAGAAATCCACTTGAATAAGGGTTGAAATCTAGCGAGTTCATTGAACCATCAAGCCACTCTGCGGTTTGAAGTCTTCGGTGTATGGATCATTTCAATGCTCTTGTGATCCGTCTTGACGGTAAAAGGTCGATCAAGAAGGTACACTCACCATACTCTTAGAACATGCATGATTGCCAGTAGTTCTTGTTCACGAACAGGGTAGTTCAGCTCTGCTGGCTTCATCTTACGACCGGTGAATGCAATCGGATGCTCTAACTCTCCCTCCTCTTAAAACAAGATTCCTCCGATAGCGAAATTTGAGCGTCCATTCGAATACCAGAATGTTTCGAAAAGTCTGGAAGGCTAAGCACCGGTGGTGATGTCGAACGATGCTTAAGTTCGTTGAAGTAGCGCAGCTGGTAATCGGTGAGCTCAATAGCCTCTCGAGGACTCTTCTCCTTGATGCTGCCATGAAGTGGTCCCGCGAAGTGTGCAAAGTCCTGACAGAACCTGAACACATGGACTGTTGTTCCCAAAAAGCTTTCCATTTGCTTTTTCTGTCTTGGGAACAGGCCATTCTGCGATGATTTTCACCTTGTCGGGATCCATTCTGACGCCTATTCGCTCGACGAAATCTCCATGGCATGGGATTTCATTCACGCAGAATTGACACTTTGCCAACTTGATGTTGAGTTTCGGATCTTCACAGCGCTTGAGCACGCGGACTAATGCCGCAATTTACTATGCAACATCTTCACTTTGTGTGAATACGTAGGTGTCAGCGAAATAGAATCTAATCACGTCCTTTAAGTCTCAAAAGACTTTCTGCAAAAGACGGTTAGATGTACCTGGACTACGGGTAAAAAAAGCGGTAAAAGGAATGTCAGATTCACGAAGTTTAATCTGATAGTAACCCCAAATAAGGTCCATACATGAAAACCAATGACTGTCCGACATGGCGTCAAAGGTGTCTTCCTTACGCGGCATCGGAATTGCCGGTAAGACTGTCGCTATATTTAGCTGACGAAATTCGTGTACAATGCGCCAACCCATGGGCTTCTTAATACAGAACGTTGGTGCCGAAAAGGCAAACGTGCTGGGACTAATAATGCCCGCTTGAACCATCTCTTTGGTCCATTCTTGGATTGTTGCTCGCTGCTCTGGACTCTGGCCCCATCGCTTCACTGATATTGGCTTGTACCAGGTTTGAGCAGAATCTCGTGCTCAATTCCCTCTCGTATCATTCGGAAGTTCCGTGCGAAAAACCGTGTTCGCGTACTTGCGCAATGTTGCATAAGCCAAATTATCCTTGAGAGCTTCCCATCCTTGACTCCTAAAGCGTTCTGCTTTCTCAGAGTCATGCGGATTCACGAAAAAAAATGCTTCAATGTCCTTGTCACGGCGTAACATCTTCAAAAACTTTTGACTTGACACAAGTCGAGTTGTACCGTGATGACCATGGTGGCCTTGCTGCCGATAAAGTTGAAACTCTCGCGGCTTTGAGCTGCGCGAGCGCGGAGGTTTCCCGCGACCCACCTTGCTGGACGCTGCCTCGGCAGTCTCTATTGAACTTCTTCGTGTTGCTCTGCATTGGTGCGAGGTGTTACATGTCCTGTACTCTAGTCGATCTGGATTCTTCTCTCGAAGCCACATCATGCCTAGAATAACATCCTTGTTTTCTGGGACTGGCATGACCCGAGACGTTTTCGATGTCATTGGGAAGCCGGGTATTTGTAGATTCATGTGCACCGTTCCTCGAGGACGATAACAACTTGGATATATCTAAGGTCAACTTGCATCATTTCGCCTTCTGTTACCTCAAGATCAAGTCTCTGTACCAACTCTTCAGACACACAGTTCAGGCTGCATTTATTGTCAATAAAGATAGTGCCAGTCCTCTCTTGACCTGCTGCTTTATAAGCTTGAGCTTCGGTATCGAGGCTAGCATACAGCTCACCACTAATGTATCGGTTTACTTCCTTACGTTTTGGAGCGGTACATTGTGGAGAAATGTGGCCAACGACACCACAACTCACGTTGCTGTTTTCGTCCGATCGTCATTCTTGTCTTTCTTCTTCACAACCTTCTTGGCTTTCTGAGTTCGTGTCTTGCTTGAGCGGTTGTCGACTTTGCTCTGCATAGATTTGGACGACTTGTTCGGAACACGAGGCGGTCTCCCTGAGTAATGAGCAAACTCGAAGTTCGAGGCAATCTCAATAGCCCCTTGAAGAGTACTTGCACTCTCTTCCTTGATCTTCTTAGCGGTTCCTCCCCGTAAACCATTCTGACAAAGAAACTCTTCTCTAGTTCGCTGATCTCCAATTTGTTTTGAGACAGCAATCTCGAAACTTAGAGACGCACTTTTGAATTTTTTCTTTTTGTTTCGAGTTAAACATCCGTTCACGAAGATCGTACTCAAAGTCTTTGTGTTTGAAGCGTGTGCGCAGTCGATTCTTGAACAGTGCCCATGTCTTATGCACGTTCATGCGCGTACAGTCCGCGATAAAGGCACGATACCAATTCAACACGGACTTGCACAAGTTACTTGAGATGAACGTCACAAAGTCCGACGACTCTGCTTCCATCAAGTGACGCTTGTTGGCATAATACTGCTCCGTCGCAAAACTCCAAAGTAAATGTCCTCGATAAACTTTTCTTCATAAACAGGAGGATCTTTCTTCTTCTGCTCACCCCTTGATGCAACGAGATAATCGAAGCGTTCATTGGCGTGTTGCATTTGCGCTTGCATTTGGGCTTGCATCTGAGCTTGGTATTGACGTTGCTATTGTGAAAGATTCACAAGCAGCTACTGCTTGAACATTGTGCCAGGTCCAGCAGTTGCAGACGGAGTTGATGTCGCTGGGGACGGTTCTTCCGCCTGACTATTGGCGTTAGCCCCACTTGACGATGCTTGCTCTCGAGTACTTGAGCGTGTTACAGAGCGTGAGGATTCGTTGTCACTCTTAGCACTCACTCTACTCTGCTGACGAGGTCTAGGGTTTGGAGATAGGCACTCAGCTGCACGACTTCTTCCTTAAGTCATGTCAGCTGGACTTCTCTAGCACAGTGTACTAATCTACCGAAACTCTACTACAAAACCACAAAATGAAAAAGAACCGATTAAATTCCTTCTTACAGTCTACGCTTCTTGTAAAGGCAAATTGTGTGGTCGAAAGAACCTCCCAAAATCGCTTGGGCTTGCTCGATGCGCCTCTTTAGCAATTCGGTCGTTTCGTGATCTACGTTTCGCGCGCCGGAGTCTTTGCAGTCCAGGATCTCGTTACGAATAAGTTTCACGAGTTTCAAGTGCTTGACAGTAGTAGCCCACAGATCGAAGCGAAGTTTGTCGAGCTTTTTGTGGTTGTCGGTGAGAGCCTTTGCATTGTTGAGAAACGGGGTTTTCTGGTTCACGAGTTTTACGCTTACCCATTCAGAAACTATCCCGAAACTGATCAGTAGCCACGAGTGTAGATCAAGCACGATCAAGCGGGTAATTAGTCAGACGTGACTCTCCGTGTTTACTGATGCGGAAATTAGGAACTGTCGAAACAGCAACACTAAACCTTGGCCCACCAAGAGGAGTTCTGACTGTGTATACCACATCGATGCGCAACCACCAACTAGTCACCGAACGTTACAGTTCTTTCAAAAAAGCTACCCTTCGTGATCTGTGCTCCCCACTATATGGCTCGCAATCAAAGATCACTGGATACTGCTTTGAGCAAGCACCCAACCTTCTTGACTTGACCAACACGTGCTACCATGTAACACTGTGCGGAGAAAACTTGGCGAAGTCGATCGAGGCAGTCGGCGAGAGGCGAAGCGGTCGGCAGTTCGGCGATTGCGAAGTCGAAGCTGGAGGCTTGACTTGGTGAAGGCAATTTGAGAAGTGATTGAGATTGATCTGAGCTTTACGGATCGGTCTACGGCAACGAGTGGTAAAGAGGCTCCTCTGGAACTAGCTACTGCCTATTTAAACTCTATCCTTCTCTAATCCCAGTTGCTATCTGTTCTACCAATTATTCTGTCTCAAAATCATTTTTCTGGTTCATAATCTAGAGATTCAGCTGGTATACTGGATACTTGCCTATCCTATATGATTTTCGGTCAATGACTGTGACCACCTATCTTAGACTTCTATCCCGAAATTTTGAGAACCACAAAAGTGTACGAACATCTGCAGGTGCGACTGCAGTATACGGTATGACGTGGTTGCTGTTTGCGACAAGGGCTATTGAAGACAGCAACTACGTCACATCCATACATAAATAACAGTTGGGTACCCAGTGTTTGTTCAGGGCAATCACTCAGCGTGAGCAACAGCGAGCGGAGCCAGCGACAAACCCCATCAGAGGGAAATTTCCAGGTACGCAATATTCACGTAGTGCACCGAATGACAATGATATCCGCGTTCAAAAAAAACTGCCGGAATCTTTTAGTCGCATAGACCTTCACTGGTGCGACGAAAATAATGGGCCATGCATGTGTCACATTTTATATCGCGCAAAGTATTTACGTTTACTCTTACAGGTGCTAGGTCAAGTATGGTTTGATCACCACGTCAATTTAAGCCATGAAAACCCCAGCGGTTCAGCAATTGCAGGCACGATCTCGATCGTGTCTGCCTCGTCATCCGAGGCTTCGAGAGTGCCACACCCATCAATGGCGATGCCCCTTGTCATTCCACCGCTTTACCTACGCGCTACGAACACTACGCATAGCACTGTGATGCCACATACTGCAATGCATTTACTTCATTCCAGCAATGAGGAAGCCGAAGGGCGCAATGCGCTGGCACTGACAAACGTCGCGCTCCTCGCCCGATTGGAAGCAAAGGCAACTCAGTGACTCGACCGCCCTCCTCGCTGCTTTTTCGGCCCATGATTGGCTGTGGCTCAAACAAGTTGAGACTAAAACGCAAAGACGCAAAAAGCAATTCAATCTCAGATAGTACAGTAATCTTTTATTACTGTAAGAGATTTAAGCTACCGGAACCCACGCGCTAGAACTAAGCTGTCTCTATCGCGGGATGATAGTAGGGGACAGGGTTCCGTATCCCTTATTACACTATGGTGCGTTTTCGGTCAGTGGGGCGTCCCCCGCCCAACCCTTCTAATACCCAATCGGGCGCGAGTTGGTAGGGCTGTCACTCACTCGGGTGTGATGGCTCGTCCACTTTGGTGACCTAACTCCGGCTAATTCGGATCCTATGAGTATCGAACCAGGTACCTCCCGGTCCTGGGTCGAGCGGCTAACCGCTCGAGCCACATGGTCCGTTTTTATTACTGTAAGAAGAAACAACTTGTAACGAAAGTCGGAGCTCCGGCTTCAAAGTGAAGCTGGTCAGGTCATCTTTAAAATAAATATCTTCATCCTCTCAAAAACTAAAGTTAGACTTTTCGGACATTTCTCTTGAGCAGACAAGCGGCCAGACGTTCAAACTCGGACACACATTGTACACACGCGGTGCAAGTAACTCGAGAGAATCCACTTATCCACAAAATGATACCAGGATTGCTGTATGTGTTTTGACCCGATTCAGTATCTCACTCAATAAATAAATTTAGTTTACGAATGTGTAAACTTGCAGCTAATTGAAGAGACCAAGGGTTCGACATATTGCCTGAACTAGACAATCAAGGTTTTCGCTCTTAGTCCTTTCGCCATATTTCTCAATCAATTGCACCAGCACCGGATTCAGCTCAAATGACCGAGAGACGCTGAGAATGGATCGTGTGAGAAGTTCAGCATCAAGTCCCTTCAAATAAGAGGTCGCTGCCACCACTTCCACAAGATCAATCCAGAGAAGCTTTTTGCCGTGAACAATCACGTTCGTAACGCGAGCATCTCCGTGGACCAGGTCATTCGTGTGGAGCTGCCATAACAGTCCAAAGAGGCTTTGTACTTCTTGTCGTGTCCTAGGATGAGGTAAAGGTTTTCCAACTGAAGACAGCAATAGCGCCGCACTTTCAGGAAGTTCGATCAGCTCTGACACAAGACTTGCTGTCAAGCCTGTGTGCTGGGCACGCGTCAAAGCCTTCTTCTCTTTATAAAGAAGTTCCATGAAACATTTTCCCACGATTTTAAGCGCGAAAACTTGTCCATCTTGTTGAATGACCTTAAACACACGTCCATAAGCGCCACGACCAAGAAATGCATCGCCCTCTACCACGTCATAGCCCAAACACATGCAAGTAAGAGTCAAGCGCGACACCCATCTAGATACGTTGTCAGTGATGAAGTTCTGAAACAATACTTTCGATCCGCTATCGGTCCATCGTGCATTTCGAACTTTGACAACAACCGTTCTGTAGCTTTTAATTTACCAAATCGAGCGGCGATCAAACAGAATAGCGCTTGCTGATGCTTTGGGAAGAAGTTTCTGCAGATATCGTACCACTTGTCCAAACGTAGCCTCAATTATGGTAAGCTTGCATTCGAAAAGAATGAGGCAGTCAAACAATTTCTCTTCTGCTACTCCGAATCGAAAAACACTCGGACGTGTCACTCCATCATTTGAGACTGGCTTGCCACGAAACATACCGCGGTGAGTCGCAAATTCATCCGGTTTGAGATCTGTATTTTTGGTCAAATCTGTGGACTGGGACAACCATTGGTATCTCTCGCTATTGACGAAGACCAGACCACAGCTGTGTAAAATGGTGACGAAAAACGGAATAACAAAAGCGTCAAAAGCAGCCTCATTCGAAATGGCGTCGGCTTGAATCTGCATTTACTCCGACCAAAATGCCTCCTCATCTTCTGTTGGTGCGGCATCAACGAATAAATTGTCCTTTTTCAATCTTTGCATCTCAAGTTGACCCAATGTCGCATCGGAGCAGGACTTTGGCTGTTTGTGTCGTAAAAAGGTACCGGCTTCCATACATGGCATCAAACGACGCTGACAGTCTTGAGATATTAAGAGTGCATCGTGTTCGTTCGTGGCACCTTCCGGAACCACCATCAACACGTGAAGTTCCCCTTCATTTGGCTCAAACTTGTCTCCAAAATTCTTCGGGTTCTTAATCCACAGCAACAGATCCATGTGCGTAAATTCTATCGGATGTCCGTGTTCGTCGGGCGTCACAGCTTCTGCGCCATCTCGATCCAACCACGTGTTGTCGCCCTTCCTGGCGAGGAAGAGCTGCAGCTTGTCCGCATCGACCGCCTTGAAACTGTTCTCCTTCTTCACCTTAATAGCGTCTTTCAAGTCTCCCACAGACTCGCTCGCATCAACCTTCACGCTCCCCTTCACTTCGACAAGCGCGCAGAACAGCGTTACCATATTATCGATTTTTTTTCTGCGAGTAAGGGACGTTCTTTTTATTTGTATTTCAGCCAATCAAACGTTAATTATTTGACATTACTCATCTGGATACAATATATATTTATCTTCTTAGACACAAAAAGCATGGATATCACGATACCAATGATACTGGCTATGTTGACGATGTTGAACTACATGAATCGGCAGAAATCGAAGTAACGTGTGATTTATATTTGTATTCAAACAAAGTTCGAACGGCTTTTGACCGTTGAACAAGTTCGAGCGGTCGTCAGACCGATCCGAAAATAGAAACATCTGACACAATACAGCTTTGTAAAGTAATTAATTTAATTAGTGCAAATATCAACAAGTGTAGGAAAACACACTAATGCGGGAAAACACGTATTTTTGTCGTATTCGTCATAAAGTTTGGACACAACTCCATCGAATCGTTTCGAATGTTCTCAATGATCGCTTTACACAACATACGATTATGTCCGGTATCAGAGCACCACTGTGTGAATCTGGCATTCAGCATCATTAATGAAATTTTGAGATAATCTTTTCTACCAACTAGTTCATCTTTGACGCTTTTGTGAATATTTCTTCTCTAAATATTTTGAATCGGATGATTTTGAGTGCAAACCCTCAAATCGAGATACCGATGACGTTTCAAAACCGGTTTTGCTGGTATCTCGACTGAAACTGGTGATTTATTGAGCTTATCTCCTCTCTCCCTGACGGTTGCATCGAGTGCGGCCCCAGGTAATCCAAATTTAGGAAACTCAAACTGGTGGAGTTGGCTCACTTCGAGTAGCTTTCGGTGTTTTGTTTGCCAACGTCACACAGATCTCGACTTCTAATAAAATCTTCCTATTTTTAACGACTCGTCTATATATATCTTTCAGCGGTATCGCTGACAAAAGTCAATTTGCTTCTAAGCCTGTAAAAATAATTAAATCGATTGCTACGCGCAAACTTTATGAATATAAGCAGGTACTGGTCAACAAAACTATTTGCCAAAACGCTCCGTTTGGCTTTCAAATATCCTCAAGCTTGGAGAATATCAATTACTTGAACAAGTAGCAAACAGTCTTTCAAGTGACTACAGATGGGCAATCATCCCCTTATATTAACACGTATTTGTTTTATATTATTAACCAGGATGCGTTTTTTGGAGCATCTACAGCACACAACTTTGTCTTTTAAGCAAGTTATACAGTAAGGGTGAAAACTAGTTCATCGGATCTAGTTATCTATAACTTCATTGCTAAGTGCTACAGCATTTATTGGAACAGTGAGTGCTGTATTACAGCCAAATACTACATTCATTGAAAATTTAACAATCCCAGATTGCTTACACTGAAAGTGAAATAACTCCACTTTTGATGAGCAATATTACTTCAACGATCAATTCTATGACTTAAATGTTTTAAATCGAAAATATCAAATGAAACGATCCCCAAAATCGGTTTTACTGGTCAAATAATGTATGCAGTTGATGCATGAATGTGCTAATACTGACGCTGAAAAAAATAACGAAAGTGAACAAGTATGACATTGAAGGACACTAGACAAACTTTGATTATAGTTTAACTGCAGCAAGCAACTTCTGAATTACTTAATCGAGAGATGGTGCTGCAGCATAGCGATGCACCAAAGGCCATGTCTCGGAGCCGAACGTCCATGCCTTTGCGCGAAAAATCAGAAACAACTTTTGTCACTTGTCAAAAGTGTCGATCCAATGCTATCTAATTGCTTACCAAGAGCAGTAATAATATAGCCTACTTCTCCTGTGGCTCCTATCGTTATATTTTTCATTTCCATTTGTTCGTAATAAAACTTATTCACTGTGGCAATGCCAAATGTCTTTCTCCAGATAAAGCATCAACAGTTGATGAGCACATGCTACTCGATTGAAAGTTAATACAAGTTATAGTAGTAGACCACTGATAATATTAATAAAATTATTTCTAACGTTGTATTGTTAGGCAGCTTTTTGGATAGTTCCAGGTAATTGGAATGTTGGAAATAGTAATGTCTATAATTAAATCAACCGCAAGCATTTTGCCTGCAAAAGCAAATCCTGGCATTATACCCGACAGCATACTCAAATCAAATGCCGTTCCATTCTGACAAGTTTTTCTGTTATGTACAGATCTGAAGTATTATCCTTTGCTAGACCACAGTTCCTCAACGTTAATAGTTATATAATCAAATGTTGTACAAGTATAACACATAATTAGTCTGTAGCATTTTTGTAGAGATAAAGTAGAAGATAGAATTGACATACAAAGAAATTATTGGTTCCAGGCGACGACAGACCGTAGGCTGTTAGTGAGATTTACGGTCCCAACTCAGCGATCACATTTGAATGTATCCTCTCGTTTTGGTGGTACGCTATTTGTACATTCAAGAAATAATTGTTCTGAAATAATGAAAAGCTTGTAATTCAAAAGCTTTTCGGCACGATTGCCAAAGCTTTTCGAGAAAATCAGATCTAGCTTTCATATACCCTAAAGTCGTCACACGTCTATAGTCACTTATATATAATAGCTCGCAACCCTCATCAAACGATAAACGATCAATCAACGAGAAATCAAAAAGTTTTGGAAGCTTTTATGGCCCCGATCCTTCTTTAAGTGTTGATGCCATAAACAAATTTCCAAATGCCTTACAGCTTGTTATTATTGATGATTTTTCGATCGATAAGGAGCTTCGTAGATAAATACTTATTTATTTCTTTATCCGAAGAAGTCACTAAGGACTTTATGCATCTGCAACTAATAGTTGAATTCCAAATAATTAACAATTTGAAAGCGGATTCAAAACGCGATCTGCAGCAAAAAGTTCCAATTTATCTAAGTAAGTTAAGTGAAGTTGACGTCTGGGTATTACAAATAAGTAGCTTTGAAATGGGACAAATGTTGTTTTTCAACTCTGTCAAGAGCCAGGTTAAGCTTTTAGTTAAGAGCCTGTCGGCTAGAGAGCTTGCTCTAAAACAAAAATTGTCAAAGCTTTGATCTATAAACAACAAACCAATGCGGAAACACATCTTGATATGAAAACGAAGATCGTTTAGCAACTCCTAGTTGCATTTTGTTCTCGTACAAAAATCAAAACTTCGATTTTAACATCTTTCTTCAAATACAGTATAGCTCTGATAGACGACAAACCAAAAATTACGAGCACTATCATTTTTAGTCGTAATAGCTTTGTTTTTAATGGCTTGAATCGTACATGGAAATACAACTTTACTGAATATAGCGTATATCTCAAAAATCAAGATATTGCGCGGTCTCGCCTGCAGGTTCACAACTCTTGATTATAAAATTATACAACAATAATACGTTTTGTGTGTTAGTTCCAACAGCGGCGCCTTATCAAGATCACGCTTTCGAATAGATGCTATTCGTATGCAGAAGCTTCAAACTACATCGAGTTTCAGTAAATTAGCATTGATCCACAATCAATTAATTCTTCAGAATAATAATGTCGTGTATGTCGCGATGAGATGAAACGCAATGTATCTTTTTACATACTTAGCAACACTTACTTCTGCTTTAAATGTTTTTTCTCGTCTGTCTACTTGTTTATACTCTTAAAGCAAAACTGGCTTACTAACGGCTGCTAATACTCCTCTATTATTTGTTTTAACCAACGGATTTTCAAATGTGATTCCTTTCAAGCATTCAAACAACAAATCAAGTATCTTTCAACAATGTCTTCTCACAAGTGAATCCTATCAGCAGTTATTTAGCCTCATAAATAATCTGATTAGCACACAACCTAAAATTGTGACTGGTTCAATCCTCAAGGAACATTAATTTGTCAGCTGATGAAGTAAAAAATCCATTAAAGGCTTGTGATTATTGATGGAGCTTATAGATATATTACTCTGAGTATCGTCGCTCAGATTTTTTGTCGGATATGGAGACTTGAATTTATAAATTATGCATCTAATTCGGGATAGAAAATGATGATCGTAATGATAATTAAAGGCGAGCTTAAGAAATATATTCGAAAAAAATTGCGATTCTTCGAACTTTAAGCCAATGAAAGCAATAATGCTTTCAAGTTTTTAATCTATCTGCAATCCACAAATAAGTTGCAGCAACTCGCTGCAGAATACAGTGAGGAGCTCTAATGAACACGCATAAAGAATGATCGATACAAACGAGCACAATGAGCAACTGATGTGGATCAAGCTATGAAAACTTCAAACACCAACAATTGCCAAGGGAAGGGGCTCCAACAGTGCCGTCAGCAGGTGTACCAGAAGCTCCAACAATGACAACGATGAGAAAATAAGCAACAATTTCTATGACGATAATGGGAACACATGCGGCTCCAACAATGACAATAATTAGAATACATGCAGCATCTTCTATAGCAACAATGGACAGTCAAATCGACTTAGGGGACACAGGAGATGAGGAAAAAAATAGGTGACATTGACGACACACAAAGTACAAGTGACGTTGAATCTTAAGTTGAAGCAAATGCTTTCACCAACCAAAAAAAATGCCCGAGAATAATGGATCAATTAGCACACTATCAACCCAAGTATTATGTATCTACGAGTATAGGGTGTAGATTGTAAACCTTTCAATGAGAAGAACGGTACTTTAAATATTGTACTATTGAATAATTATGATTGAATGTTTACAAATTGAAGCTTATTCAAATCGATACTTAAGATAGTGGCATTGGCTTGTTGCGTCAGTTTGAATTTAATCTGGTGTCCGGAACATACGAAATGCTTCAAGGTATCTTGACGAGCAATACTTTTTCTAAAAAAGAATAAATTTAGCGAGAATGACAAAAGGATCCATTTGGGATCTCTGATCCCTACACTTGATGATGATCGTGCAAAGTATTCAACAGCCTAGCCTCATAAGAATCCACATTGAATATGTATGTACGCTAAATTCTTGGAGCAAAATAACTTCTCATATAAGCAATCACCGATAGGCAAAAAGTCTGATACAAATACATTCCAGCCTGAAGACCGCCCACGACACTTTTAAACTTCGCTCGGATTCAAGGGGTAATACCAATGTTTAACCAGTAGACGGACAACCTAAAAGAGTCGAGGAGGTCTCTGACCTTTCATCTAAAAGAGAAACTAACGTCAGGTGGTGATAATCACGTACTAGTCCAATTATTCAATGTCAATAGTTGTATAGCAGATGAAAGGTGTTCTATAGCCAAAGATTGTAAGAAAACATATTACGGTGGTGAATACGCAGCAAGCTTGAGTAATAGATCGATCCTTCTATCAGAAGTCGCGTTGATTAGACTCTAATTGGCTCATAGCCCTTAACTATATTGCGAGCAGATATGAAAACGACTTGTATCTAAGATAATTACCCGTACATCTTTCTTTGCAAAACAATTCGAAAGCATTCTCTTTAACTCCATGAGAGATTTAGAAATTAAACATGAAACAATTCTTCAAGAGAATGCTGCGAAATGCCCAGGGCCCATATGAGGCTCGAAGCGCTGAGGTTTGTAACGATTATCAAGACGCGCCATACGAAGCGTTGGGTGTCTATATATTATCTGGGGATAGTAAATGGTTATGCCTACCCGAGCCGTAAAGGGTCCGTACATACAAAGTATCATTCGGTTTAAAACTGTCAGGTCTATTCTTCAAAACGATATACTTTAATGTACATTAACCTTGACTAGAGAGGTGGAAACGTTCTCTCCATTTCCATTAAGGAAATTTCTCCAACAAATGCAATTGTATACTTTGTCCAGCTGATTTTGTTCAGCCAACTTTTCGCAATGTAAAAAACCCTTTCGGGGGGAAATTTGTTTCGAATCAAAGACATAGTAGACAAGTTTTTTCAGACCGACCCCACTTAATTTAGAAGCATCTATGCTTCGGAGGGTTAGCAATATCTTAATTGCTTGAATTCATTTACGCAGAGGAATGTAAAGCCCGTAAAAGCATGAATTGCATTGTTAAGCGTATACTCAACCACAGATAAATTTCCGGCCTTAGAATACGGTACATGCCACGAAGTGAGATCTCTAGCACACACTTGATCCTTTTCGTGAGTCCTTTGTTTATGGATGATCGACCGTAGACATTCCAAAAGTTTGTTTAAATAAACAGTCCGTATTCGACATTATCGTGCTCAAAAGACTATAGTATTCAGATACTGCTGGAAATATGCCATTACACGAACACAATTTTTCGGCACCACTAAATTCCAGTAAGCTGTGCAACAAAATTTACGGCGTATGAAATTTCGATAATTCAATGGTACAACCAGACTAATGATTAATTTGATGTGTTAGCTTTATATTCGATTCTACGGCAAATCTCACAAGACCCGCCATTAATTGGCAACCATCTCTAACACGTGGAGCCCCTTTTATATCATAGAAACCGAGAAGGCATTTTCTCGACCCAAAGCATCACTTTTGGAAGCACCATTCGCCTCCGGTTGGCGGGAAGTCTTCATCCTTTACAATCACAATTAGAAATAAATCTGCCGGATTCATACTATGTTGAGGCAGACAGTCTGCGTACTGACTGCAATGTAGCTGCGATCGCTATCGAGGTATTTTTTACTCCAGCGCCTTCGCCTGCGATGTAAAGTCGCATTATACGTATTTAGTTGATAAGCCTGACGAATCCGTTGCTTCTGATTTTACTAATATGGGTCAGCTTATAGTCTATCCTGCGAAAAGTCGCATCCGCAAATTCATTGAACAAGTCTTGCTTGCAACATAGAAGTTGTGTTCCAAGGGAAATTTCCAGCCATCTTGCCATGTTTCAAAGTCAAGTGAACCTATTTATCGCCGTTTTAAAAGAAGCGAGGTCTGAATGGATCACAAGGGACGTTAAGTTGAAGGAGCCCTCAGAGCTCTACAAGCGCGTGTCTCGTGGCAAATAACAACTATTTTAAATGAGCTAGCCCCGCTTGATAGCCCAAAGCCGTTTCAATTGAGTGGATAACTCGCATATGTCCGTCCTCATTGAGATGAAAAAACGGCAGCTTTTCGAATGGTTAAAATGTTGCAAGTGACACTAAAAGACTTGCCTTGTCCACCAAAGCCAAAAACAGGAACCTGCCAAAGGCTTTCTACGATGTGAACAAACGCATCTTAATGTAGGCCCAGAGTTTTTGACTTTCATGATCTCAAACACTTGACTTAGATGGTAATATGCGTCCATTGAAGCGAGCTGATTTCTTTCAAGGTGATCATGGATATATATGATGTGGTGTTTGTAGGCCCAAAATTAACGTTTTGCTAATCTTGTCCGGGTGCACGTTGCATTGTGCAAAATATTGGGTAGATGGCTACTGCCGAAATGCGGATAAGGGTGCTGGCACTATCAATTGACGATAATTAGTACGATGCTTCAGGGGCTATAACACGCCCCGTCCACGCTTAACCATCTGATCACACCATTATTTCGACTATTACGAGTTTTTTTCGATATATCCTGACTACCCTTTTTAAAAAGTACTATTATATAATTAATATCCTTCAGGATTGCTGTAGCAATGCGCAACGTACGTTATTTTTATGCTGAAGTAAGATATGGTCGTCCAGCTTCGACTTCTTTGCGGATCAATAGCTCTGACCCCTATGGTAATCATCTGGTTGGAGCGACCTGCCGTGACACTGCTATCAGATAAGCTGTCAATAATTCTTATGAGTACCAGATATTTCAACTACGGTGTAATTCTTGACATTCTCGGATCATTTCGCATAAGGTCCCGTCTTTAATTTACCAAAGCTATGCTATACGCTCTAAATGGTACTTCAATACTCTCTTGTTGCCCTTTGTTATTCGCTTGTAAAACTTTATTGCTCGCACAAGATGAAATCATGTTACTTGGTAGAACCATGTCATCCGCTGTGTCTCACGGAGGGTAAATCGCTTGCGTTTTTTATCACCGTTGGTGGCGCCATGTTATTGTCTGTGGCGCAGTATCATCTACATCAAACCTTTTTTAATAGCGTCATCGGTAGCCGATGATGCCAGCAGAACTTGGCTGTCCGCATGGTAGCTTAAAAATCGTTGTAACGTCATCATTTGTAGCGATATCTGTACCTTCAAGACCACTTGTAATTGTGTTAAGTGTGTACTTGTCGAAGCTTTTCATTAAAGTAGCCATTCGCTTAAGAGAAATTGGAATCTGACCAACAAAAGCCCTGCTACGTGATCCTTGTGGCCTTGCCCGCCTTGATATATCCGGGTTTAAGACACACTTGTCCACGCCAACGACAATCGATGACACTGGACAGTCGACATCCTCAACTTTGACATCCAGGTCTACTTCGCCCCTTGGAACGTCAAAAGAATAACACCATTCGCCAGTCAATTTGAGACTGACTTCTTTCTGTTGCTCTTCCATAGAGTACTAGCCAATTTACAATTTATACTATATGACCGCAGTCATTTGCGAACGCGAGATATTTCTCAACGCGTCAGACTAAAATGCTTCTTCATGATCTCTTGAATTTTCATGTACAGCTAATAGTGTATTACTGCTGGCTCCTCGCTCAATTCCTTCCAGAGGTGACTTACATCCGGCTATCAGAAAGAAATACAAGTGCAGCCATCTTCTCAGGCCCATAGAAGCCAGAAAGGTGTCTGATCAGAGCAATATGTCATTTCGATAGATGTCTTCACAAATTTCAGAGCCTTTGTGAGTGTATACGTAGTCCATTCACCCATGATGACGTATAGGAGTAACTGAGTCACACAGCTTCTTGCACAGAAAAAGCGTGCAGAGAGCATTACGATTGTTTGGTCTGCAACTATTCCCTGCCTCCGGTCCTTACGTGTGTAGCTTACAAATCGTTGCATTTAGTCAATGTATCTTTTTTTGTCGACTTAGCACGCCGTGTGACTTTGGCAACAAATCTTGTCCCAGTTTGCAGGACTTACCACATTCCTCGGTCTCCTGCGTTTAACGTTCAACAGCCCTGCAAAAACCCAGATCTACTCAAGTCCTTTACCGCTGTCGTAGGTAAAGATTTACAAAGCTGAGAGTAGTTATACGAATTAACGCATTTGAGTATAAAAAATAATTCGGGCTCGATTAAAGACGTGTAATTCACAACATTTGGATGTCAAGAAAAGCGAAAAACGATTACTTTTTTCGTAGCGCTCACGTGTAAAATAGTCCACATTTATTGTCGCACAGTAATGTAAGCCTTTTTTTACATACAAGCGGTCACGCAGAGCTAATGCAAACACGATTCTATAAGGGTCCAATCGCTTATGAAGTCAGCTCACTTGAAGACATCGTCGTCGTGGCTCAATTTGAGGACGAGAGTATTGCGCTTATTTCGACAGGGTTTTAGCGCCAAAACAAAGACGTGTCTTCATTCAGCGTAAAATTTACCATTATACTACCCAATCTTTGTAACATGGTGCGTCGCGACTTTGCGTCGTTGTACAGTGACGATGTGCGTAGATTAAAATGTAGCGAGCAAAGTCTTGGTGGCACAATCTGCGCTCAAAGTTGTGGAAAAAAGAAGAGTTGCGACGAATGAATCGCACGACATCACAGCAAATTCAAGACAATTTTAAGCCTTTGCCTGTCGCGCTTTCAAGGCTGGTTACGTCTTGCCAACTGTACTCTGATCTGTAAGCCCATGCACAACTATATATGGTGATCCGTAATCAAGCAGCAACTGGATCCATTCAAAAGAACCGAGCTATTATCTTAATGCTGGAAGTTGACACTAGTGCGGCGCACAAACCATCATTCGCGATGTCTCGTGCAACGCAGAGTACGAAATACAATGATACAGAGAAGCCATTACTCAGTCGATGGTGTAGCTGAATAGAGAAAATCAGAGCGAAGAAAAAACGAGTTGATACAAGCAAATGTGAACAAAATGGATTGAGCTGTTGCGAAGCTGAAGTCAAAGTCGGTATCGTGGGCCGTCTACAAAAATTGTCGTCTTAAGTTGGTCGCATCAAGAAGTGCATTGCATTCGCGAACACTGTACTTCTGTCATTTTTGAGCGTATTTGTCAGCTGAAAAGTTCTTGTCTTATAGCGAAAGGCTTATATCGATGCGCGAAGGAAGGCAAGAAAAGAAATTGTTAAAAGTATGCCTCCAATCCAAAGCGCAATCTTCCAAAATTTACTGTACTTCTTGGGCGACAATTGTGACGCCTGCTTCGCCAGTTTATTTACCTCCCCTTTCGGAATTTTATTCAGGTTTGCGGCGTTTTCCGCTGCATCGTCCGCCGTTTTGGTGGTTTTGGCAGCCGCTCCAGCTTTGTCGTCAGCCGTTTTAAAGATATTAGTGGCCTGGTCGTTTGCAGGATTCTTCGCAGACTTAAAGCCAAAGTGAGGCCACGGATAACCTGGTAAACGTCGACTCGGATGGACCTTAATGGCAGCGTCCACATGGCTGTCAGCGCTGGCAAAAGTGGAGCTGCACGCGACAAACGTGGCGACGAGGAAAACGTTAAAGACTCTTGAATGCATGACGTCTGGGTATCAGCACTTGGCCAAAATGGTTTTTTCGTAACGGCAATCCGAAAGTAATGAAGCTTTACTGCCCCCTGAGGTCTCTAAGTTAACAGGCAAAAGAGAGACTTGAGATATGCGGACAACGTTTTGTAACTTGACGACGTCGTCCTATTGTCTATTTGATCTTGTACTCTTTTTTGCACTTTGAACAAAGGTTTATGCACTCGTTTCAACATCATTGACCCGTTTTATACTCACAGCATGCTGACTCCCTTGACCGACTTTATAAGAGAGTCCCGGTGCATGTCCCTCGAGTTTTAGTAAAAAGTATTATTAATTTTGGAAGTGTCGACAATTGTCTTTATCGCGTAAATTTAATTGGTTTTTCGAGCAGTAGTGAAAGATTTAGCTCCACGAAGTAAACATCAAAGAATTGATTCAAAGAATGGTAGTAGCGAAGCCTCAGTCTAATCTCGATGGGTGTCAACATGAAAAGCCAACATGGCAGAAAGTGAAAGGCGTGTTCTGAAGACAAGTCTTTTATTTGTAGTTGCGATTCTATGTAAAATTCTATATAGTCTCAACGAATTTTCGTTATAGGATAGTTAAAGTTTGCGCTCGATAATGCTACAACCAATTATTCGATATATGATGATGCAATCACACGGAGAGAACATTCAAGAAAGTCATTTCTTTGTGTATGAACTTAATACTTGCGAATGTAGCTTGGGAGTGTAACTATCAAGATACAAAAGTGTTTATTAGTGCTTCCTGTACAAGCTTTGCTCCTCCAATCTTTCCATTAAACTGAAAACATACAAGCCCTGTCAAATAGTGGCGAGACTCGACAATGCAGGAAATAGATCAAATGGTCACTCAATAACCGACCGGTCTACTTATTAATTTCTCGCGATTAAAGTGGTAAAGATGCGCTTGTCGTTACACCTGTCACAACGTCATGATGGACTTTGAAGAGTTTGGGGAGGGGTCGCTCACTAATTTGTTTTTAAGTGAATGCCTTCGTCAGTCGTCGTATCCGCACGGCTTTCTTGATGCAATCACATTCTCGGCTTTGGTCGAGCTCACAGTCAGGCATCGTTCCCGTTTTTTTTACCAACTCTCTTGATCAACAAACTAGCTGATAGAAACGTCTTTGTGCTCCACGCATCGATATTAAGGATGAAGCGTGCAGGTACAAAGGTTTTTCGATCAATTTGCTTCTGTTGCTATACTTTTTTCGCAGCGATAGAGTCGCGACTACAAGGAAACAAACGCGCCTGGGACTTATCTGAACTCGATCCCTGCCAATCTAACAAAACTTTCGCCTACAAGTTTATAATTGAGCAGTACGACGTGGACACGATCTTCGTGTACGGTAAGCCTGAAGAGGAAAGCTACATGCTATGGACTCAGACAAGCATCTCATTTGTGAATGGAGTTGACTTAAAAACACAGAGTTCAAAAGTGTTCGTGCAATAACACAAGAGATGAAGGAAATGATATTTTCAAACCACCTGTCCTTTATTTTTGCGCTTCAGAGCGAACACATAGCGGCAGCCGATCGAGCGCTAATGTGATCGTCTTGCCACCACCTTACAAGAGCTGTCAACCGTGAATGACTTGAATATTATTGCAATTAGTAATCTATGGTTTATATTTGTAGCCGCCTTTGTGTACGTGTTAAGAAGATTTTTATGGTAGTCAATAGTCACTAAGCTGGCCATCATTTGGTTTTAGTCGCTAATCTTCTGACTATTTTATTTTTCTTGACAATATCTTGCTTCGTGCCTGCATCCTCGGGATATGACAAATACGTGACACCCAATGTGTTTCTGCACCGTACTAGGCCACAACTCAAGAAAATAAATGTGTCTAGCACCCGACGAAAAGCGTCGGTAGAGGGTTTAAGT
The DNA here is from genome assembly GCA_003676415.1 of Plasmopara muralis. Lineage (NCBI taxonomy): Eukaryota > Oomycota > Peronosporomycetes > Peronosporales > Peronosporaceae > Plasmopara > Plasmopara muralis. The sequence continues at coordinate 197,788 of RCHQ01000021.1, read as the reverse complement.
GTCGGTTCACGAACGAAGAGTATGCATTTAAAGTTACCGCGCACACAATGTGGCAATGATTTAGACACAAACTGAGCGTACCGGCGGCGCATTGGGCTTAATATCTTTAATGCGGACAAGCGTCCCTTGCTCCATTACCTATGCAAGCTCAGCTTGTACCAGAGCCTCACTTGTGCCGTCTTGCCTGGACCTAAGCCACTTGACCATGACCCCCATCATTTATTTTCTTGCGAAGTCAGACTTTATTACGTCCAGGTTCCAATTGTGACACGTGATTAAGTCATTGCTTTTCGTTGCAGACGCTTTTTCTTGAGTCGATGGTAATTCATCTGAGGCTACAACATCGTAGATTGCTTAAGTGATTTCAGCTGTCATTCTCGAGCACTTCTTCAGCACGGTGCTGATTGGCTATATCTTAGAGTCGTGCAACATTTTAGTCACGAAAAGCTGAATCCTTAAAATATTATTAAAAAACTATTTTCGCACGCATGCAACACGAATCTAAAGCGCTCATGCCATTCTCAAAGTACACTATATAGTGAGAATAACATCGCCTACGAGTTTACACCAAGAGATTTCAAATCGTCGCTCAGTCACTTAGCGAGCCGAACTCCGGCTTCATTCGCATACCGAAAACGAAAAGTAGCTTTTTCATCTAGAATTGTGTTTATAACACGCCGAAGCCTACTTTATTTCATCTAGGATTCTTTTGATTCCACTACGGAACTCTGCGATTCTAAAAAGCTATATGAGCACTGAAGTATTTTAGGATCATTTTTTCCGGTATACGTCAGTATCCAAGCCCGCAGAAATACCGATAAGACCATTCTTCTTGTTTAAGTGTTGAAGCTGACCTTATGTCCCGTATAAGTTGGTCGTTTATAAGTGTGAACCGAAACAATAAAAGTGGACCAATACACATGCTACTCTTGAAAACAATTAAGCTGTAAGAAAGAAGTATTTGCTTAACTGGTTTGTATTTTTTTTATTGAGCCCGAACCTTCCAATATAAGTGTATGCGCTGGTTAGTGTAAGGTCTCTCAGCTATGGAGAAGCGTTGTCATTACAGCATACTCAAGACCATTCCTGTCACGCATTCAAAGTGAGTTATGTATTGCCGACCGTACTCAAATATTATTCTGCTGCAGGCTTTTGCACTGATGTGTACGGGTGTATTTACAAATAATCAGCTACTGGATCCATTCAAAGGAATCAAATTCTTCTTTTAAGAGCTTGACACTAGTTTAGCGCACTAAAGCATACCCGCAATGTCATACATACAATTAACGATACAGAGCAATTTTCACTTACCTGTCTAGATAAATCAGAGCGAAAAAGAAAAGAGCTAAGAAAAGCAAATGCGAACAAAATGGATTAAGCTGTCACGAGTTTAAAGTCGAAGTCGGTGGCGAGGGCCGTCATAAAAAAATTAATTGCCCCAAGACGCGGCGCACGCCGTAAAAAAGTGCATTGAACTCGAAAGTACTCTATTTCTTCATTTTTGGTCGTACGTGTCAGCTGAAAACTTCTTATCTTAGTCGGACTTTATAAACATTGCGCGAATCAAGACGATGAGAAGAACAACTATAAGAAATTCTCCAGCCCAAAGCCCAACCGTCTTTAATTTACTGCGCTTCCCAGGCGACAACTGTGACACCTGCTTTGCCAGCACTTCAATCTCCTCCTTCGAAAGCGTTCTCGTGTTTGCGCCGTTTCCCGCTGCGTCATCTGCCGATTTGGCGGTTTTGGCGGCTGCTCCAGCATTATCGTCAGCAGATTTTAATACATTAGCGGCCTGCTCACTTGATGGGCGCTTCGCAGACTTAGAGCCAAAGTGAGGTAACATATGACCACCAATAATCGACGACTTTGATGGACGATCATGTTAGTGTCCACATGGCCGTCGGCTCCGGCGCGAGTGGAGCTGCATGCGACAAAAGCGGCGACGAGAAAGACGTTGACGACTCTAAAGACTGAAATGCATGACGTAGCACTTGGTTAGGATTTTCTCGAATTTTGAACCAGCACTTTTTCGGATTTGGCAAAAAGGCCTTGAACATATGGCCAAGATTTTACCCTTTTCGTCCTTGATTTTGTACTCTTTTTTTAACTTTGTGCCCCATGGCATAAAACCAGTTTTGTACCAAACGACGTCATGAATCCTTTTAAAAGCACGAAGTACATCTACTATCGCACAGCATTCACTCGCACGCGGACTCCCTCGGTCCCTTGCTGTCTTTATAACATTTATGTAGTGTACTGATGACATGGGAAGACTCGCAGTAGCGCGCGTACGTACAAATTCGACACAAATGGTGCAAACTTTTCGAGTAGTATTCGGTTCACCGCTGCCGATACTCGTACTGGTAATGTACAATGCACCACAACATACATGAATGGTAGCCTTTGACAAGCATATGCGTGCAAAGCTTACCCCATAAAATCACACTGACAAACCTTAACCTATACCCTAGAGTCGGCAGTAAACGCAAATTATTAAGAGAAGGAAAATGGTGCAGCAGTATTTTTTTACAACGCAAAGTCTACCAGGTCAATAATGTGCTCAACTTTTACCTGCTCAGCGAGCAGTGGGAGAAAGTTGACAATGCATGCAGGAATCTGTCATCATTTAAGTAGTAGCTGTTTCTTCATCGCTTTTAAATTCGTATGCGGATATAGGTACCATTCGCAGTGCATGTCCCTCGATTTAAAGCTAAAAATTTACTCACAGTCATATACAAGCGACTCGCGTAAACTCGAATGATTTTTCGAGCTGTAATGAAAGAATTAGCTCTACGAAATGTATATCGAACGACTGATCTAGAAATGGCAACTATGAAGCCTCGGTCTAATCGTGGTGCGTGTTTAAACATAGGAGAAATGAAGGGCGTGCTTTAAAGACAAGTCTTTTGTATGTAGTTGCGATTCTGTGTAAAATTCTGAAGCTCTTTTTTAGTTTGGACCAGTCTCAGAACGAGTTTTCGTTTCAGACTAGTAATTGATAATGCAATAACCAATCATCCGATATACGATGATGCGAGCACAATTAGTTAAGAATCCCCACCTCAACAAGCAACGGTAATCTCTATTTGTACAAACTAAACAAGCTAGGGCGCGTAAGTATAAAGTGGCGATTAAGACACTATTACTAGCACTGTTTGCAGGGTGCTAACGGCGCGTCGACCTGATTTTACCACCAGCCTCCATCCCAGCCTCCTTTCTGTAAGAGCTTTGTTCCTTTAACCTTTCCATCAAATATACAATGAAAACATACAAGCCCTGTCAAATAGCGCCGAGAGACTCGACAAGCAGGACATACGTCGAATGGTCCCTCAATTATGAGCAAATGACCGGTCAGTTCAAATATTACCTCCTCGCGAATGAGATGCACCTGTCGTTACACCTGTCACAACGTAATGCTGGGCATTTAAGAGCTTGCAGGAGTCGTTCACTTATTTGATTTCAGAATGAATGCCTTCGTCAGTCGCCGACTCCCATGTTTTAATCACATACTCGGCATTGGTCGAGCCACTATTTGCGTTCTCTTGGCCAACCCTCTTCAAGAGTCACTAGGTGACAGAAACGCCTTTGTGCTTCAAGCACAGATATTGCAATTATAGCGTACAGGTACAAAGGTATTCCTTTCCTATAATTTTACCGCTTTGCCTCTGCGGCTATATTCATTTGCAGCGATAGGGTAGCGACTACAAGGAGATGGACGCGCCTGTGACCAAACCAAACTCGATCCGTGCCAAAGTAGCAAAACTTTCGCCTGCGAATTCTAGATGGAGCAGCGCGACGTGGAAACGTCTTCGTGTACGACAAGCGTTAAGGACAAAGCTACATAAAGGCTTCTGACACGAGAAGAGAATGGTAGAGATGGCGGCTGCCCGAAACTTTGTATGGACTCAGACAAGCATCTTATGTATGAATGGAGATGATTCGTAATACCTTAAGAATACAGGGTTTGAAGTGCTCGTGCATCATCTTAAAGATGAGAGAGATGACGAGTGCATTGTCAAATCGCCTGCCCCTTCTTGTTGCGCTTCAGAGCGAACACTTAGCGGCAACCGATCGAGCGTTGTTTGCAGCCAACATTTGAACGCTATAGACCGTGAGCGACTTAAACAAAAGTGCAATCAGTAATCTATGGTCCACGTTTGTAGCGTACGTGTTTGAAATCTTCTTTATGGCAGTCAATAGTCACTAAGCTGATCATTATTTGGTTCATACCTGCATCTTCGTGGTGTGACAAACACGTGATGCCCAATGTGATCTTGAACCGTACCAGGCCACATCTCAAGATGATGACAATGTTTGGCTCTCAACAAAAAGCGTCGGGAGAAGGAATAAGTGTTGGGTTTTGAACTACGAGACTTATTAAGAGTCACTGCGTCCTCAACGTGGCAATGAAAAAGGCGTAATTTGAACGTATTAACCAGAGCCAACGTCAGTTACTGTCGCAACTGAAATCAATCCATCATTTTTTTTGGGCTTGTATTGGACCTATTACGTCCAGGTTCTGAATAAATAATACATTGGAACTCTTATCAGTAATTATCAGCATCTCGTGCTAATCAGTGGCAAGACTCAATCTCCAACTGCCATCGGTCAGCTGTCTGTAGCGCTCGCATAATATGCGGCTAAGACAAGGCGTACATTGCATGTAAGGAAATATAGGTTGAACCAGAGACAAGATGTCGTCATGGCATGGCTTGCCTCTCTTTCTATTGTCTTCAGCTTGTAGCTACTTCCACAGCGCTTGCTCTTTATGACCGAAGTGACGTAATAGCGATAGCCACATGGTTTTATGCTCAAGTGCGCACAGACGTCCTTCATAGCCTGGTGGGAACACCAAATAGGCTTCCATTATGGACAGATCATTCGACATGAACTTCCCGTTCATTAGCTTTGAATCAACGGTGCTATATGTGCAACTGCATCGAGCTTCATGCCCTTGATGCGGCCAGGCGTATTTAGCTCCATTTCGGACTCAAACGTATCCCGGACAATCGTTCTATGCATCAGAGCCTTAATTAGCCATTTGAATGTTGTTGTCATGTCTGGACCCAAGCCGCTGACTACGACCCTCATCAATTTTTTTCTTGCTGAACTTGGTGTTTTCATGTCCAAACCTCTTGCAGACGTGGCACGTGATTCTCGTTTCTCAAGTCTTTCCTTTTCGTTGCATAGGTTTTACGCTATATGGTGCGAACCATGTCTCCTACGATAACACCTAGTTCTTTTAGATATTTGGTCTTTTCTATTGTAGATCGATCACTTAGCGAGTCGAACTTTGAGCAACGCGAATGCTTTGTTCGCATGTCAAACTCCATGTTGAAATTCACGCCGACGCCTTTTTATTTTACAATATTATTCTTGTGATTCCACTTGAGAACTCTGCAATTTAGCACGCACTATCTTTAAATTTACATGAGCACCGAAGTACTTAGGGCTATATTTTCCGGTATACGTCAGTATGCAAACCAGTAGGAATACCGATGAGACCATTCTATTACCATACATCATTGCACAAGCTCTTATTAACTCTATTTGGGTGTACATTCCTGGAAATCGCAACAATAAAAAAGGACCAATACAACATTGTGTCAGCTCGATGTTTTCTACTCTTGAAAACGACCGGGCGGTCCGAAAAAAGGGTTCGCTTATCTCAATTGCAAGCTTTCGTTCATCTCTAAATGTTTTGAAGAACATTTTTCTTTTTTTTGAGCCCATACTTTTTAGTAAACTTTCTATAGATTAATTTGTATACTATCTCTCGGCGTATAAAAAGCATAGCCATTACAGCATACTCAAGACAATTTCTGTTTCGCATTCCAGGTTGGTTACGTATTGCCGACTGTACTTTAAAATCATTTTGCTGCAGGCAGATGCACAGATATGAACGAGTGTTTTTACGAACAGTCAGCTACTGGATCCATTCAAAGGCATCGAACCGTTCTTTCAAAGCAAAAAGTTGACACTAGTGCAGCGCACAAATGGTAACCCGCCATGTCTCATGCGATGCGGAAATCAAAGCACAATCATACAGAGCAGCCTTTACTCAGTCAACGATCTAGCTGTCTAGATAGAATCGGAGCGAAAAAGAAAAGAGCAAAGACAAGCAAATGCGAACAAAATGATACGAGATTAAAGTCGAAGTCGGTATCGAGGGCCGCAATAAAACAAAGTCTATCACTCCGTGACGCATATTAGGCCGTAAGGAATTGTATTTGTGTCCTTTTTGGTCGTATGTGTCAGCATGTCTTGCGGTAATCTCAAAACGCTGCTTTATATAAGAAAAAAAGAATTAAACCTAATAGAATGCCATCAAACCAAAGCCCAACTATCTTCAATTTACTGCGCTTCTTAGGCGACACCTTTGACATCTGCTTTGCCAATTCTTCAAAATCCTCCTTCGAAAGCTTGTACACCTTTTCAGCATTTCCCGCTACGCCGTCTGGTGTCTTTGCGGGTTTAGCGGCTGCTCCAGCATTGTGGTCAGCCTTCTTCAAAAAGTCTATGGTCTCTTCGATTGAGGTTTTCTTCGCAAAGTCCACGTCTATAGGAGGTAACTTGAGTTCACCCCTATTGATTGGCAAACGACGACTCTGATGGTTGTCCGTATGGTCGTCGGCGCTGGCGCAAGTGAAGCTGCACGTGACCAAAATGGCGACGAGAAAGACGTAAAGGACTTTGAAATGCATATCAGCACTTGACGATCGCGTGTCGACGAGCAGGCAAAAGGATGAATGAACCACAGCTTGGAGCTATACAATGGAGGCATGTACAATTCTACAAGATAAAGCTGTTGCGACATAAATAATACAGGAAACCTTATGGGATACTCTAGCTGAATAGGATCGGTCGGCGTGCAAAGTCCCTCTATTCCACGCAAAGTTACCAATATACTTTGAAACTGTCCATGAATCCTCTTACCGTATGGCCTTAGCGAGTCTGTGCGCTTTTTACGTGCTTGACGATTCTGTAGCGATTTCCCATGTTGTTGGGCAGCACCAGTCTACTATGTATATGGTTATACCGGTTATGACGTTTTTTTAAGGCAAGTCCTGCGCGATAGATACACAGCCTCACGACGGTGCGAACAAATAGCGATGGCGAGGCGCACTCAAAACAAATGGTAAAATGCTTGCGGTCGGCTTGTATTTTTTTGGGGAGCCATTGACCCCCGCCTTGATTCCCCACTCTTTATCACCCCTACACCATCTTATCGGTATTTGACGACGTCGAATTTGTGCCGGTGGTGCAGACTCCAGAGGACATTTTTTCTGGCTGGGCGAGGAGTTCAGTCACTTCGCGTGACCAGATCATGAGACTTTTGGTTTCAAGAGGTACAGAGTAAATTCCAAGGCATTCGAACAACAACACCTCGCAAAGATCAACGGGAAGCTCATCGTCAATACGTATTGACCGAGAGTGGCTGACTTTCAAAGTAGGCGATTGTCATGTACGCATATGAGTGGTGCATAAATATAATATAACTCGAGAGTTTTTGGAGAAAACGGACGGAGCTACAGGAGCGTAGTGGGCATCGCTGCAGTACTAAAAAGGCAGCCACTTTTTTGACAAGCTACGTGGAGAGATGCTTTTGCAGGATGGTATGCTGTCTGTGCGCTTTTTAGAGCCCGATGACACCAAGTGACCGTTCTGTTTTGAGGTCGCTGGTGAAGAATTTTCTTTTGTCTGCCCTCGATCGAACGATGAAGATGCGAGCGCCTGGGTGTGTCTACTGCGGAGTTTGTCAGGCTATGGAAACAGCACTATCCCGCCTACTGCTTCTCTACTTAGCCCGCTACCCAGTACCAAGCTATTACAATCGGTGGATGGGTCAAACGGTGCTCGTATTCGCATTAGCACGATCGATGCACGGAGCATTCGCATCGTCGCAGAGCTGCGTCGAAGGCTTCACACAAGCAAGTCTTCAGAGGCGATGTAAATTAAAAGTTTTATTTGCTCTTTCGATTCTCGAAACCCATGTGCTCTTCGCAATCTTAGCGAATTTCACGCAACCCCTATTTAGCTAAATCAAAGGCTTTTTAGCCCTGTATTGGGTATTCAAGGGGGAATATAAAAAGTAGGGTGTGAGAGCGGTTTAATTGGCTTTTATTAAAGATTGGCTTAATAATTGCAAACAAAGGACCCGCGCTCTAATTTCTGAGCCCAAGCACTGTGTCCTCAAATACCCACAAGTCCTCCAGCGTCTTCATCGATAATTTGGTTGGAGACTACTCTGCGACTTGAATCGATATATGCGTCGTGTGTTTCTGACCAAGTCATTGTGGCATCTTGTGAGCGGAGAAAAGTCTCCGACGTTTGAGGCATTGCATTTGATTCGGTGCTAATTTTCATGAGTCCGAATCATCACCTGGTCGTTGGAAGCGTAGACCGCTTGATGATGCCTAAAGATACTATAGAGTGGGTCGGCCGGCCGGATCTGCCTTGAGTGCCAGCACTTCAGCATAAAAGTGGCGAGAGGTGCTAATGTCATGCTCCACTGCAGCGAATCACTCAACACCGCCGCGACGCTCAGCAGCATCGACGCAGAGATGGAGGACGAGGACGTCGCAATTGCCTGATGTTAAAATGGTTTGGGAACGCTGTTTAAAACTTAGAGATGAGCAGCGCAGAGCTTCGGGGTGTATTTGCATTGTAATGAGCACACTACGCGTCAAGGGGAGAACACGAGAGCAGATCGACCACGGTGAAAAGTAATGATCCGGTTGTATTTTTCAGCGATGAGCGTGAACTGTACCAGCCCACGCACTGGGGACGGTGGATCACCGTTAGACTGAGCAGATAACCAAAAGGCGAGGAGCCCTACGCGGTGGCAATGCTGGGCAAGCAATGTTCACAAGGGACAGTGTGTTGATAAAGGACACACCTTTGATCGAGTAGCGTTTGCAGTGTCACTGAAGCGTAGAGATTTAACCAAGAAACATGTGAGTTATCGATAGTGATTTGACACCATATCTGCCACAACAAAGCCAAAGTTGGAAGCTTGGGTGAGCGCAAGAATGGCGAGGCTTTGGTGAGTCTTCAATAAAGCAAGCAAAGATGGTCAAAAACCTATTCCCAACCAGCTATGACAAGTGCAGCCACGACACGTCTGAGCTGCTTCATCTAAGCATTTGTGGCTCACTGAAGAGTGACTTGCTGGGTGGTAGACGATACTTTCAACCAACGGCACGGCAGAGCGGACCACTTGAAAGATCGTTTTGATTGACCGCACCATGCTGCACGATGCCAAGTTGAACAAGTGGTTTTAGACTGAAGCAGCTACGCCGGTGCTAATCAACAAGAATTAGTAACTTGCTCAAAACCATGCGCAAGTCTTCATTTACAAACTCAAGCCACCTTAAAGTTTTTGGTCGTCTGTCATACTAGAAAAAGCGTCTTTAGTGAGATTTAGAGCTCATACTGGCATTTTTTGAGACGACGAAGAACATCTCGTGTTTAAGACATCAAAAAGAGGCAAGTGGCTATTATTCGCGATGTTACCTTCGGCAAGTCTACGATTAAATTTTTGAATAAAGCACCGTTGAAGTCACGAGAGGCTTGGACCTCGACTCGCTCGGTCTCGAAGATGAAAGCCAGCGAAGCATGGCATACAGATGGACGGATAAGCAAAAGAGCCGTATGAAATAATTGCTCACCGACCGCGCACTATTCGTAACTGGCCTGAAATAGTGCGCCGGACAACTCTCCGCCGCAAGAAATCAAGTAATTTGATGATCCGATACCGCCTGTTTTTTGCGTGCGGGTTTAAAGTCTGATGAGTCAGCAGCGTATTTCTTGGAGCCATTGACGCTTGAAGAAGCAGTGAGCGACCCAGACCAAACCCATTGGCGCAAGGTCATTCATGCAGAGCTCGAGTCAATGCGACTTCGTAATTTGTTTCGTGCAGTCAAGCCGCGTAATGGGCAAGGCACCATTGGTACGAATGAATGTTTGAAAATAAAGCGCAAAGTGTGCGCCGGTGGGCGGGGGCAGCAAGAAATAGCCAAGTGCTTCTGTGTCAAAGAGTAATGAAGAATATATCGTACTCAATGTGAAGATCCAAAGGAGCAAGTGGATCCACTGCATACTGCGTGAAATAATGATGGCTGTCACTGAAGACGGACCCGAGCTCATAATTTGTGAAGGCAACCTATCGTGCTTAAAAATTCATGAAGTATGACCGCGCCAAATTTATTAATACCAAGTATCATCTCAATTGTGTTGAGATCAAGCGCGGCAAAATCAAGGTGTGTACTGCGAAGCGACGAAAATGTTGGTGGACATGATAACGAAGGGACTTTACAAACCACGTCACAAGAAACAGGAGACAGCGCTTGGCATCCATGTGTGCTTGAGTTGAAGAGGAGTGTTGATAACTACCGGTATGCTATGAATTACACCGAGTTTTTTGGGCTGTCCAATGCAATCTATGCCCGATACATGCTTTAACGATGGTGAGAACAAGACGCGATGGCGTCATGGACATGCGCGTGAGAATACACATGAGTAGGCAAACTCGGGATGATTGTGCGTAGTCCAGCTCCTTCAATGCTTTGCCATCCTTTTGGGGCCCAAATTTCCTCCGATTCTCTCTTCGCTCCGCCATTTCTCTGCGCCCTTACTCCAACAGAAAAATTACAAAGAGCTTGCACTACGCTCGCTCTTTTCCATCTAAATATGTTTTGCACAGCTAATTTTTGTTGTTATGACAGGGGAATCGCAAATTCACGCCCCTTGTGTGCACGTACGTTCACACTCGGCTAATAGCGAGCAGAAGAGCTCACTGTAATACCTACACAAAGCTTGCTGTCATAATATTCTAGCTGTGATGACAGAGTCTAGTGATTAAGATGGTGGTCACCGCCCAGCGCCGCGTATTTGGTAGTGAATTTGTCGATAGTGCTATATTTTTTTTGATACCTTAATAATTGTGTTCTAGGAATATTTCAAAAGCAAATAAAAACCTCGAAGAACGGTTGCGAAACGAATTAATTGTCAACAGGGTGTGGAATTTTTTTTGACCCACAGTGTCCTTTATCTCTTGCCCTTAGCAGACGACCACTGCATACAGTGTCTCGAGCAGGATACTCACGATAACGTCAAAATAAACTTGTTCTGGATCGACTGCAGATTCGACTTAACTTTTGACACGTTTTGTATTGATTTACGACTTCTCTCTCGTGAAAGCCCAATCACAGTTCGTTTCCAGAAAGTTTCTAATGTAGGCCGCGAACATTTAATGTCCAAGCTCGAACGAACTGCTGCCGATTGTATTGTCTTCCACCACGCAATGGGCTTACAAAATGATTCGCCATGAATTTTCATTTCTACGCACCGACGTCTTGCGGGACCAAAAATGCGCTTCACACATTGTTTTCGCCAGACATCCACTTGGGCGAAAAAGGCTCTGGTAAAGCCTTTCACTCTACCGTAGAAACTCTGAAGGAACGCTCGGCAAGAGTTTGAAGTCGGTCCGTGGTGATGCAAGGCGTCAAAGAATACGGCAAAGATGCGTGTTTTTGCGGGCACTCGCGAGAAGAAGAAGCTTTCGGGGTAAGTTACACATGAGATTAATGTAAGCATCTGAGAATTGACATCACGACTGAGAATTATCTTGTGGCCAATCAGAAGCCAGGATAGCCAATCAATTTAATTCATAAATTAAAGTTTGGGCCGAATATGGGCCATCTATCAAATCCCTATTTTTATCCGAAATCAAGTTATCGTCACAATGTATTCTTATAAAAACACATGCTGATTCTCAGCTTTAATTTCAAGTCGACGCTGATAACGCTATTCCGACAATTATACTTTAAACGTGCCTCATCGAGCGTTAAATTGACAATTAAAGTGGCAGATGTTTGCCATGCTAACGTTTCTTATCTTTGTAATAGAGTGCGTAGCGACTTTGCGTGATTGTAGACATATTCTCTTGGAAGCACGGTGTGCGCTGACAATTTTGTAAAAGACTGCATGAATGACTCGCACAAAATCACGGCAAATTTAAGAGTATTTTAAGACTCGACCTGTCGTACTTTTTCGGGATTGCCGAATGTTTTCGGTATCATTGTTGCCAGCTCTCAATACAAAGTATTCTTGACTGGGGAGTATGACGAAATTTGCAAGAAGAGATTCTTATTTCCATCTTACTAGTTTGAATATTCCGGGCGAGATTTTAAGTTGCTGGACCATTTGGTCTCCATATTGTCGAGCAACCGAGCGCAACGACGGCCCGTAAGCAGAGCAAAAGATTATTTGCATTATCAATTAGAGGAGCGAGGGTGTTCACAAAATCTTAGCTATCGGATCCGTTGTCAGGGTATTTTCTAAAGCTGGAATTTGAGAGTACTCGCGATATCCCGTGCGTAACTTCGCGTAATGCGGAACGATACACAGCAACATGTGGTCAGTCGTCGGTGTAATTTACTAGAACCAGAGCAGAGAAAAGAAAAGAGCATGTGCCCAGTGTATTGAACTGTTACGAAGTCAAAGTGGGGTGCAAATTGAGAGTAGTCTATTGAGCAACGGTCGAGTCGCGGCTGTTAATCTTTTTCCAGGTACGGTCGAGGCCGATTCTGAGCCACTTAAGAATCTTGTCTAATAACGCCTTTATCTTAGGCGGCAACTTCGACGCCTCACTCGTCAGCTTCTCAATCTCTTTCTTCGGAATCGTGTTCACGTCTGCGGCGTTATTCGCAGCATCGTCCGCCTTGTGCATAGATTTCACGCCTTCTGCACCTTTGGGGCTCGCTTTGTTGACAGATTCGACGCTTTTTGCAACTTGATCATCACTCTTTCGTACTAAAGTCCAGGGCATGGAGTCCGGAACGTGCCCCGTAGAAAATGAGCGAATTAGAGTAGAAGCTGATTCAGGAAAATTTGGCAAACGACGACTCTGATGGTTGTCCGCATGGTCGTCGGCGCTGGCGCAAGTGAAGCTGCACGTGACCAAAATGGCGACGAGAAAGACGTAAAGGACTTTGAAATGCATATCAGCACTTGACGATCGCGTGTCGACGAGCAGGCAAAAGGATGAATGAACCACAGCTTGGAGCTATACAATGGAGGCATGTACAATTCTACAAGATAAAGCTGTTGCGACATAAATAATACAGGAAACCTTATGGGATACTCTAGCTGAATAGGATCGGTCGGCGTGCAAAGTCCCTCTATTCCACGCAAAGTTACCAATATACTTTGAAACTGTCCATGAATCCTCTTACCGTATGGCCTTAGCGAGTCTGTGCGCTTTTTACGTGCTTGACGATTCTGTAGCGATTTCCCATGTTGTTGGGCAGCACCAGTCTACTATGTATATGGTTATACCGGTTATGACGTTTTTTTAAGGCAAGTCCTGCGCGATAGATACACAGCCTCACGACGGTGCGAACAAATAGCGATGGCGAGGCGCACTCAAAACAAATGGTAAAATGCTTGCGGTCGGCTTGTATTTTTTTGGGGAGCCATTGACCCCCGCCTTGATTCCCCACTCTTTATCACCCCTACACCATCTTATCGGTATTTGACGACGTCGAATTTGTGCCGGTGGTGCAGACTCCAGAGGACATTTTTTCTGGCTGGGCGAGGAGTTCAGTCACTTCGCGTGACCAGATCATGAGACTTTTGGTTTCAAGAGGTACAGAGTAAATTCCAAGGCATTCGAACAACAACACCTCGCAAAGATCAACGGGAAGCTCATCGTCAATACGTATTGACCGAGAGTGGCTGACTTTCAAAGTAGGCGATTGTCATGTACGCATATGAGTGGTGCATAAATATAATATAACTCGAGAGTTTTTGGAGAAAACGGACGGAGCTACAGGAGCGTAGTGGGCATCGCTGCAGTACTAAAAAGGCAGCCACTTTTTTGACAAGCTACGTGGAGAGATGCTTTTGCAGGATGGTATGCTGTCTGTGCGCTTTTTAGAGCCCGATGACACCAAGTGACCGTTCTGTTTTGAGGTCGCTGGTGAAGAATTTTCTTTTGTCTGCCCTCGATCGAACGATGAAGATGCGAGCGCCTGGGTGTGTCTACTGCGGAGTTTGTCAGGCTATGGAAACAGCACTATCCCGCCTACTGCTTCTCTACTTAGCCCGCTACCCAGTACCAAGCTATTACAATCGGTGGATGGGTCAAACGGTGCTCGTATTCGCATTAGCACGATCGATGCACGGAGCATTCGCATCGTCGCAGAGCTGCGTCGAAGGCTTCACACAAGCAAGTCTTCAGAGGCGATGTAAATTAAAAGTTTTATTTGCTCTTTCGATTCTCGAAACCCATGTGCTCTTCGCAATCTTAGCGAATTTCACGCAACCCCTATTTAGCTAAATCAAAGGCTTTTTAGCCCTGTATTGGGTATTCAAGGGGGAATATAAAAAGTAGGGTGTGAGAGCGGTTTAATTGGCTTTTATTAAAGATTGGCTTAATAATTGCAAACAAAGGACCCGCGCTCTAATTTCTGAGCCCAAGCACTGTGTCCTCAAATACCCACAAGTCCTCCAGCGTCTTCATCGATAATTTGGTTGGAGACTACTCTGCGACTTGAATCGATATATGCGTCGTGTGTTTCTGACCAAGTCATTGTGGCATCTTGTGAGCGGAGAAAAGTCTCCGACGTTTGAGGCATTGCATTTGATTCGGTGCTAATTTTCATGAGTCCGAATCATCACCTGGTCGTTGGAAGCGTAGACCGCTTGATGATGCCTAAAGATACTATAGAGTGGGTCGGCCGGCCGGATCTGCCTTGAGTGCCAGCACTTCAGCATAAAAGTGGCGAGAGGTGCTAATGTCATGCTCCACTGCAGCGAATCACTCAACACCGCCGCGACGCTCAGCAGCATCGACGCAGAGATGGAGGACGAGGACGTCGCAATTGCCTGATGTTAAAATGGTTTGGGAACGCTGTTTAAAACTTAGAGATGAGCAGCGCAGAGCTTCGGGGTGTATTTGCATTGTAATGAGCACACTACGCGTCAAGGGGAGAACACGAGAGCAGATCGACCACGGTGAAAAGTAATGATCCGGTTGTATTTTTCAGCGATGAGCGTGAACTGTACCAGCCCACGCACTGGGGACGGTGGATCACCGTTAGACTGAGCAGATAACCAAAAGGCGAGGAGCCCTACGCGGTGGCAATGCTGGGCAAGCAATGTTCACAAGGGACAGTGTGTTGATAAAGGACACACCTTTGATCGAGTAGCGTTTGCAGTGTCACTGAAGCGTAGAGATTTAACCAAGAAACATGTGAGTTATCGATAGTGATTTGACACCATATCTGCCACAACAAAGCCAAAGTTGGAAGCTTGGGTGAGCGCAAGAATGGCGAGGCTTTGGTGAGTCTTCAATAAAGCAAGCAAAGATGGTCAAAAACCTATTCCCAACCAGCTATGACAAGTGCAGCCACGACACGTCTGAGCTGCTTCATCTAAGCATTTGTGGCTCACTGAAGAGTGACTTGCTGGGTGGTAGACGATACTTTCAACCAACGGCACGGCAGAGCGGACCACTTGAAAGATCGTTTTGATTGACCGCACCATGCTGCACGATGCCAAGTTGAACAAGTGGTTTTAGACTGAAGCAGCTACGCCGGTGCTAATCAACAAGAATTAGTAACTTGCTCAAAACCATGCGCAAGTCTTCATTTACAAACTCAAGCCACCTTAAAGTTTTTGGTCGTCTGTCATACTAGAAAAAGCGTCTTTAGTGAGATTTAGAGCTCATACTGGCATTTTTTGAGACGACGAAGAACATCTCGTGTTTAAGACATCAAAAAGAGGCAAGTGGCTATTATTCGCGATGTTACCTTCGGCAAGTCTACGATTAAATTTTTGAATAAAGCACCGTTGAAGTCACGAGAGGCTTGGACCTCGACTCGCTCGGTCTCGAAGATGAAAGCCAGCGAAGCATGGCATACAGATGGACGGATAAGCAAAAGAGCCGTATGAAATAATTGCTCACCGACCGCGCACTATTCGTAACTGGCCTGAAATAGTGCGCCGGACAACTCTCCGCCGCAAGAAATCAAGTAATTTGATGATCCGATACCGCCTGTTTTTTGCGTGCGGGTTTAAAGTCTGATGAGTCAGCAGCGTATTTCTTGGAGCCATTGACGCTTGAAGAAGCAGTGAGCGACCCAGACCAAACCCATTGGCGCAAGGTCATTCATGCAGAGCTCGAGTCAATGCGACTTCGTAATTTGTTTCGTGCAGTCAAGCCGCGTAATGGGCAAGGCACCATTGGTACGAATGAATGTTTGAAAATAAAGCGCAAAGTGTGCGCCGGTGGGCGGGGGCAGCAAGAAATAGCCAAGTGCTTCTGTGTCAAAGAGTAATGAAGAATATATCGTACTCAATGTGAAGATCCAAAGGAGCAAGTGGATCCACTGCATACTGCGTGAAATAATGATGGCTGTCACTGAAGACGGACCCGAGCTCATAATTTGTGAAGGCAACCTATCGTGCTTAAAAATTCATGAAGTATGACCGCGCCAAATTTATTAATACCAAGTATCATCTCAATTGTGTTGAGATCAAGCGCGGCAAAATCAAGGTGTGTACTGCGAAGCGACGAAAATGTTGGTGGACATGATAACGAAGGGACTTTACAAACCACGTCACAAGAAACAGGAGACAGCGCTTGGCATCCATGTGTGCTTGAGTTGAAGAGGAGTGTTGATAACTACCGGTATGCTATGAATTACACCGAGTTTTTTGGGCTGTCCAATGCAATCTATGCCCGATACATGCTTTAACGATGGTGAGAACAAGACGCGATGGCGTCATGGACATGCGCGTGAGAATACACATGAGTAGGCAAACTCGGGATGATTGTGCGTAGTCCAGCTCCTTCAATGCTTTGCCATCCTTTTGGGGCCCAAATTTCCTCCGATTCTCTCTTCGCTCCGCCATTTCTCTGCGCCCTTACTCCAACAGAAAAATTACAAAGAGCTTGCACTACGCTCGCTCTTTTCCATCTAAATATGTTTTGCACAGCTAATTTTTGTTGTTATGACAGGGGAATCGCAAATTCACGCCCCTTGTGTGCACGTACGTTCACACTCGGCTAATAGCGAGCAGAAGAGCTCACTGTAATACCTACACAAAGCTTGCTGTCATAATATTCTAGCTGTGATGACAGAGTCTAGTGATTAAGATGGTGGTCACCGCCCAGCGCCGCGTATTTGGTAGTGAATTTGTCGATAGTGCTATATTTTTTTTGATACCTTAATAATTGTGTTCTAGGAATATTTCAAAAGCAAATAAAAACCTCGAAGAACGGTTGCGAAACGAATTAATTGTCAACAGGGTGTGGAATTTTTTTTGACCCACAGTGTCCTTTATCTCTTGCCCTTAGCAGACGACCACTGCATACAGTGTCTCGAGCAGGATACTCACGATAACGTCAAAATAAACTTGTTCTGGATCGACTGCAGATTCGACTTAACTTTTGACACGTTTTGTATTGATTTACGACTTCTCTCTCGTGAAAGCCCAATCACAGTTCGTTTCCAGAAAGTTTCTAATGTAGGCCGCGAACATTTAATGTCCAAGCTCGAACGAACTGCTGCCGATTGTATTGTCTTCCACCACGCAATGGGCTTACAAAATGATTCGCCATG
This sequence comes from Plasmopara muralis, assembly GCA_003676415.1. Taxonomy (NCBI): domain Eukaryota; phylum Oomycota; class Peronosporomycetes; order Peronosporales; family Peronosporaceae; genus Plasmopara; species Plasmopara muralis. The sequence goes on along the minus strand of RCHQ01000021.1, from coordinate 180,152 downwards.
AATTTTCATTTCTACGCACCGACGTCTTGCGGGACCAAAAATGCGCTTCACACATTGTTTTCGCCAGACATCCACTTGGGCGAAAAAGGCTCTGGTAAAGCCTTTCACTCTACCGTAGAAACTCTGAAGGAACGCTCGGCAAGAGTTTGAAGTCGGTCCGTGGTGATGCAAGGCGTCAAAGAATACGGCAAAGATGCGTGTTTTTGCGGGCACTCGCGAGAAGAAGAAGCTTTCGGGGTAAGTTACACATGAGATTAATGTAAGCATCTGAGAATTGACATCACGACTGAGAATTATCTTGTGGCCAATCAGAAGCCAGGATAGCCAATCAATTTAATTCATAAATTAAAGTTTGGGCCGAATATGGGCCATCTATCAAATCCCTATTTTTATCCGAAATCAAGTTATCGTCACAATGTATTCTTATAAAAACACATGCTGATTCTCAGCTTTAATTTCAAGTCGACGCTGATAACGCTATTCCGACAATTATACTTTAAACGTGCCTCATCGAGCGTTAAATTGACAATTAAAGTGGCAGATGTTTGCCATGCTAACGTTTCTTATCTTTGTAATAGAGTGCGTAGCGACTTTGCGTGATTGTAGACATATTCTCTTGGAAGCACGGTGTGCGCTGACAATTTTGTAAAAGACTGCATGAATGACTCGCACAAAATCACGGCAAATTTAAGAGTATTTTAAGACTCGACCTGTCGTACTTTTTCGGGATTGCCGAATGTTTTCGGTATCATTGTTGCCAGCTCTCAATACAAAGTATTCTTGACTGGGGAGTATGACGAAATTTGCAAGAAGAGATTCTTATTTCCATCTTACTAGTTTGAATATTCCGGGCGAGATTTTAAGTTGCTGGACCATTTGGTCTCCATATTGTCGAGCAACCGAGCGCAACGACGGGCCCGTAAGCAGAGCAAAGATGACTGCATTATGAATAAATATAAAAAGGTGCCTACAAATACTAAGCACCCGGATCCATTTCAAGGGTATTCTTTTAATGTTGGAATTTGACACTAGTGCAGCGCACAAAAAATTTCTCGCGATGTTTTTGTGCGTAACCAAGCATAAGGCTATACACAAATCACAACGAAACACAGCAGCAAGTGCTTTGTCGTCGGAGAAGCTAGCAAGAATCGGATAAAATAAGAGCAAATACATACAAATGTAAGCAAGATGCACAAAGTCGAAGTCAAAGGATACACATTACAGGCAGCCTATAGAACCAAATACATGCATCGGCCGAGTCAAGCCCAGAACGTTACTCCCGCAAAGTAAGACGACCGATCGTGATGCATTTAGAAGGGCATTGAACTCGCAATCACTGTGATTCTGTAAATTTGAAGTGGCAGTTGTCACAGCAGAAACTTCGTGGATTCGGAAACTATCGCCAAATGCTATAATTTCCAATTCAGTCTTTTTTGTCTCGCGCTTAATGAGCGGCAACTTCTTTGCCTTTTTGGCTACGTTTCCGGTCATAGAGCCACCTAATAATCCTACATTTAATTGAGTTTGTCCCATCGGATCAGATATGCCGGATGACATAAGTAATACAGGTAAACCTGGTCGGTCGGCCTTCAGTTTCAAACAATTTCTCTCACTTCTTATCATTGCAAGCCTCATCCAGTTCAGCAGGTGTCGTTTTCTTCTTATTGCTAACTTTATCGTGTGCAGCTCTAGTCTCTCAAGCGCCCACGACGCCGTTGTCACCACTCGCCACATCCGCCGTTTGCATGGCGGAGAGAAGGTTGCGCAAGGTGTTGCTAAGGTCGCTGAAAGCACCGGTGCGGCGAAAACAGTGGCTTAAGTGATCAACAAGGATAATCCGAATGACTTGACGGGACCTCAATTGATAGTTTCGAAATTGCTGTAAAGTCACGACTAGCAAAAGCACGGGAACTTAACAAAATTTTCAAAAAAGTCAAGCACGCTCAAGAAAATGTTTAAGTGGGCTGAGTTGGGGGCTCTTTCCGTTGCGGCTTTCTACGGTGTCTACCAGTCCCTCGTTGGCGGTGAAACCCGAAAAGCCCCGCATGAGAACCCAGGAGCGGGGGGGAGTATATATCAGCATGTCGAGTGCTTGATGCGTTTAGCCACTCTAATTACGTTGTTATTTGTTTAATAACAAAAAAAGCATTACGACTTCGGCTCTGCGCTTTATACGCAATTCGAAGATGACTGTCTTTTTTGGAAAAGTTTGTTTATGCGTATCGGAAACACTTATCATTACAGCTTTCGGGTACGCGTATCGCGGCTTAGAACGTGTATTTTAGCGACAGGGTCGAGGTCAATCGCTGCATTGACAGCTTGCCAGTACTTATTGTACGGTTTTCCATACTTGACCAATCTCTTTGCAAGCTTTTTGCGTCGAGTTTTGATCATGGGCACGTCGTTCGTATGTGCCGGAAAGATATTGGCCAGCAAATTTGAGAGATTAATTAAAAATAATCAGCTGGAACAATTCACATCAGAGTTTCCAACTCCTGTTGCTTGGGCTGTAAAACCTTGTGAACCGACTTGACTAGAAAACTTTTACACTCTGCACGGAAGAGCAATTTGTATACAAAGCGTCGGATACCCAGCGTTGCTTGGCTGAAGAGGGTCTTGCAGAGCTTCCTGTCGCACCGAAGCTCAAAATGCTATGAAAGAGCGTAAAAGTGGTTTGTGCTCGTGACTGGTCGAAATGCAAATCGACGGCACATCAGGCCCTTAAGTCACTCCAGTCCAAACATGTCTACCATCTCAAGTACGTTATCCTCAGATACCCAAAGCGTTTCGTCTGGAGCTTACGTGTCGCGTGGAGTTGGTGAACACAAGTTGCCGTAAGAGACTAGATCCAAGACGATCCCGAGAGTCCACTATGTGTTTAAATCATTCAACAAAGCTTCGTCCACCTGCGCACAAGTCTCAAAGACCGTTCTCAGAAGCTCTGAATCCAGTGTCCCGCAGCATTTTGACTCGATACGTCGTGATTCAATCTTGCAATAGTGAAATGTCTCGCCATACCACAACAATTAGCAAAAAGCACCACAGCCTCAGCATTGCGAACACGATCTTCTTAGTCCATTAATACTTATAGTGCAGACAAAAGACATTGCTTATCAAGTCTTGTACCAATATAAGTTTCGTGTGACTTATGCGTTAAACCGGTTTCTTGAGCTGCGTCATCGATACGGATTTACGATAAACGATTGGCTTCATCTTGCGAACTAAGGCATTTGTATACATTGGGAGAATGGAAAAAAATATACCTTTTTTCAAATCAGATGGAAAAAAAACATATTTGAATGGAAAAAGTCTACCTTGAATTACACCAAAATGTAAAAATCTACCTACGAAGTAAGATAACTAATGAAAATTACAAAAACAAATGAATATACCTAATTCACTAAGTAAAAATATACTTTCATGCTGCGCATTACTGGTGCATCGACACTTGTTGTATCCCACTTGGCCACAGCTGCTGCATCGATAAAAGCTTTTTGATTCTTCCATTAGCCTTTTGCAAGCGTTCACCCACTTGTCCTACGTCACAAATATTCCCATGCCTTCTAAATGATCACGCATGATCACTCGCGACAGGTTTCGGCAATGTGTATGCACCAATTTACGCACGACATCACTTTGCGCCAGCTGATTTGCCGTAAGCGCAGGTCGAGCATCCCGTGAGTGAAGATCAACCGTTGTAACATCACATGTGTGCGCGACAAATCGCGGCGGAGGTCCAAAGTTATACGCAAACCGAACCATAAATGAACATGATACATTCGAGCAGATTTGTATTGACGGAAGTCGCTTTGAGAAACCACGTATGCACGGCCAACACGGCGATTGTACTCAAAGCCGCGCGTTTCACATCTTTTCGACTCTCGTAAACTTGAGTGAAAAAAAATCACCCTCAATCGATGTACTTACGTCGGACTCTTGCATCTTAACCATCTCTTTGAGGCGCCCCAAAAACTGTATGCGGTAAAATTACTATTCGAAGGTAAAGGGTTTTTTCCTTTCTTTTTTTACATGTACATTTTCGCCACTGTTGCAAAAATATAAATTGCTATGTAGTTTTTTTGAAGGAGTATTTTTTATTTAATTTAAAAAAGGTATATTTTTTCCATTCTCCTATATATATATTTACTTTCAATCCTTTCCAGCTCCTTCTGTTCTGTTTCGGCTCCACCACTTCTCCGCGGTCGTTTTCAACAGATTTTGAGCCCAAGCACCATGTCCTCAACAATTAAATGTCTTTATTGGTTTTAATGATAAGTTAATGGAGAAAACTATGTGACTTTAAATCGATACATGCGTGGTGTGTATTTGACGAATTTGTCATAACATGCTGTCAATTGGGAAAAAACTGTAACCTTTGCGTATCCGCGGGCGCAGGGAAACAGTAACATCACAATTGGCCTGATGCTGCTGCGAGTTGTTATCCTAAGTTGATGACCGCGATGAATCGTGGACAGCATGGTCACGCCCAGAGATACGACACGGTGGGTCGTAGAAGGCTGGCCGGATCTACCTCCAGTGCCGGCCATTCAGCAGAAAGGTAATTGGAGGTGCCAATGTCATGCTTAACTGCAACAAACTTTTTAATATCGCTGCAAGAAAGCTCAGCAGCATGAATTTAAGGAAAGTGTTCTAAATTTGCTTGGAAATAAGTAGCATAGAGCTTCGGGGAAAATTAATGAACATACTAGCGTTGAGGTGAAAAGACAACCGCAATATTGACCACGTTGAAAGCTAAAGATGCGGCTATAGCATTCAGCACCGAGATAAAGCCTACCGGGGCATATTATGAGGTAAATTAGGGTATACGATTGGTCGCTGCTGGCCTGAGCAGAAAAAAGGAAAGTCGAAGAGCCTGTCGTCGCGCTAACAATGTCCATTAAAGACAGTATGATGATAAAGGCAACAGCTTTAATCAAGAAACGTCTAGCTTCGCTATAATGCGAAGTCCTTACGAAGAAGGATGTGGGCCACCGATAGTGATAAGAAACTATATTTGCCACGACGAAGCCAAATATTTAAGTTTGGCTGAGTGCAATTATGGCAAAATTTTGGTCGCTGATGATAACAAGTTTTTTATGAAACCATTAATGAAGAAAGGTTATACTCAGATGACGAGCGTGAAATGCTATCGAGAACGCGCCGAATGTACTGGAAATTGCTTTTGGTACCGCGGATCGACAAACATGGCAAGTTTCAAACGATATTTGATAATCGTTGCTCTCAAAAAATCATAGCAAGTTGGTATTTGCTGGCTTCACGCGGCACAATGATCGTCAGATATGACAGTAGTTGGGATCAAAATTGTTCATCTACATGCGCGAATGGGTCATGCAAAGATAAAAAATTTCTCACAAGATGATAATGATCTTCCACTAATGGAGGACGAGGCTCGTGAATGCATAATAGGCTTCGAGTTATACAGAAATCGGACAGAGAAAGTTTCATCCAGAGGTACATCAAAATGGTTCAGACCCAGTTCCGCAAGAAAGTCAAGTTTGTGCGACCGGACGGAGCCCGCGAGTTTGCAACCAAATCTTTTAAAAGAAACTTATGAAGATGAAGACATTGATGAGCAGGCTATTGTGCCATACGCACACTAAAGGCACGGTAGAGCGGGGTATTTGAAGTATTGTTTCGATTGACCGCAGCATGCTGCACCATGCTATGTTGAATAAGTGTTTCTAGAATAGAGCAGCGCCAACAGTCAATAATGGGTGAATGTCTCGTAAAGCCATGCACAATGCCCCGTTTGAGATTGTATCGAACCTCAAACCAAATTCACATTTTTGGTGGTAAGCCATACCTTAAGAAACGCGACTTGGATGGGACCCCAGAGATTCGTTGGTGTAATCCTGACGATGAGCTTTACGAGGCGACTCGTGCCGATGACATCAAAAAGAGGCATTTGTTTTTTAATCGCGGTGTTAACTATCGCAAGTCTACCCTTAAATTCGCAACTGACTATCGTTTAAGCTATGGAGTGCTTGAACTTTGACTCACTCAGTCTTGAAGACGAAAGACCACGGAACATGAAATTTAGACGGGTGATTGTAAGAACCGTTCCAATGATAAGTATTAGACTGCTCAGCGACCGCGTACTATAGGTAACTGGCCTAAAATAGTGCACTAGACAACTATTTGCCGCACCAAAAAAGAAAAGTAATGAGGGGCTTCGATAATTCAACTTCGCCTGAAGTTAATTGGCGCAATGCCATTCATGCAGAGCTTGAGTCAATCTTTGTGATGTGTTTTGTGCTGTCAAGCTGCCTAACAGACAACAAGCCATTGGTACGGATATTTTTTTGAGATCGAGCGCAAAGCAGACATGTCCATTGAGAAATGTAAGAGACGTCCTGTGAATAAATGTTTTCGCCAGAAGAATGAGATCAGCTACACGGAGGCATTCTCGCCTGTCAAGAAATATGTGGCGATGCGCATGGTAATTGCCAAAACTTAGTACTAATAATGGACCCCTGGCCAGCTTGATGTAACGATAGCATTTCTAGATGGCGATTCCAGAAGGTCACCAATTCGATGGCGCTTTCAAAAGTCTGGAAGTGGTAACGAATTTATAAGGCCTCGGACGTTCGACGAGTTTGTGCGCTTCATTCGATTTCGAGCGTTCAAATATGACTCTTGCCTTTTTATCAAAGTTATAGAAGATTAGTGTGAATTAATACTGGTATATGTGGATGATGTGTCGAAAACAGAAAGCTCGAAGGTCATAACTGATCCAATCGAGATGAGCTCTCGACTTGTTACAAGCAACACCGCTTTGAAGATCAATGCTCAATTTAGTAAATCCGTTGATGCTTTAACCATAGGCATTTATCAGGTTGTGGTTACTACCAGCCCAATCGTCGTCAGAACATTTACAAGGGCCTATCGTTTAATGTCTTGGAGCAGATTCCATGGGTTTTGTTCCCTGTAGGTAGCGTAAGGTATCAAGATTTTTGCTGTCAACGTGTAAATCGCACTCAGTCTGAGTCTGAGTACACTTTAATGACGAGGATCCGAGCGCATAATCCGTATAATTGCTACATATCATATGTTCGCTCTGCACAATATTGCTGTTTTGATAGATGAATGACAGTTCCACTCCATTTGTGTGCACGTTTAATAACTCTCAATTTTACAGCGAACAGAAGGGCTCACTATTATACCTACGCAAAGCTTGCCGCCATTGATCTATGATTGTAATGATAGAGTTTGGTGGTCTAAATAGTGGTCACCGACCAGCGTCGCGTATTCAATACTAGAAAAAGGAGAACCTCCTCAGAGCCAAACATAAAAACTTTGTCGATAGTACTTCAATAGATCAATTTCATTAATATATGTGTACTAGGATAGAATTTCAAGCGAATGAAATTTTCGAAGATCAAATTGGTGGTCAACAGGGTGTGGAAAACTCTGACCACCAGAATCCTTTATCGTCCACCTTTGGCAGACCACCTCTGCGTACATGTCTTGAGCAAAATCCGTATGATAACGTCAAATAAGCTTGTTCTTGAATAAGGTTCCTAGCTCGTGTTGTATACAAAACACTGCGGGTGTTAATACTCTTGTCCGGCTATTCAATGGCATCCTGACAGTAGGGACATCGACCACATTTCTGCTTAGTGAATGTCGTCGCTCTCAGACGAAGGAGAACTCAATATGCATGTGCTTGCATTTCACATGGTGCTTTTAAAGTTGACACTTTTAGATTAGATTGTTCTCGCCAAACTTTTTCCGGTCAGCTTGGCTAAAACCGAGCTTAAACAACATTTGCTTTGGGTAAAACACTTCTACAATTGTCGATGCTGCGGCCGAGTACTCTTCTTTTGTACGAAGTGTCAACATCTTTCAAAAATAAGTTCTCTGTTGGGACCAAAGAATAATGTTAGTATTTCGACGTAGATAGATCTGTATCGACAAACTGCTCGCAAAGCCACTCCCAGAAAATTCTGTTTTGGTACTTTACAGCTCGCTACAAAAGAACGTTCATGATTGCCACCCTCGATAAAACTACTTTTTATGGCTAAGACGTTTTTAAGCTCGACTGACATGGTTTGTGTAAACTAACGTAATCCAGTATTAGCAGACACATCGCTAATGACACAGCGAGTTGGAACAGTACACTTGTAAGAACATCACTTCTGACCTCGCACTCGCGATGAAGTCGAATGCTGCGGCTACATTGGGAAAGTGACGCGATATTTTTTCACAAAAAGACCCATACTAACTTCAACGCATTTAGCTCTTAAGTCGCAATTTTACCAGCCATTTTTTTTGCTGGCTCCCTCCGGAGCAGGCGCAAATCATCCGCCCTCCTTGCCGTAGCCAAAGCAGCATATACTGCTCCTATCAGCAGTGCTTAAGTTCATTGTGATTGAATCGGAGTCAGCGGACTTAATAATAACCATACTCAGGGTCTTGTAGATTAAGAAAGTGCTTATACTCGGAATTTATGAGAAGCGAGTTCGCAGTACTCATCTTGAAGTGTGATTTACATTGCATCTTCCATCGTTGCTGCCGGCATCATGAAGGATTGAGTACCAGGAGGGCCTATCCTCACGCCGTCCATACACATGGTCACCTTGACTTGTTTGATGAAAGACCCAATGGTAAAGGCCGTTGGCTCTCTTAACTCTCTCAGAATCAAGACAAGACAGCGGATGAACTTATCATCTGGATCCACCCTGATCCTAAATGCAGTGCTTTTACACATTAATATGTAACAATGCAATGTTGGTGCCTTAGATATGGCAGCTCTTCTCTGTCAGTATGGCAGCAAACGCTATTGCCAAATGCCCGCAAGACAAAAGTAGTTCATGGCTTGCGAGAACTCTGCATGAGTGCCTAAACAATCAGTAGGCTAGTCTTGCAAGCATGTCTCCTCTATAAAACAGGAAGCCGATTGTTCTAAGCACTATCAGCTTTCCGTTCTTTTGTGAGGATGATACCTATGTCGATTCGGACCTTTTAAGTAGGACCATTTCCCGGCGGCCTCTTGAACCTTGGCTCGCTTGTCACACGTTCAATACTAGCCCCAAATGGCAATTATTAGATAAGGTATATCTTTCTATCTAGCCGGCAGCTCGGAAGTCCGCCTCTTCTCACCAGCAAAGCTGAGACCCATAGGAGACAGATCGCCTGAAAGCCATGGCCCTTTGAGTGTTTTCCGATCGTCTCCACCTAAAACTATCCACGACATTTATTACTACTTTCACGGCCGTGTATACGAGACACCTTCGTTCTCGCCGCACTCGTGCGTAGTCCGTCTCAAGAGACGGACTTTTAATAAGAAAGTTGGTGGCCATCCTAGCAAAAGGGGTGCTCGAATTTCGGACAAACGCACAAGCACTATTTTACCCTGGATGGTGAAAAACTGCATCGACCGACCAACATAAGGAGGCGAACGCCACCTTGTCTGAGATATTTCATGCAAGTATTCGCGCGCCCACCCACCGAATATTATATCAGTGAGAGCCATTACTTGCTGCTCCGCTCACAACAAGGCGCTAGCCATGTTCATTTCTACCCTTTGCATTTACTTCTCCGCAGCAGGATATAAGCACACTATGAACGGTTTTGGTCCGAACGGAGCCTTTGCTCTATCAACCGACATCATCGACACTGACGACTCCGTAGTTTTTTAGAGATAATCCATCAAGCCCTTTCAGCTGGAGAAGATCACGTCGGGCGCTTGTGTTATGTAATGTTGCGCCCCCCATGAGGCCGAAAACGACTGTCTCGGCCTGTCTAATAGGCCGGACGGCAAGTGACCATACGGCAGGACCAGTCCAACATTTAAACGTTAAATCGAATACTCATGCTTATAGATGTAGCAAAGATGCTGCATTATTTGCTTAGAGAATGCATGAGTTCAAATCTCTGACCTTGATTTTAAATTTAGCGCTTACAATTATCGCAGATCGCTTCTTTTTACTTTATGAGTTCCATTAGTCTGAATACCAAAGCCTTCTACAACATATATGCTTTAAAAATATGAGTCGAGTTTTTGTAAATTTTATTAAAAACCAGCCATTTGTGGGATATATATCTTACAATTATATATACTACAGTAAAAAAATCCACGAATACAAGCAAAATACGGCAAGGGTGAAGATATCAATGTAGCCCGAGAAAAAGTCAATTGACCGAGATGAATCAAAGCGGTGAGGATATGTAATGAAACCAGCTATCTCGACACTTTCTTGAAAGAATCACCAATATGCAGTCGGATTGCGAGAAAATTAATTTGATGGCGTTTACGTCTGGTTAAATTCAAAGGCCATCGTCCATTGGCGCGTTCACTTTCCCACTAATTCATTCGGTCTTGCCAGATTTGCTTTGATAAACACGAAAATCTTTTCTGACTCTGGAAAGATTGTATACTCACGTGATACAAAATCAATACAAAATTACTGCAAACTAGTCCCGAATTTTTGTTTTAAAACGTGGATAACTAGGCACCACCTTGAATTGCAGACCGCTAGCTGTCTAATGGCATAAGTCCTAGTACCAAGACCTAATATAATAGTTATATTTTCAATGGTGAGCTGGCCTCTTATTAAAAATGCAAACAGAAGTTCTGTGAGGTGAATGTCCTAAATTACTATTTGGTATTGTTATGCTTAAGCAGCGGTTAATAAACAATAAGCTGCTTCTATGTTAGCTTTCTAGTAACAAGCACAACTTCTCTATTATTTTGAAGAAATCACTTGTCTTGTGGCATATACTGTAGATGTCTCACCCAGTGTGACACATTACGATCGTGTAATCATGCCATACTTTTCGCCTTCAAGAACTTGGACTTCTTGCGTCCATACATTTACAATTTTTTCAAATTCATATTTTAGGAGACTTCTCCGATGTAACTTAAGCCGCTTCTCAAAGCCTGCATCACAAGTTCCATAAGGCGAACAGCTTATTTTCCAAGGTGGGTTCATCTCCGCCAATCAAACCTCAGTATGCAAGAGAATAGAGTCAACCTCACAGTCACGCGGCTCATCAGCGGAATTGAGATCTGCCGCTGGATGACGATTCAGTCGCTTTTACCGACGACCCGCACCGCGCACGTCGGTCACTCTTCGATCGACGCAAACAAGACCCAAGCCTTCATGATAAGTAATGACCCGCCAATGCTAGCATCAAAAGATAAAGAATGTAAGAGATCCCCTCTGCAGTAGTCTTCAGCACGTACTACCATGCTGAGCTTTCTAAAAAAATCTTGACTGTAACCCTTTAAATGCCACGCTCATCTAGGTCGCATATTTGCAAGCCCGTGCATCATACACCGTGCGTCTTTTGCGCTCGCTGTGCTCCCCCCTCATCCCGATTTTGCTCTCGGATTCAAACTTGTGTCTGATGAGTGGTAGCTCATAGCTTTTAATCTCGATGTCTGAAGAGCCCGAGATGCGTCGAAACGAACTCCTATTTGCCTGATTGAGACCTTCTACGTAGACCGCAAGTTTGGCTACTGCAATTGCCGTGGAGGCTAGACAGGGTACTATGAATATGTGGCATCATAGCAGCCTCCACGAACAGTAAGCATGTGGCACGCAAATTAATTTGAGCTATGTGGCTCAATCGATCGGAGAACTATTGCCGTCAAATCAAACTGTAGCGGTGGCATGCACGACTAATGAGTCAACTGAGGATAGCGATAGGTTATTGAAAAAGCTGTATTAAATGTACAAATAGCTACCTTGTCTCTTCTCAATTCTTGACAAGTCAAGTGATGACGTTGTACGAATGCAGTGATACTGCCGGTACAGGTTTGCTTGCGTTAAGGTTTGCAGCCTACTGCAAGCAGACTGTTCAGTCTTTGGCTTGCAACACCATGCTTTCATGAGCACTACTTCTGCAGCGGTTGTTAGGGATCCGAATATTAGCACTTTCTGTGCCGCCGCGTCTCTGACCTCAAACGAAGTCTTGTCGGTATACTGGTCATCATAATCATTCACAACGTCAATGCGGTGTTAGTGAAATGGGCCTCCAACTTTCAAAAGTTGTCAGTGAGACTTTCTTCTCTCAATCTGCTTGCGCACAATTCGGCAACAGTGTTCCCGCGTTCACCTGCCGCAGCCCATTGTACGGCTTCGTTAAGTAAAAGCAAACCACTGTGTATGTTGATATTGAAAAGACATAGAACGTAATAGCTAGGCCACTATACCTTGTGCGCCAGTAACGTGATATTTCGGTTGGAACATAGACATTTGTAAGTGAAAAAATAGTTTTTATGATGCGAGACACTCACTATTTCAAAAAAAAGTTTTGTTCAACCATGACACATGGCACCGAATTGCTTTGGCACAAAGTCTTAAACTTACTTTACGCATTGTAGGAGAGCTAGTCTCAGTAGGGGGCTTGAGCATTCATCCTCCACCAAGCTCAATTCCATAACTTGGTGCCTTTAAATGAGCATGAGGATCAGCGGTAATATTCGCGTACAAACGGTGTGTAGTTTGGTGAGGTATAAACGGCGTCTACGAATTGTTCGGTCCCGACAGTTCCTACAGGTGCAAACCATCTTACGTACACTATTCCAAATAAAGATTTATGCGGGGATCTTAGTTCGAGCCAATTTGTTTAAAAAGCCCATATCATCCAAAGACACAAACAGGTAAAAATGCTGTTTTGACCTCGTCGATTGCATCCGGCTGAGCTACCCGGCGAGACTTCTCAATTGGTCAACAGAGCAAGTTTTGTCTGACAATTTCTCCAGCAGGCCACGCGCAAAAATCGGGTTTGCCAGCAGCAGAATTGTACACGCAAGCTTGCAAATGATGCGACCACATTTGGCTAATTGAGTCGTAGGCACATTGGACGCGTGCACACACTTATTTAGACACACTTCGCCAAGCAAAACGTTTTCTCTCGACCGAGACAGCCGCCGAGAGTTATATCAAGAAAATCTGACATATCAAACATATCAGCATGACAAACCCATGTAGACTCGCGCTATTTAAATTCTTCCCTTAAGCTGCGCATTTGCCATCTGCTACCTATGCGACGCAGATCAACACGAGGTCACAGCTGTGACATGAGCTAGCTCAAAGTTCGGATGAGGCAAAAGTGCAAATGCTAAATCATTCTGCTCTACTATCGCGTACTTCAAATCAAATGTATACATCACAAAACGGAGATTCACTTGATTCTCTTGGAGACGCGACGCGACTGCATTGTAATGCTGTGTGTATCAGGAGTGGCTTAATATTTAGCAGATGAATCTTAATTTTTGCTGCGAGTATATCTTTGTCATGATCAGGCAATTACGTTTTGTAGCTTTTTGAGCTGTCAAAATTCGAACGCGGTCGCCTATTCCCCCCATCGCCATCTCTATGCACCAATGCGATACCGATATCAAAACCCGTAGCGAAATCGATGCTGCCGCTGTTAGCGTTCGAATTTAGCTCGTATGGTCACTGGATCAATTTTCGCTGTTGCGCTTCATTATGTGAGGTTTTAAGATAGTGTATGCAAGTCGCTTTGTCGAGTTCTTACGACAGTTCTTTTCTAAACTCGGCCAGTACCGGCGGAGCGTTGTATGGCCGCACCAGGTAAGGACAGCACCAGCGCCTGTGGTTGGTTTTATTTACTTTGCTAATCGCTTTTCGGTTCTGGGTGTCCTAGGCTCACTTTATATTCTTTTTTCACTGATAAGAAAGTTGCCTTATCATTTGTGTGTTGTACGTGTGAACTTAGTCAGCAAGGCCAAGCCACTTCCTTTTTTTGTGTGATGGAATCGGCCAATCTACAGCTGTCTAATCAAAAGCCTTGCTTATGTAGTAAAAAACCACAAAGAATTTTTCTTGTCGTGAAAGTGAACGCAATTGTATCGATTTATAGCTTACTTTTGAGCATGCATTCGAGCACGGCTAGCAGAGGAATGATGTAATCGTCTACTCTTATTTGCACAAATTTGGGTATTGGAATATATTAAAAATTTGTACGCGGCAAGTTCGTTACCGAACTATTAAACGTCGCAAGGGTTAATGGGCTACGACTTACTAATCAGAGAGCATACCACACGAAGTGCAGATCGCAATTAATGAAATGACATACTCTCGCAGAAAAAGTTGATAGCTTCTTTTGACTAAGTGAATCACAATCTAATCTTTCACATTTACACGAATAATGTTGCACATTAATTCTAGAAATTGGTTTCTGTGCCTCGATAGTAGTCGAATTCAGCTAATTCTCAGCACAGTGCGTCACTTACAATTTGGCATTTTTACACATAACGCCTGCGTTAATCCAACAAACTGACTCTTTAAACTATTCCCGCCCCGTGCTTGAATACAAGGATACTTTCATATGGCCGTATTTTTAATTTGGTAAAGACCATCACTACGACACGCAGTATTTGGTCCCCAGATCCGAGTCCATTCCATGACGCACATCTTCGTAAGATAGTTACGCCAACGACGTATCTCACTAGATCACATCCCGGAAATGCTTTACATTCAAAACTTTATTAACGACAAGTTAGTAGTGCACAGATGCAATAGAGCCACAACAAACCGTACAATTACTTCATTAAAGCGGTGAGACGCTGTACGGCTACAGATTCGTACTTTCTATAATTCTCTATAGGTCATACAATCACCACTTCGGCTATGCCGCCGGCTTTTCGAGCTTTTTTTTGCTTTCCCAAGGACATTTCTTTTAGCCAAAAAAGGAATGCTGACATTCCTTGCCTTTGATTTTCACAAAAGCGGTGGTCTTAAAAAGACACTCCGGGTCATAATTGTGTCAGCGCGATCGAGGGTTGACGCACCAAAATAATGACGTCCAGCAAAGATCTGTGCTCATCAGAGTTCCCGCATGGAGATTATAGTGCACAACGAATCGCGCACCAGATTGCTCGATCATTGATGAATAATAAACGATGTCCACGAAGAATGTTTTTGGGTGGATTACGTGCCACTCCACGTGCATATCAAGGATCCCGACCTCAAAGCTTTGGCCTGCGGCTAATGATGTCTGAAGCAAACGCTGTTCACGACGGGTGGAGAACGTTTACTCAACAAAAAATAATAGGGGCTTGCCCATGTTGTCTTGGCTTCTTGTCAGTCATGTCATCCAACACATACCGCAAATGCTGTGTAGTACAAGCACTGATCAGTACTATACGTGCCATTTTCGCGCGGTGGTATAACCTCGCCTATATTGCCTCGACTATAAGCCAGTCCAATTCACTCATGATAGCTATGTGTTTCGATCATGACCTCGTTTCTTACATGATCCACGCATCTCTACCATACAGAATTGTCATTGAACCAACCATTTCTTCATCGACATGTAGCAAGTGCTGATTTCCCATGTGCAATTACCAGTGCTTCAAATCTTACTCCACGCTCTGAGCTCCTGTACGTAATACCAATAACTTCTGTTTTTGATATTTCAATTTCTAGCACATTAATTGGTTTGCACCTATCTTGAAGGTTCATTTTTTTGCGGTACCCAAGTGACTGATATTCGCCTTTTAAATTCGGCAAGCTTGGCACAGTAAATTAATTCGCCGAACATGGTGTATCTACCGGTACAGCATCTTCTCTTTATTAAAAAGCTGAGATCCATGAGGGCCAAACCGCCTGATTTTCTCATACTTGACGAGCCTTCTATTATTTATGCCGGTTCAAAGTCATGGTCGAGTCTTAGAGCCGCTATCACTGCGGCCATTAATGGGCGGTACACTTTCTTCCTGGCCGCGCTCGTGCTCAATAACAAACGACTGTTTCTGTCGAGAGTGAGTAGACGGCATTCTAGTCAAAGGAGATCTCAGCTTTAAGACAAATTTAGATGATTGCCAAAAAAGTTGCATCAGCTGACATTCCAGCCAACCTCAAGGGAAAATGCCGTCTTAGCTAAAATGTTCCTTGTAAGTATCCATTTGCATGCTCACCTACCACTCCTTATATCCGCTAAAGGCATTCTTTACTGATTCGTCCGCAATAGAACGGACACCATAGTGCGTCTTATGCATTAAATAAGCTCTCTTCTTACTTTTTTTGCAAAAATGTCACGCTCACCGTCAGCGATTTTGTCAGTGCTGGTCATCCGCGATGATATCGACGCAGACAACTTATTTAACGCTTTAAAATGCTCCGACAAAACGCTCGAATAGTTGAAGTACGCGTTCAGAGACGAATGAGTTATGTCGGGTCCTTGTGGAATCTGCGCCCCCATCGGTCCGCGAGGAACTGTCAGCTTATTTGGCCCATTTTGCAGACCTTATGGCAATCCATACTGCTCTAAAATCTTAGAGAATGAGTCCTATCGATAAAGTCGTAGATTGACGAGAATTTTACCAGATACATTGAAGCTGTCGTAGCCTTTGCTTAATTAATACATGACTTCAGGTCTCTGACGTTTCTTCTTGCACTTAAAACATGCTACAGCCGCAGATCGCTTTCTTTTCGACTTCATGAGCTTTAATTGGTTTCAATACCAAATCATTGTAAAGATCCAATACTTAAAAATGTGAGCGGAGTGTGTTCCATGCAAGCCAACCCTGTGTGGGATAAATGTTACTAAGTTTACACCTGGTTCGATGACCACTGTTTATCCAGGCATTGCTGTCCTGTGCATTACTGTCTTTGAGTGATATAAGTAGCGGTCATTGAATCGTGTGTCATTGTGGTGATTACTACATGTTTAAAACATCGTTTAACTCATGTCACACAATATGGTGCTTCGGCCATATGCACTGGTTGGTATAGTTTAGTTACAAGAAGACAGAGGGATAGTGTGACGGATTGGAACTTATAAGTATTAAAATTGTTTGTTTGAGTTTAATTACTCTGATTTGGCCAGTTTTGAAATGTTTGTTGCACTGTTAAGAAATAATGAAATCTGAAATGCCTTTACGCAGCACTTTGGAAGTGAGGTTGGTTTGCATTTTTGCTCAATTGTTATCTATATGTTCATGATACACACCAATTGCAATTCCAATCTTAATCTGTATTCGGCTCAACAGCCAAATTAGCGCACGAGCCACCAAATCGATTGTGTATTCTAAACAAATTGATCACTTATTTCATTATGCCTATCGCAAGAAAAAAAACTAGTGTTAGCGCGTTTAGTAGCCGAACGCCTACAAGCATTCTTTAATACACTCTTGTAGCAGTAGTTTCACCTTTTCGAATCTGCTTTCCTTATATTCGACTAAACCGTATCAAGACTAATTAAGTCTTGCTTATCGCAATGATTATCTTAGTTCTGACTAGGCCGTATCATGACTAGTTAAGCCTTGCTTATTACAATGACTTCTAATGGTTCAGGCTAAGCCATACTTACGATCATTAAGTCTTGTTTATTCTTTTTCACGAATTACAAAAATTAGGCAATAGTAATACATAGCTTCTCATGATTTCCCTTTCTGTATTTGCTATCACAAAACTTGTCTTCGCGTATACCTCTACTTTCGTGTCCTTTTGCTTTGTACTGTAAACTTTACAACAATGTTATCTTAAGTATATTAATTCTTGTTGAGCCGCTCCTCAATGAGTTTTATATCAGATGATAAGTATTCGCACTGCTCATTAGTTTTAGTAGCAATTTCAGGTCTAGCATCTCGATATTAGATATTATCGACTTTGCTGTACGAGTCTTTTATAGCATCGAACTTTAAGCTTATGGAGTAGGGACTATGGTACAATCTTGCATCTGAAAACTTTACGAAAGCTTATCGATGCTCGAGTTTGCTTATTAAGTCCCATTCATTTTTTACTACTAAAAAGTGTTGCAACTTAGCAAAGTTTTCCATATCTGTCTTATAATTCCGATGATCACAATGTACAAGGTGGCATCTTAGCCCAGCTGCCGACGACCGCAAAGCTTGAAGGGTGGGCTCCCAATGTCGCTCATGTCCCCATATATGACGTATTTATTTAAAATAGCCATGAAATCTTCATGTAGGCACTTCTTGATTCTGATCACCAATTTGAATCAAGTTTTAGCTTTTTTCGGCCTTCTTAAAACTAGGCGCAGTATTGACAACAGTCTCGAAGATGGATCCGCCTAAGCGCGTGCTTCTAAAACCTCATCAAGGGCCACTTAAAACTCTGTTTTAGCGTCTTTTAATGCCAAACAACAAGGATAGTTATCATCTTATCTGGACATACCCTTATGAAATTTAACGTCATGGCTAATCGGAAAAGCCTATTCTGAAATTGGATATTCGCGGAAGTGTTAGAATTAGACAACAAACTTTAAGCGAAGTATTTACATTTTAGAACTTAAAGCTTAAATTGCTGATTCGGCGGGTCGAAGGTGACTACTCCCGAAGCGATTAGATCGTTCCACTACGCATTAAGCTCTTGGGGCCCGTGAAAGCGCCTCTACTTTATATGTCATTAACATGGAAGAACTCCTGGTCTCGGCAGTCAAGGAGCTCCGCAGGGTGTCGCTCTCACCTCAGCCGTTTGCCTTTTTAAGGGAGTCAGCAGCTTCTGCGCGACAGATAAAAAATGATTTTAAGATTGTCTTCGGCGGTCAGGTCGTGGCTATTTTGGGTTGTGTAGACAAGCAATTTCATTATCCGTGCGGTCTTTGAGCTTACTGAAATTGACCTTCGCGCGTTTCAGCCTAAGGTGGCTGAGCTGCGTCCGAAAGTCGTATTTTTTTCTTAGTAACATCCCAGGTCTATCCGGCTGCTTGAAGGGACAGCATTATGGGTACTTGCGTCTAAACTTTTTACCCACCTGTAATTGTCTTTCTAGCAAGGCCGAGTGCCTGGGAAAAGCTTTTATAAGGTACTGTGGTACCTTAATTCGTATTAGTCTTTAAGTCCTAAGGTTAAAATGCCTCGTAAGAAGTTCAATTAAAATTAATTGTGCACATTGGCACCGGCTCAAAAAGTTTGATGAATTTAACCGTCGCATGCCTGCTCAAGGTCAAGACAACGATGCTTAACTTTGTTCGTAAGAACCAGATTTACTCGTTCTAGTGGTATGACAACACTTTTTTTTACCTTTAAACAACGTATTTTAATTTCTCCTCTTATATTTGTCGATCCATTTTCGTTATCTTAGACGGATTAATTGCCTTTCTAGCCTTGATAATCACTCATAATCGATTCTCGCGACTTTGAATAGCTGTTTTGTTAAGAAACAAGCTCATGTTAAAGACTTGAAAAAAAAATACTTTTGAGCCTTTCCCCATTGAAACCCAATGCATTCTTTCTTACTGAGCTACCAAATATCTAGTATCTGAACCCGTTTGAATGGAAGGGTGCATAGCGTGTAAGCGCGTGATACGCATTGTTCAGTGAAATAAAATTATTAAAGCTTTTTGACCCTTAAAGAAGCATATACCGTCAGTCTGCCTTAAGCCCATCATCTGTTTTAAGAAAATCTACTGCTGAAATCAGCAAGCAGATTTCAGAGAAGCGAGACAGAATTAAAAAAGGGACAAACACCGAGTCCTTTCTCGACAACAGCGCTAAAGCCCGAGAAATTTTCGAACTTAGAACCCAAAAGGGTTACTCGGACTATTACTATTGCGTGCTTCATGGCAATTTATATCTCTTTGCGAACAAGATGATTATGTTTGATATTTCTAAGATCACTGTACTAGACATGGTCATCTCTCATGACGTCCTCATCAAGTCGCAGTAACGCGCAACCGACGGCATAGTCAGAAATGTCGCAAGCGAATCATCTATCCTAGCCAGAACAAGGGTCTCATGATGGTGGCTACCCCAGCACCTTCATCTCCTTCTCCAATGAATTTGCCATATGCTTTCCTAGACCTGCGTAGCCAGCATTGTGCCTGTAAATGTACCTAGCTGACTTTTATTTCTTTTTGAAGTGTGGCCTAAACTTAGTTGGAACTGCCTAATGACTGAGTCACGATCAATAAATATTATGGTGACGCACGTTCGGGTTCGTCAGTAAGAGCAAAGACTTGTGCATTAAAAACAGTTCATATCAATTGCGCGACCATTAGTCGCTTAAAGCCTTTGTAATTCTGTTCGCACAAAACACATAAATTGACGTTCAATAACAAATCTCCATGTACGTGCAAAGGACGCGCCAGAGTATACCAAGACTCAAATTCCGGGCTTTCATACACGATTTTATTTTCGTGCACAACCTACTGTCTACCGTTGCTGCATTCTCCTTCAAGAGCTATTAAGTGCTACGGTTAGGCTCCCATGGTGGACGCAATGAGAGCTCAGTTCTCTCCCAGTAGAGCGTCTATAGACCTGCGAGGCTTCGCCCAGCGACTTTTTAAGCTCTCGGGCAAGACGCAGTGTCCTTTTGTCGGTTCCCTTTGGTACCGCTTCCTCCTCCATTGCAGCTAGAGCAACGAATCTTGGCTTGGCACCATTGCGACCGGACTTGAGTTTGTGGCTTCTCACACGCCAACTTGAAGGGCAAAGATCTACCTACTTATAGTTTTACAAATGCCTCAAGCTAAACCCCTTTAAAACGTCAAAATTACCTCTTTTATCCTCGCTGCGTGCACTTTACATGCTGAGCAAGAAGCGAATTACCTTCAGGCTGTCTCGTATTCAAATTACTCGAAAAGTTACACTCTAGTATCGAAGGCCGCAAACTTCCCCAACCCATGAATTGCTTACAGACGAGAGGCATAAACGCTAGAGGTTAATAATGAAGCTCCCATCTATCCTTTATGTACTCCCAGCACCAATTTTTTTGACGAAGTTGTTCAAAAATAAGTGTCCAACTTTAAGCGCGGTCTCCCAAGGAAGAAAGTGTGGACACTACGTACCCTTTACTAAGGTCGCCTTTGGACATCTCGTTTTTTTATATCCAGCAGTAAATGTCTGACTTTCCTTTTCTCACGATAGAAAACTGAGCTTTGCCGGCTTGTACTAAACAGTAGACACTAATTCGAGGCCTATTGAACCTAGCTGTGAGAAAAAAAAACTACGTGTAGAGCTCAAATACAACGACACAAACCAGCTGCTTGAAAAAGAGAGGCTTAAAGGCTAGACCGCCTTGTCAAGCCTACAAATGCCTGCGAGTCTCTCGATTAGCGCATACTACGCTTAAGACAGATGAGGAAGGTCAAGCTAACTTTAGAAAGAGTCTTGGGTGATTGTTTGCCCACGTGGGCGTAGGATTGACTATCGTGTAATGGGGTCAATCAAAGGAGCTATTTAAGACGATACTTGGTACTTCGGTTTAATATCGTTTGCTACCCCTCGTCGAAGTGTGCAATGAAATGCTGTGTAAAAAACTGCATTTATCAAAATTATTTCTTTTCAATTTGCTTCTGATTCTTGGATACAACTAATTTTGCTTTCTCGATCATGACAAGGACCTTATCTCTTTTAATAATCTCATTTTGTATAATGACGCCGGTGAGGAGCCACCATTCTTTTTACTCTTTTTGACAGGTAGTTTGGCTTTATGTGACGACTCGTCACATAAAGGCAATTTATTTGTGCAGGCTGACTGCATGACCAATTTCTCGGGCCTCGATCCATTTATAAGCGACATCGCTAAAGCCCTTTTTATAGTATTGTCTCTTAATGTTTTGCAAATATGTTTTTTAGAAGAAAGTTAGTTAATCGCAGCGATAAATAAAACGTATGCTGGTACGCTGGAGCAGTTATCTATCATGGTCGTATGCTCTTTTCTATACTTTAAAGGGCACGAAAGAACGATCTGCCATCTTTGAGCGACCTATAGAGACTGCGAAAATTAATATTACTATCTAGCTTGAAATTTTCATATGCGTCACAATATTCACTAATAATACAACCTAATTCTCAGCTTTCCTTTGAAGTCGAAACCAATAACGCTATTCTTGACGATTATGCTTCAAGCGTGCCTCCATCGCGCGTTAAACTTAGGATTGAAGTGTATAAAGGACGACACATGCTAGTTTGTCTAATCTTTGGAATAAGGTAGCGACTTTGCATAGTTGTAGACAAAATCTCTGGGTGGCATGATCTGCGCTCACAATTTTGTAAAAGAAGATATGCGGTAAGACTGCACGAATGACTCACAGCAATTCAAGATTATATTTTTAAACTTAACCTGTCGCACGTTGTAGGCGAGTTTCGTATTGCCGAATATTATCGGGTATCGTTCTGGCTCATGCCCAAAGTGTTCGTAACTGGTGAGTCTGTTGAAAGTTGTAACGTGTACCTTTTATCATCATCTCACGAGCTTGATTTTTGGGGGCAAGAATTGAAAAAGCCCACCATTTGGTCACCATGTTGTCGAGCAACTGAGCGCAACATGCCGAACTCGTAAGCAGTTGCATTATCAGATAAATAATTGGAAGGGTCCACAAACACTTTTTGAAGGTCACTCACGATGTCTCTTGCGTAACCTCACACAACGCTTAATACGAATCACGACGAAACACAGCAGCAAGCACTTTGTTGTCGGAGTAGCTAACACGAATCACATGAAAAAGAGCAGAATGCTTTGGACTGTTACGAGTCGAAGTCAATGGATACACATTAAACGTAGCTTATAAGACCAATTGAATTTATCGGTCGATTCGAGTTGATCGTTCCATAGACGCGGCACAGAACGTTAGGAAGTGCATTGAACTCGCGATCACTGTGATTATGTGATTTCGCAGTCTCACAACAATGCTGTTTGCAGTTTCGTCGACTTGGACAAACAAAACCAGCAGCACGCGCTTAAAAGTCCAGTAGCAGCTGAGCTAGAATCATTGGCAACTTTGCCTCTTTGGCCACGTATCTCCCTTTCGTTTAGAAACTCTTGGAGCGTTTTTCGCAGCTTTGCCCGCCGTTCCTGCGATTTCGGTGCCTGCACCAGCTTAATTCGTACAAAAGCAGCGACTTCATTTTTATTAAAAAGCGTTCAAGCGATTAAACATACCACTGACACTGCAATTTGACAAATGACGATTTTGATGGACAATAATGTTAGCGTTTACATCGCCGGTGCTGGTGATAGTGGAGGTGCACGCGATGAAGGCATCGACAAAATAGACTTTATAGTGCATGGATATCAGAACCCTTATTAAGAGTTCTTTGCGTGCCGAACGGCAGGCAAAACGTAAATTGGAACCAGCGCGCTCTTGAAATAAATTATAATGCACCAAACTGTCTAGAGCTATACATTGAAAAGCGATCCTCATAGCCTTACAAAATAAAGTTAAAGTTCATGTAACAAAGAGCATGTGTATATGCTTAGAGTGCGCTGATAAGAAGTACACAAAACGAGCGTTGGTTGGTTAAAAACCGAGGGATAATTCTATACCTAACTCCATGGTATTTAAGTAAACTTATGCCAGTTTTTAAGCACATGCTGGGAGAGCTTGCCTTAAATCGTAAATATTGAAGCGATCACGTAAGACGTGAAGCAGCTTCTTTTGACGAATTGGCACTAGATTTCCGGCTGGCTCTTCCAGGCAAACCGACTTTTTACCGTGATCAGATACGGCTACTGCATATGATTTGCATTTAATCCTATCCGGAGTTTAAAAGAACAAGAGGAGGTACTGAAGCGGCTATACCTCGAGCGTGCATAGGCGGGCAGCACAGAAGTTGCGGAGGCGAAGCCACCTTTGACATTACCGGTGGGTCTTCTCTTAGTTTGATATCGTTAAAGTAAAAGCGCAAGCAAAGCAAACGGTGAGCGAGCACTATTATTATCCTATAGTAAATTCTCAAATCTAGTGTTCATTTTAAGGTTTTAGTGAGTGATGGGAAGCATATGTTGAATCATGGTGTCAGTTCAAAATTTCCACAGTATGTCGCAGAGAATGCCGATGACGATAGGTATTGAAGCAATTATGTATCGACAAGCCGCAATGATTGACAGAACGCACTACCTTCAACGTGTCCAAAATATTATTCATGCTAAGTTCGTGTCACAAATGGCGGTAATAATTAAATGTGCCTGCTATAGAAGTTTAATGAAGGCTTTACAGCTTCTAAGTATACGTTTTTAATCGAAGCCAAGTCCTCAGGGGTATTAGAAATCAATCTAATAAACCCAGATTTAATTGAGCTTGTCCCATCGGATTAGTTGTGCAGTATGACATAAATAATGCAGGCATACCTTATGGGCTAAGTCCACGTGCTCTGGCTTGATACGATCGATCGGCTTGCAAAGACCCTCAGTTTCAAACAATCTCACTTCTTAACATTGCAAAATCGTCATGCAATTAAGCAATTTCAGCTTCCTTCTCGTTGCCACATTTCTCGTGTGCAGCGCTAGTCTCTCGAGTGCCCACGACGCTATGGGTACCCTTCGCCACAGCCGTCGTCTGAATGAAGGAGAAGCTGCGGTAGGAGTTGCAAAGGCCGTTAAAAGTACTGATACAGCGGAAAAAGTGGCTGAAGCGATCGGCAAGGAGAGTCCAAAGGAATTGCCGGGCCATGAACTGCTTATCAAGAATTTGTTGCGTTTGGAACAGAAAGAGCAATATGAAAAAGCCTACGAATGGAACAAAATTTTCAAAAAGAAATCAAGCACGCTCAAGAAGGTTTTGAAGTGGGCTGGTTTAGGTGCTCTTTCCGTCGCGGGTCTCTACGGTCTTTATCAGTATCTCTTTGGCGGGACCAGCCGACAGGTCCCTCATGAGTACCCGGCAGCAGGGGGGAAATAGATATCAGCATGTTTAGTGCTCTAAGCATTGATCTAAGTTTCGTTGCAGCTAGGTAGAGCCCACATACAGAGATAAAATAATTACATTGCTCTTCTTTTTTCAATTCGTGATCTTTTCGTCAGCCTTGCGTAAATTGGAGCTCAAAACTCACCATTCATACTTGGAGCTCAAAACTCACCATTCATAATCTTTTACAAGGAGGCATGAAAACTTGCGACGCCAACTTTGCGCAATCTACGCATTTCAAACATTTCTATTTTGCTAGAGATCCTTTGTAAAAGATGATCGAGAAAATCCCGGCAATACAGCTTTCAGGTACGCGTATCGCGGCTAGTAAGTTGTATTTTGTCACCAGCATAAAGGTCAGTAGCTGCTATTGGTAGCTTGCCAGTACGTGTTGTACGATTTCTCGTGCTTGGCCAATTTCTTTGCAAGCTTTTTGCGTTGAGTTTTAGTCAGGGGCACGTCGTTCTCATGTGTCGGAAATCCATTGGCATCAAACGCGTGAAATCGACCAGCAAACTCGGGTGCTTTTTTGAAAAAGTCAGCTGGAACAATTTGCATCAGTGATTTAAATTCCTGTTGCTTGGGCGGTAGATCCTTGTCGACCGACTTGACTGAAAGGCTTTTACGCTCTGAGCGAGAAAGCAATTTATACACAGAGCGTCCAGGTGCAAGGTCCTCGACTTGAATACCCAATCGCGGCAATTTCTCATTGCGCAAACTATCACACAATGCAAGTACACGAGCGTTGCTTGGCTGTTTAGGATCTCGCAGAGCTTCTTGTCGCACCGAAGCTCGAAACGCTATCAAAGAGCGAAGAAGTGGTTCGTGCTCGTGACTGCTGTCGTTCATTTCTTTGCGTGCATGCTCTAATCGAAAAGTAGCAAATCGACGGCACATTAGCCCCGAAAACTCTGCGTGCAGTCCTTCTAGACCAAACAAGTTTAGCAACTCAAGAACATAGTCCACAAGTGACCAAAGCACTTCGTCTGGAGCTTTCGTATCGCGTGGAGATAGCAAATACGAGTTGCCGGAAGAGACTAGATTTAAGATGAGCCCAAGAGCACGCGGTGTGTCCAAATCATTCAACAGAGCTTCGTCCACCTGCATACGAGTCACAAAAAGCGTTTCCAGCAGCTCTAAATCCAGTGGCTCGCAGCGTTTCGACTTGACAATATGTAAATCAATGTCGTAGTAGTGAGAAGTCTCGCCATACGCCACAACATTTTGAAAAAAACTTCGCAAACGCTCCACCACAGCCTCAGCATCGCGCACGCGGTCTTCTGAGTACATCAAGTTGGCACGATACTTGAATTGTAGACAAAACACACGAAACTGATCCGCCGTATACCCATTGCTAAAAAATTCTTGAACCGATATAAAATTCTTCAGTGACTTAGACATTTTCCGTCCACGTATGTGCAAGTGACCAAAATGCACAAAGTGCTTGCACCACGTTCGGTCGCTTCCAACTGATTGTCCAAAATTATGTGCTTCACACTGCGCAATCTCATTGTTATGATGGGGGAATCGCAGATCCACGCCTCCTGTGTGCACGTCCAATGCCGTACCTAATACATGATGGGTCATGGCCGAGCACTCAATATGCCAACCCGGTCGTCCTAGACCCCACGGTGACGGCCACGCAGGTTCCTCGGGTTCCTTGGTCGTTTTCCATAGCACAAAATCTCGTGGATCCTTCTTCACTTCGTTGTCGTCTTCTACTACGTTACTCGGTTCGACTGCTGTCATCTGTCGACATGGATCAAGTTTTCCGTATTCTCTTCCCAACTGTTGCGTATCAAAGTACACACCAGAGCCGTCCTCTGCCTCATACGCAAAGCCTTGATCTATAATTCCCTCAACGTACTTGATAATCTCTACCACGTGTTCACTCACTCGAGTAATCGCTGTGGGTGGTTTCACACAAAGCTTGGTCATTTCCTTAAAAAACTGCTGCTCCTGCTCTCGTGCGAGAACTTGGTAGCTCACGTTGAGCTCCTTTGCGCGCGCAATGATCTTATCGTCCACATCCGTCACGCCCATGACGAGCTGAATCTTATACCCACCAATTCGTTCTGCAACTCTTCGGAGAATATCCTGACTCACGTAGGCTCGGGCATGGCCAAGATGAGCTCTGTCGTACACGGTGGGGCCACATGCGTACCATTTCAATACATTCGGAACCACGGACGTCGCTCGCGGAAAGGGATCGAGCTGACCTGAGAGTGAGTTGAACATGAAAAGATCTCTAGAAGCTGAAGAAGTGGAGCAAGCTGAGGACAAGCACCATCTTGGAACAAAGTGCAAGCGCCAAGAGCGGCGGAGGCAGTGCGGCATTTGCGGATCCCTTTAAAGTGTTGGAGTAATATGATTGGTTTTAAATGAGCTTTTTATCCTTAAGTAGATACCTTAGAAACTAGATTGAGCCTTCAAGGCTCCCTGCCAAAATCAATATGGCATGACTTTTCTTAGTATGCAAACGGATAATTCGTGCTCTGAACATTCTTTCGAGACCGAGAGTTTAGCTCTTAACGTTAAGGCTTTTATCTTTATCACATCAAGCGCTCCTAGCAATATATGCATGAAGATAAGAGGCAAGAACAAGAGAGTCTAGTGGGGCGAGCTAGAGCAGCGAGTGGGATCCAGCATCCACTTTCCGTCTTGGTGTTGAAACCAATGCGATATTGCACTGCTCCTTCTTCAGCACACAAACGTCTACGATTCTTATATAGTTTATTTAATAGCGTTTGTAGTATCTACCTTTTCTCGTTGCGGACTTCTGGTCATGGCAATGATACGGCAAGAAAGTCTGTAAACTGATAATGCCTTTATTTTGCCACACAAAAAACTAATCGGATGGGCTTTCTGGGCCAGAGTTCTCTGGCTACAGAGGTTGCAGCTGTCTCTGGATGTTTTTTTCATGATTTAAATTAGCTAATGCGATTTTGTTGCCAGGGCTAAATAGTTGCTAATGATCGAACAAGTATAAAACATCAAGAAAACAGATTTCAAATATCTCAAGTAATTATTTGCGATGCAATGGGGTTTCGTACATGCAGACCAAGACGACAAGGATCTTCAACTGTACCTATTTGACAAAAAAATCGCCTTCACTATCGTATACTCGGTGGCCTGAGTCGTATGACGGTGCACGGCGAAATGTACGTATGACTTAAGTAAACATGAAGCGATGAGTACACCTGGTATAATGTCAAGGAGTAAAGTATCTTCGTTTATGATCTCCACCACCACCCGTTTTCAGCTGCAGAAACTCTATCCTTTTAAAGTCTGGTTTCGCTAGTATCCAGCTAGACTGCGCTTTGAGATTCTCATTGCACTCAGTAACCATACAGTCCGATGTTAATATCTCGCTTGAACGTTTGTCAGTTGTTGACAGATTAGCAGCTCCGTCTTTCACCATCGTCTCTGGTTCTACAAAACAGCCCAGATCATGCCTTGACCAGATGTTCATGTGGTGGGGTAGGGTCACTTTTCGGCGGGAGATGGGACGATAGAGTATTAAAAGTCTAAAATATACCGTATCCCACCAATTCAAATCTCGGTCTCACCTTTACATGGTACAAGAAAAGCTGATCGGAGCGGCAATCTGGCTTGATAGGAGCAAGCACGAGGTACGTGTCTCTTGCTTCCTTTCTTCATTTTTGAATTCGCTCACCTTCAGAGTTCTCTCCCTCAAAATCCCAACTCAACTTTATCTCCACGATGCAATTCCGCGTTTTTAGTCTTCTCCTGGTTACAATTTTTGTCGCGTGCAGCTCAAGTCTTACCGTAGCTGACACCAACAATGAACATCATCAAGAGCGTCGTCTACACGGGAAGATTACACTGAACTCAGAGCAATACGAGGCGGCACTCGAAAAGGCTGCACCTTACCTAATAAAAGACTATGAAAATATGGCAATTGACGGGGCTCAACTGAGAAAGATTATGCCACATTCAGAAATGGAACATTTTGCCAATGAACTTTCGCACATTGGTACGAAGAAGTCTAGCACGGTGAAAAAGATTCTTAAATGGGCAGGATTGTCGGCTTTGACGGCATTTGCAATTTACGGCGTTTACAAGTACTTTTTCAGTCAGTCTCACGAGAAGAAGGATAGTCCTGCGCCCACGACAACGGTCTAAGCATCAGTGTGATCGGTGAGTGTCCCATGCTTTTCTCCTAAAGTAACTTTTAAGGTAGTTTGGAGTACTATTGACAGAAAAGATTTGATCCCACTTTTGGTAATAGCAATGATCGAGTGGTAATACATGATTTAGAACCCTTATTTTCTAATTCCGCATGGTTTGCTCTACTTATGGAAGGTAAAAGGCGTGTGAATAAGAAAATTGGGCCACTAACTTATTGGCGGCCAGTTTTCGGCTGCCTCTTTTGCGCCGATGTGATATGTCGTGTGTTTAAAAAAATGCTTTGGCATTACAGGCCCGTAGACGCGATCGTGACAAGAATCACTGACTATTGATGTATGTACAATTCCCTCCAGTGTTCGTAGCATCTTCATAGGTGTCAGTCAATATCACATATTCTTCTTCGTGGTAGTTCCACCACCACACAGAGTCCTTAACCACAAATTTCGTATTGCTTCTTTCACAAGCTTCTTTCGCGACGTCTTGTATACCAAATGCTCTAACGGTACGGTGAAGACCGCACTTCATACCAACAGAACCGACCTTCACCATAGGTTTTCAAGTTTTTGTCCCTTGTCCCAAATCTCGCTGTCTTGGAAGCGATCTTACCATATAGGATCGCTACTCAAGCCAGACACAGTCGCCTAAGTAGAAACATACGTCAAATGGCTTGCAATCGCAAAATGGTACACACCTGTGCATTTTCTGATGGAAAGAAGAACCATCATCAAGCCGTTTCGAGCTGAAAGTTAGAAAGGCATTGAGCGCGGGCTTGTACATACAAAGAGACTGACAGCCATACATGCGATCGATCCTCAATGCCCAAAACAACACCGACTAAAGTTGTCGGACGATACGTTCAATCGGCAATTGTAAAAGATACAGGTATCATTTTTCTGCCCATGCTTTCCAAAGAGTGAGTTGAGCGTCCGCAGTTATTCGACTAAGCACGTGGCAAATGTCTACATGCTTCCGACACTAATAGCGGCCGACATATTTGACGCGGCACTGACCAAAATGCCGCCGATAATATTACACTATCGGGGACAATCAAAAATTTACAACACGAATCAAAGCACTTCCGACCTTGTTGACTTTCGTCATTTTCTTGCCAACTGGCAATCATAGCCATTGACATTTTTTATCGATGCTGTGTTGTAGCCGTTTCTAATATCGCATATGACTCGTTTCGTGCTTGTCGACGTGCTCGTACATTAGCCACATTTTTATGTCAACTTCATTGTGGTCAACGGCTGCAACACAGCACCGACGATGTCTCCATGTCAGCTAAATTCATGAGCGTAATGGAATCTAGATTGACGTTAGTTTAATGCAAGCGTGGTCTCACGTGCCGACAATTTTGATGAGTATTTTTCTTACGACAGAAGGTATTGCGATATCCACGCCGTCCAACAGTATGCCTTATGTTCACTATTGAATGTAGCGGCCGCGAAAACTGCTACAGTAAACTTTAAACAACCGTTGCCAATACTCAAGTTAGTGGTACTATTAGTGACTTCTTACTTGTAAAAAGACAGGAATGAATACTACAGGACGCTTCAGGTCTAATTAATGTATCAAGATATAGAAATTTGGATTAGTAATAATCTGATCAAGCAGTGAAAAAATCAATTACAAGTTAAAACATTGCAAATTATTGTGGGGGTATCGGATGTATATAGAAGGAATGAACCCGTATTATTTCGAGCTACAACATGTGACAAAGTCACAGAGCAAATTGCACGTAGAGGTGAGCAGGAAGAAATTGGTTTCCCGGTGAACAAAAGTCCTTTTTTTCGGTCTTGAGAATCTAAAAGTGCCATAGGTTGCAGTTGAATAAGATATATATTTTTTTTCGTGTTATCTCATCCATATTTGATGAATGCTGCCGCAGTTATAGCAGGTCTCTACTCCTTTTTGAGAAAATTTTAACGCACAACCTTTTTAATTGTGGTGATGCGCTTGTCGGGCACTAGTATTTTTTTTAAAACGTCGTTTAACTTGAAAGTCAGCGTTAAACATATGTCATAAATCTGACCAAAAAGACAGCGGAGAAGGCTGCCAGCTGGTAGGGCAATTAAGCGATGTTTGTTATCTTAGGTTCTAAATCCATGAACGCATTCGCCCAAAAAACGGCTAAAGTCCAAGCCTGCGCCCACACCAAAGGTTTGCGCCTACACCAAAGCCTTAAGCAGCAACTCAAGGGTGGCTCACTTGTCAAAGCTCTGAAGCTAAGTTTCGTCTGCTACAACAGGAATATCGTTCAGACCGTTCTCCTTCTCGATACTTTGCTCTCGAAGGCCTAAACTTATTGTACAATATTGTCATAACGACCGCATCAGCTGGAGAGTGCTAGACATGTGAAAACCAAACCCGTCAAGACAAAACACCGGCGACACTCTTTAAAGACAAAGACTTGACCTGTGATACCCTCGCAGACAAAATCTCACCGTTGAACGATGCAGAATATGGCTTCGACTAGTTAGCTCACCTTCTTTGCGCGCCGCAAGGGGTCTCAAGAGTCTACATGTTGCGTAATATTTTTGGAATAAGTTTGATCTAGAAGTTAAGGGCTCCAGCTAGACTTAACAACGGCTATGCGCGTGTTTTACAACCGCGTCAAATTTCGAGTAAAGCCTTAAATTGAGGTCAAAATATGCTCAAGACAAGGCCTGGTTTGCACTCAATCTGTAAATGACCGTGGGTACTTTTCGGCATCTCAAAGCTCTCGCTGTAATTCGAGAACCTCTTTTGAGATTGGATTAGGCTTCATATTGCTCCAATTTTCTTGTTTTTAACGTTAAGCATAGCCGTAATTTCTGAATAGATTGGTTTGAGATAATTCTCCCAAGAAAAAGCTCGGCTTTGGTATAACGCCAATTTAGATGCTTAGACTTCTAGCTCCAAGCACCGGTCCGGATCTCATACCTCTCCAGCGTGTAATTAGAAGGCCGAATAATTTCTTGCAAATAGCGAGTTGATTCTGATATCAAGTTGCGTCTATTGCCGGGGCCGTTTAGCATATTTCTAAAGCGTAATAATCTCGCTACTCTACAGGAAATCCACGACACCCGTGAAAGCGTCTTTGCTAAGCTACGTGCTCCTGACAAAGGTAAAGAAAGCATTGAAGGTCAAGAAGTGACGGAGGAAATCGTTCTCGATTGACTTTACGTCTTCTTCATGACGTATGGCAGCTTCTGCTCGACCAATGTATGCGCTCGAGATTGTCGTCAAAATCGACCCTATCGATCAGGCTGTGGCTCTTTAAGACTTGAAGGAGTGCCATATGAGCCATGAGCCTTTCAGTTGAATCAATCGCAACTCGTTCAAGGGAGATTTGTCCAAAGTGCATCCATAGTCGACCCACTGAGAAGTGATCTCCAGGGCCGGGCGGCAACTCAAAGCGAACAGTCAAATGGGTACGCGGCTCTACTGCTTTATGAACTTATTGCCATATAGCGGTGTCTATAAGGATCACGAAAACATGTACTCCTCAGGCGAAAAGTGCTGCTTTGAAGCCGTACTGGTGCATTAAAAGACTTTTGTGAGGCTCAAGGTCTTCATGATTTTAATATGTCTTTATGACGGCCGACATAAGATTTTGAGTACGTCAACCTTGCATTCAAATAGTTGATGTATATGGTGGTATTTGCCGATGACTTATCGCAACCGTAAGAAATCGAATGATTTTTTGTCCGGCTCGTAAATAAGTGATTGATTCCAAAAAAATTGATTGCATTACTTCATCGTTTTTTATTTCGTGTTAAGTGGCAAGATCGCGTGTTTTTTGTGTCGCATGACCGGTCTTGGCCAAGAACGAAAAATGCCGTTTAGAGGCCACAGATTCAATTTTTTGTGTACAAGATATCTTTGAAAAAGGTGTATTTTAACATTTTCTTTTACTTGATACGTAAGCTTGTTCATGCGTATCTGATATTTTTTGTTATTAAGCCTGTGCGGATGCAAGCGCATTCATCACCCTCCTGGATACCTTTAGCAGAAGTTTCTCAAGGTCATATGGTAAGAAAACGAAAGCAGATCATGAGTTATGACCTAAAAGGTGAAGAGTTCTTCGAGTCTCGCCTTTACAAAATTGAAGATAATTGTGCTAGTAAGAGTTTGCGGAATGCCAGAGTGTCCTAGCTTGTTTGTATCGACGAATTAAAGGCTGATGCGTGAACCACGTAATTATAAGCATTCTCCACTATTGACAATTTGTCGGCGCAAGAATGAGGCGCTTCAGCGCACATACTAAGCAGTGTGTCTGTAAGCTCTCAATCAAGCACGTCTTCCAAACAATAGGTATGCGGATGGACTGGTGTTGATTCAGCAAGCGCCTTCCTTTAAATTGATCATCGTTTGTTAGAAAGTAGTGTCGTATCGACGTCACATTCCAAATTGATCTTTTCTTAAGATTCATAGCACGTAATTATTGAACATTCTTGCTTGCTGCATAATGCTCAAACTAGCTTAAATAGGTCCGTCGTACCAGGTGATACACAAATATTACAAAAGCAGCGTTGCCATTAACTTTCTGCAAGCCAACCATAAAGATGAGGCATTTGAAATGTCAACAGCCTGCAATTACTGATAAAATTTGTAAAAGAGCTGACGTTCAAGCCGCTGATGTGACTTGAAATTTAAACATTTTTCGACATTTTTAGCCACCCACTTGTACATGTGGGGTCACCACTATGTAGATGATTTCGAGACATGTTTTGCTCTCGACCTGAATGACCACTTATTGAAGGATCACATGCCACCAGACTTCAGATCTTTGTCGCTTATAGCAACAGTTCAGAATAGATTGGCATCCACTTTACAACTAAACATGCCGTCTGTCCACTTATAGCGTTGCAACAACGATTGTTGTCGAGGGGTTAAGTACTTAGCTTTGATATCTTCGCCAGCGATAAAGGATTGCCCAAAGGGTTATAAGATGTCATCCATCTGATAGGATTGCTTAATCTGGTCATAGTCTTACCAACATGGGCCAACTCAAAGTCTCGCCTGCGCGTCGACAAATTCATTAAGTCTGTATTTATTGCAAAAGTTATATTTCGCTGACAATGCCAGCATCTCCATTTCTTGAAAGATGTAAGGCATTATGATCGCCATCTACTAGGATTAACGAACTAAAAAGATTACAGAGGGCAAAAACTCTAGAAGATACAATCGAAATTTTACCAGAGCATACTTCATGGCATTTGAATTCTAAAAAAAAATATTAGACGGCTCTAAGCTAAATGGACTGGAGTAATTGACCCGCACATGATTTTTCTATCGAGTTACACCAACACGCAGCTGATGAGAAAATGCAAAGCTTCGCAATTGATGCTTAAAGGAGTTTGTCTCGATCGGCAAATCCAGAACAGGTGCCTGTTGAAGACTTTACTTGACACAATCAAAATGTTTCGGCGCTGAGGGGGCCAAAACAACCCACTGTCTTTAAGCCGAAGAGAGGTTTGCAAGACCCGCAAAGTCAGCACTGTGCTCGTGCAAAGTGCTGAGACGCCGAAGATCTTCTTTCGAGCGGCTATAAGCAAATAACTTGTCAAAGTATGACTGGTCGAAAGCGTCGAATCGTCAAACAGCTGTGCGACCTGACGTTGCTGGGGCATTCGATGGCCCTTTCGACGGGGCTAATTAAGCGATATCAATGGTAACTTTGACACCTTTATTTGATTCTAAGACATGACATAGTATCTCTTAATTAGTACGAGGTCGGTGGAAGATTAAATAGTTGACCTCTGGAAACCACATCTAAGTATATCGGCTTGATAAATATCGTGGAAAATTTATTGAATTCTGTCCCGGACGCACTACATGCTGCCTATAAGGCTGATTTAAGAATTTCTCGTCTAAAACGAAAGATGGTTCGATTCTGGTGATGCTTTGAAATTTGGAATACCACCTCTGAGATATGTCCTTTTTATGCACCTAAAACTCAAGGGCTTTGATCTCTTTAAGATTCAGCAATCTGATCCTTTTGGTAGTGTCTCAAATTGGAGTGTGCTTGTCTTCCAAATGACTATTGGTTTTTTATGGATACGAATTCTTCGTCATGCACGACACTCACGACACCCTAAAATAGATTTTGTACTTCTGCTCTATTCTCTTCTTGTGGAGCTATAATAAACGCTTCTGGTAGTTATTGATTATTTGTAGATCCATGTTATTTGTACTAGTTGTGCACCCGTAAAACTATGTTGCCTACGTTGTCATGGGGATCTACCGTACCCGCATGCAAAACATTGCAACCATTGCTATGTTAACCTCCTGTGGAGCAATGCTATACGTTTATGAAAAACTAATTGCGCTTTCGGCAACAGAGGCTGATTGTAATGCTTAGCTTGTGTTAAGAAAGGTCTAAACCGACTCGTCGCACCTGTCGTCGGAAAGACATCCATACTTTTGCTACCCTCATGCTTACTTCTAAAGTAAGCTACCAAGTACTGTTATCGAAGAAATCGTATGAAAATGTTAAAAACAAAAATTACCCAAGCTCTTCAACGCGAGTTAGAAAACCTATTTCTAATGCAAGCAGGAAAAAAATGACTCTTGCCATCAAAGATATACCACTTCTAACTTGTTATCGTCTGTAGTGGCGTTTAGAGCCATCTCATTGAATGTCGATGATTTTCTATTATAGATTCCTTGTCCCTTATTCCGATCGATGCAGTCATTTGCCGGCGCACAAAATGTGTTGAAATGCCGAGGTGTACCAAGACTAGAATATATAGAGAATATTGTAGATTTGCGTGCACAGCTAGTGACCCACCGCTGCAAGTCTAACCTTCGAGAATTTTAATGCTCTTAAAAGCTTAATTTTATGGTGCGGATCACCTTTCTACAAGTCGATGCTACTCACTTTAGAAGAGCGCTTCACCACCTGGCTCTAAAATCGCGTCTTTAAGAGCGACTCTTCAGAGCTCTTAAGCAAATCGATTAATCACCCCTTCAAATCAGGCACGGATTATATTCTCTTTCTGCAGTCGCAACAATAGATGTTGCCTATGTCGACAACGCCTCAATCCATTGGGACGGACCTGAGTCAATGGGTCCACGAACACCATTGAATACTGTGCATTAAGGGCATTCCAGAGGAGCTTCCTGCTTGTAGTTGTATACTCTTAAATAATAATTTAAAGATTTTCTTGTGTCGTCGCTTCCTGCTTTAGAAAGATCTACATGCAAGACAAGCCTATTCTTTAAGCATACATGAATACAGTCATTTTGGCCTGATTCCAAAAAAGCGCTCTAGTGGCAATGCATTGAGCTTATGAGTACATTGATTAAATTTCATAGTTTCAGTTGCGGGACAAGAAGTGAGAGCGCAGGCAAAACTCAGTTTTAATCAAACAAAACATTGGCTCTCGGCTATTGATTTCTGTGCTTACAGAGCACGAATTAACGAAAAAAACTTATTTACGGGTTAGTGTCCTCACTTTAGACGTGACTCCAAGGTAAAGGTGCTAGTACAACACACGCCTGGTCCTTTGGGATCATGGCAGCATTTGTGGCCAACTCACCCTTTTCATCGAGAAAAGAAGAAAAAAAATAAGGTGCAGCAGATGCTACCATCGGGGCTAAATTCTGTGCTGCCTGCACTCGAGATTTTAAGCTACCGGAACTCACGCGCTAGGACTAAGATGTCTCTATCGCGGGATGCTGGTAGCAATCCGACTCATATTAGGACCGGGTTCCGTACCCCTCATTACACTATGGGGTTTTTTCGGTCAGTGGGGCGTCCCCAACCCAACCCTTTGATTATCCAATCGGGCGCGAGTTAGTAGGGCAGTCACACACTCGGGTGTGATGGCTCGTTCACTTTAGTGACCTATCTCCGGCTGTCTTGATTCGGATCCTATGGGTATCGAACCAGGTACCTCCCGGTCCTGGGTCGAACGGCTAATCGCTCGAGCAACAGAGTCGGTGCTGCCTGCACTAGAGCATAAATCTGCTCGTAGAGCTTGAGCTTCAAAAATAACTTTCTAGCCATCTCTGCTTTGTAGCAGAGGAGGCTACAAATTACACAGCCACTTCGGACCCATAGAAGCTAGCAAGTATTTTGACATGCGCATTCGGCGCGTCCAACAGCTAAATAAAAGTCATTAGGTATGTTTGGAAGCCTCTGCAATAGTATGGGTGGACTCTTTTTCACTCAGGCGTAGGATTAACTACAAATCGCTACCAGGTGGTATGTGGTCACAGAGCACCTTATACAGAGAAGTTACTAGAAAGATATGAAATTCACAGGTGAACAGCTGGTTATATACTTCACTTTGAATGGAACATATCGAATAAACATTTATACGCCTCTTTTCCTTGATAAGTGACTAATGTAGCTTCCGCGATTGTGGCAGGAGCATTCTGTATGTCTGATAATATTTGTTTATTTCATTATACATTCTATTCTGTAAATCGATAGAATGCTTGTTGTGCGCCATTCGTATACATCTCCTCTTTGTTTAACGATCCTTTAGAAACGGCTTTACGTAAGGCTCGCTACAGCTTCTGTCTTTGGAAAATTGATTTGTGAAGCGTTCGTACTTCAAAGCGATTAATGAAAGTATTTTGATGAGGTGTTACATTAACTTTACAAACTGTATGCCCAGACGCGACAATATGTTTCAAGTAACAACTAAATAAGGATTGCTTGACGGTAAAACCTTATTCCAAGCAAACATGTCTAGTAGAGCTCAAGCGAAAGATGAAAGATGCGTGACCAAATTGTCTTCTCACTTCAAGAGCTAAATGCTACAATCATCAGCGCTTTTGCATTTCAAGGATTGATGAATTTACTTAATGATGTGAATTACACAATAGTCTCTTACGATGAAGTGGAACCTAATGAGATTGCATTGTAAAGCAACTCTACTTTATATGGTCCGGTTCTGTGAATATGCTATATGTAATGACTACTAAGATCGAACCAATCTCATTCCTTCATTCGGGTTTTGAGGAGACAAATATTTACCAAGAAATTTGTTTCAGTTGTATTCTGAATTGCCTGCGTTTTTTAAATTGGCCACCATGGTTGTCATCTCGCACGGAGCTTACAGCCCTGCTAATGCATGATCAGACCGGCACGTCGTCATATTTCTAGTCTCAAATTTTGTACGAAAGCACATAGCCACAGTCATCTTGCCATTCTTTGAGCTAGACGGGGTTATATCGCTGTCCTTACAATGAATGGTCTGAAGAGACCACAAATATTCTAGAGCTTAGAAGGTGTATTTGAAACATTTCCAGTGAATACTTCATGGCTTCATCGTAAGTGAAGTGGCTCTATTGGTAACCTTATCTCTGAAATACTTATGTCCGTTCTTGTCGAGTTACAGTAGCCAAAAATATTGGTGTAGTCGGGAGGGTCGTAAGCAATTTCATTTCGCTTGTCTAGCTTGGCAATAAGAGAACAGGTGTCTGCCGAAGACATTTTTTTATGCTATCAAAATCATCCAAATAGCCAGTATTGTTGTTAAAGGAAGAACCAATACCTGCTCATTATGTTTGGGAGCGTGGTGCAGGCCGAGTCAGAGCGTTTTTCGCTTTCTTTCGTTTGCTCGAACCTTATCGCTGCGAAGAAAAGTTTGCCTGTGCTTACACAAAATTTATACTTAAAAAACCGTGGCTTCATGCCGACAAATTCAATTTGAAGCGGCTACGAGCAAATTACCGTCAAATTATGTCTCGACAATAGCGCGTAATAAGGAGTTTATCTAGCATGTTAATTTGGATCAATATTCAGTGTAGCGTACAATGGAACTTCATATATGTTATTGGGCAGCACGTCCTTCCTTAAATGGTGCATTTGTGCGGGTTCCAAGCTTTAAGTGATCACGAACTAGACCTTCTAATAGTTCACTTTTTAAGCATAGGGAGTCTGGAACGAGCGCAAGAATCTCGACCCCCCACTTTGCAAATCTATAGGTCTATTCACCGAAGAAGGTATCAATAAAGTCGCACTACTTGCTTGGTAAACGGTCAATATTGCACCCAACCCTTTATTTAGTAGTTTTGAGTAATGGATAACCTCTGCGGTGTGGCCAGAGAGGTAAGATAGATATTTCGACCGATCCATTTCTTTTTTAACTTTGAGCTGGGAAAAAAATATTTCTGACGCTGACTGGTGTCATTAGAAGGAGCACTACAACCTTATCTGCTAACAGCAAAAATCAATTAGGCACTTAGGTACGCTGCGTAAAAGTGCCAAAAAGATTTAAAATAAGAATGCACGTCCGGCTAGCGTCAGTACAAGCCAAGCATTTTATGGACTATTATTGTGCACAATGTGATACGAGCAAACGGAAGGGTCAGATTAATAGCAGATGTGTTTTCTATAGAAGCCATTCTAAGTTTACAAACGAATGGATTTCTGGTGTCGTCAATGCCATGTCGTTTGATAGCGTCTCAAAGTCTGATAGAACTCGTAGTCTCAAAAGCTTAGTACGAGATGCATTCTGTAACGAACTTATATATAAGAGATAGTTATTGCGATTTTTATAGCTTGCGTGAGCGCAGAAACATTCCTGCAAAGAAACTCAGCCTGACTCCAGGGCCAATTCCGAGAGCAAATTTAAACCCTTACAATCGGTCGCGCAGAAGCTCTAGCCCCTCAATAAGAAGGCGCTAGACGAAGGCGGAAGCGGTGTTCTTTAACGCACCTGGACTACATGTCCAAAAGAAATACGCAGTGCCTTCTCATGAGCGTCAGATGCCTGATTTGAATAGAAGCTGTTTTACAGTTTGAACAAACATAGTACCCTCGGACTATCTCCAGACGGCCTGAAAGTCGATATAATTTTAATTTAGAAGCCGCGGGTGCTTCGTGATAAATCGTTGTCTTTTGTTAAAAAAGTGACACCATTCTTAAGCTCAAAACTTACGCTTTTAGACCTGACCTGGCATTATGGCAAATTTTGATGTGAGCCTAAGAAGTCAACAATTTGTACTATTAGCTTACGAACATAATATATTTCACACAGCTAAATTTCAATTTGTACCGCTCTGAAGGTTTATTGACTTCTAAGATAGGTTTTCGAATTGAGCCAAAGTGATGACAATCCTCTTTGTACTTGATGCAAGCCGTCCTTTTTTCTGCCTTCTTACGACGCCGAGCAAATTTCTTGGGCGTAAATGTTTGTAATGCTAAAAATCCGTGCATAGCCGAAGGAATGGTTCATTTTTTAGCCATACTTTTTGCAAATGGCACGTGAAGATATCACCTTTATAGTATGCGAAGCAAATAAGCGTACTGATTTAAGCCATGGTCTACACCTCCTGGGCAATACTTAGACAAAAAGGTATCCTCTTCATCGCCAGATCCGTTTTTCATGGATTGGTCATGATTCAGCGACTTCCTTCGGTGGGAGAATCCAAAATCTTAATTACGACTTTGATCATCCAGGGATTTACCATGAGATGTGATATTTGATTTACTTTCTTTCATTTTGGGCTTCAGCGGGTGACATCATGTTCCAGGTAAAACCTTTACTTCTAAAAATTACTTTAGACTTTTCTGCCTCGATGGGTGAGGCCATTTGCATGGTTTGTGAGCCCGACGACGAACTTCACATCTTTAGGTGATATTACCGGTCTGATTAAGCTATTTTGACAAAATTGCTGCCAGCTTAAAGCTATATCTAAGCTTTGATCGGCAAAGAGTCATGCAAGTGCTCGCCAGAAAGCCAGTGGGGCTCTCTATTGTCTTTATTGTCCGAAGGAGATTGTATCTATTGATCACAAAGAACGATATTTACGCGTTGCCTACCATGATGGAGTACTTTGTCCTTCCCGAGTCTTGCGGTCTTTAGTGCGGGATTCACTTCTATCTCATTGTCCACGGCACAGGAACAGCATGAGACA
The DNA here is from genome assembly GCA_003676415.1 of Plasmopara muralis. NCBI lineage: Eukaryota > Oomycota > Peronosporomycetes > Peronosporales > Peronosporaceae > Plasmopara > Plasmopara muralis. The sequence continues at coordinate 139,544 of RCHQ01000021.1, read as the reverse complement.
CAAGGATGGAGGTTGCTATGGTCATCGTATCACTGAATTAAACGATCGACAGGCTTTTTGCTGCCATACAAGTCACCATTATGTCCAAATTGACTTTTTCTGACAGTTAAACTTTGTTTGATTAGATCTGACTTAAGTCTTAGCGAGAGAAAATATTACCTACATAAGAATGTGTATATACTAATATTCTGACTTCTAGCAAACAACATCCACCAATCACACCGCCCATGCTTGTATTGGTGTGCATTTAAAAAGGTGTCGTAAAAACGTCTTATAGTGCCATTGTAATTCAGAACTTTATCACTTAAGTGTAGGAGCAAAAAACGTAAGAAAACAAGGTTTTGAATCAGTACGTCGACTGAAGTTTATTGCACACGGCTAGCCCATAAGATCAGGAATATTGAGTGGCTGTTCACGCGCAGATCGTGTATTTTCCTCCACTTGTCCTGTGAAAAGTGCTGTATTTAAAAATCGATCTGTAACCATCTTTTAAGCCTACGCGAGTAGATTGTTTATATAAACCCTCGCAAGTAGTGTTTGGATGAATTGAACCACCGTTTTGTATACATCGAACGTGCAACTTATACTGCTCAAAAGACTTGCTAGTCTACAGATAAAGACCTTAATGGCGGCCTGATTATATTTGTTTCCAAGCAACCGCATGGCGTCTCGGTGTTTGTTTACTCCAAGCAAAGTGGGCGTAGGCAGCACAGGCTATGATAGCACCAACTATAGCTTCAATTACTGGGCCAAAGCCAATGAAGCAAAGGATTTCGTTTTTGGAAGGAGTACCAAAGTCTCGACTTCTAAGATGGTCGTGAAGGCGGCTTTGAACACAGATAATTAAGTGCGTATGGCGATTGCACTCTGATTCAGACCAAAATACTAAATTTATCCGTAAATTCACTTCACTAGAGTGTTCTGTGTCGTCTAGCCACATGAATAAATGGCTGAAAGCATCCACTCTTTTGGAAGGTTTACTTACGCCAGAGCTCACACTTTCTTGCCCAGGGTAAAACTAAATAAATCTGTTTATAAGCTAGAGGTATAGCCGCCCTTCATTCCTAGGACATCGCTTTCCAAGCAAATAAAGGTGACTGCGTGCATGTATAGCTTTGTGTAGGCCCGCCACACACTCAATTCGTATCAGAGTAGACAGCAATTATAAAAGAAACTAATTATCTCTTTGAGAGCGTAAAGGGGTAAAGATTTTAAAATCTCCGAGAATGGCGTAGTTGGGTAGCTCCTACAGAGCCCTGAATTGTGGTACGTTCGTGGGTGAGAAAGCTCATCTACTTTTATGGCTGCATCATAAAGATAAAGTGATTCCCGTTTACCCAAGATTGAAGCGACAAAAGAATTTCCATCCTTGCTAAGGGCTTGGAAGGGTCGCTGGTAGAGCACACAGCCAAGAAAATCTGGCGACCAGTAGATGTAAAGCACTCCACTAAAACAGCTATGAGTGGAAAACTTGTAAGAGACAACAAAAGCGGTAAACTACTATCTAAACACACAAGTATACAAGATAATAATAATATATTTCGAGTCCTGGTCAACTTAGGCGCATTGCGAAATTATGCAAAGCTTTTAATAACGAAGAACTGAGAATACAGTCGTAGCTAGAACATAAAAGGGAAGCATATAATATAAATCTATGCAGGCTGCACTTCTAGCGTCTAGCCTGAAAAAAACGCCTCGAACGAAATTGAGCGTATAAAATGGTAGAGTACATGACAAAAATATGAATACATGCAATTGCGTCAATAAAAGAAGAGTTTTTCTTTAAGCTCTTCTCACTTTGAGTCTGTGGTCCATATCAAACTTCAGCTCAAGCATATAGGACTTTTAATCAAGGTGTTGAGAAATGTGTTTTCAATGTCGAGGATCTGTTTTCATTAAGCTAAGTATGTAACGCGGTAAAGTATAAGAATGTGCGATCAGGGCATTAATTACCGAAAAAAATGTGTTATCAGCTTTTGGAACTATGGGTTCTTGGTCTTCGTGTAATTGGTCAGTTTTCCCGAGTGGTTCAAAAGTTTACGCTCTGTTCACAAACTTTTAACGAATTGAACCAAACAAGTCTAAATATTTATGACAATATAATTTAAACTGCTTACTTATTGTGCCATTCTTCAATGTAAGGTTATAAGCCTAAATATATGCAAAAATGTGGGTTGAAAGACAGCAAGATGCTGTTTCGTAAAGGCTGATGAAGTCACACCGATGACAGTGCTGCTGATTATCAATGTCATATTACTAACGGACGCTTATTTATTCAATCATTGGCCAAGCTTGACAAATTAAGTAACATTTAAGCTAGCTTATAACACTGAGAGTCTTAATATATCACACTTTTTGGGCGAGCGCGTGCGGTGCTAGAGAACAAGAGACAGGAGCAAGTGAAATGCAGACAGATTTAGGAAGTCGACAAAGGAGCGATCGCTTTGGCCAACAAGGCTGTATATTGTGATCCGACGAAGCATCCAATTTTCTGCAACATTTCATCCGAGAAAACGTGCAAATAGGAGGAATCAAGGTCGAAGAGTTGACTCGTGGATTTTCTGACAAAAGGATCAAAAGCCAAGATTTTCAAGATGCTCAAGTTTTTGCGCGAAGTGACCGACATAGGGGCCAATCCAGTGCCTAAGAGCACCATGTATTAACGGCGAGGGATGTGTGGAGATATTGCTTCTCAATGCATGTTCGAAAGGTTGCTAACGATAATATTTATCATCAGTGTCATAGTCGAGTATTATGTTGTCGATGGCCAATTTTCATATCGCGAAACATTTTGAGCAAAATTTACGGAGCATGATATTAGATGTCCAAGCAAATGACGATGAGATGGCTAGTAGGTGGCAAGTCCAGTTTTGATTAAGCAGTTAATGCTCGCACTCGACAAGGCAATTAGGTGCACTTCTATCTTGAAGTAAAAAAAAACGTACGTCTGATAAACCATTAATCTGTATATAAAACAGGTACAGCGGCTACAGATGTCTTAAAATTCTACAAAGATTATTCAATGAATTAAATAAATTGTGAAATTCACCCTCCAAATTGATGCATGCACCTCCCTTGGCGATAAGAGCTTAGTGCTTCAAAATGTATGCCTTTAGCGTACTGTAACCACCAAAAATCTGTTGTCAAAACTATGAAAGAGATACACGGGCTGCTACATTAGGGATGGATCTAACAATTCCCTAGATAAAGCGAAAGAGATTCTCTTAAAAATTAGACAAATCAGGACATTTCAACCGAGGAGATATCATGTTCAATCGCTAATTATTATGATGTGACTATGTGCTTTCTCTCAGAAATGCATAAGGAAGTCACCTGACGTCAAGGAGAACAGCAGTACTTACTACTCGCAAAATACTTAAGGCCGTAACGTATTGAATTTATCATTAAATTGACCGCTCGTTGCCAAATTTTATTCTTGCAAGGCTCTTTCCGCGCGTAAAGATTAATCACTTGTCTTTAGCATAAATCTTACTGTTGAGTCTTGACATTCGTTTTAATCCCGAGGAGCGTCTATTGCTTTCCAATGACGCCAAACACCCAATTAACGCAAACGTATATCTTCCTTATACGCTTTATGTACTCTTTTCTGCATGCATACAATTGGTTTCTTTGTACGTTGCCTAACTTCACTTTTCGACAGGGTATGTTCGGTCACCATTTAGCTAGCAACATTGCTCATTCCAAGTAGTGCTTCATCGTGTCGTCAAATGGTAAGCAAGACGATGAAGATTGATGGCGTGATTACACTTGCGCTCGTTGGATGTGCCACCCTGGTCCCTTTCAGGTCGACAAGTCGGTCGGCAATGAGACCTATAATACTCACCACCTTGGGAGCCTTTGCCGGACCATGCCGCTCATTCATGACTGTGTCAGAGCTCGTGCGCACCTTGACGTTGTGAAATATGAGGAAACACGAAGAATAGCATGGTCTGGTGGCGTCTTAGCAGCTCCACAAGCTTTTGCTTTCAGAAATAATTCATCAGGCATAGAAGTTTGATAAATGAAATATGTTAATGCGCACAAGCAACTATTAACAATGTAATTACATACTAAAATTCCAGCAAACTCATCTAAATAGATAAGGGTTGCTACAACTAGTTATCAATAGTTTGTAGCTAAGTGCGACCTGCGTACCTGTCTTTTTAGCTTGAATACTATAGTTAAGAATAAACACTCTCAGATCACGATTCTGTTGAACTTAAGTAAAGGGCGGCATTACATCTTAACCAACAATGATCAACTCATTACAAAAGCATGACAAAATCTTGCCCCAACCTTGAACGAAGTAGATACTTGTCTTATATATAAAGTAAGACGCTTCATGTACACGCTCCTTAAAATGTTGGTCTAATCTGCTCAAATACCTGACATGAAAGCTTGCAAGACGTTTGAGCAGTGCAAACTGCTCGTTCGACAGATGTGGCAAGTCAATTTAGTCTTTCCAGAACTTGTGCGAGTCATCAGATAGTCCGTGGGTGTAAGAATGTCTACCAGGCATTACAGTCACACAGATGATATTTGCACGGAGAAAGCGTGCAAAGTTATATATATATATGGTGAACAACCGCTCGCTATTTTGGTGTGGAGTGTATGGACAGATTTCCATTTAACAATTTAATTTCCAGATCACGTACAATTTGGTGTATGCACTCTATATAACTGTGTAATTGAGGCAATGCCTGCATCCATGCTGGTTTTCTTGAGATATTTTGGTGTGCAAACCGGCATGTGCGACTGAATGCGTGAAGGGGAAAACTAATGACGTCTCAAAACTACAGCAACAATTACAGTCTGGGTCATAGTTACGAATATATTTACGGACGTAAAGGTTGTATTGCATTGGCTTAGAAAATTCATGTTGCTTTCAAGATCTTTAAGGAGAGACAAAATTTGAGGTAGCACAGGGTAGCAAACTTAACACCTGGATATATTCACTTCGATTTTTGCCATCATATGCTGCACTGCAAATGTGTTCCAAGGTGTTGGCGGGCAGAGGCAATTTGCACAGCAGTAAAGTTTACCTGATCAATCGCTCTCTTAACACAGTACATCCGAACACTGCCCCAGTATGAATTAGGATTTAGAGGGAAGCCTTGGATGGATCACGTTCGAGCGTTTGGACCTCATGGGAGTGCACACGTTGACCATGTGAAGAGGACGAAGCTCGAGGTCAAGAACTTTAGCTTCATGAATCTTGGTAATGCCGAGAATACCGTGGGGTACCGTGCTTACGATTTGGGACAAGGTACCAAAAATGCGGTCGGTGAAATTGGATGAGCGCCATTTACGAAGCGCACCCATCAAAACAAGAAAGGGTGATACACGTGACCACAAATGACAATGAAGGCGCACTGTCGGGCTCGACAAAACGTCAGCGATGGGATGAGCCGATGGGATGAGCCGATGGAATGGAAGAAGAAGGAAACGCTTCGGACGCTCAAATAAACGAAGCCCATCATAAGTGATCCAAGGATTGGACAATTCCTATTACCGGCCTCGGTGCACCCTGAGCTGACTGAGTATACAATCCCCGCACAAGTTACACAGGAAAGTTGATGGTTTACCGATGATATACCGATCCACCTTCCTGCGTAATTTATGCCGGGAATCTGTGCATGTGACCCATAATCTTCCCCGTCAAATTGACCGCCGTGCCTCTCAGTGCGAGGCGTTTGGAGTGTGTAGGACGACCGTATACTTACAGTGTGCTACAGGAAAAATGGGCTGGTTAAAAGCGCGCGGCCATACGGATCAGTCTTATGCAGGTAAAACGCAAGAATTGGCGTTGTCAGCTGCCCTATGTATACCCACCTAGCTTACTAGCAGCGTCGATCGCGAAAATAACGCAGAAATTTAAAGATTTTGGGTACGCATACGGGACTTGTAGTCTTGATTATCGTAATAACTTTTATGACGCATTTTACAGTCTTAAGTGTGCTTAACTCGTCTTGAAAAAGTCAATAGTGTATGCCTCTGTATGCCTTTCCAATGCCGAAAATAATCCATTAAACAAATTTTCGTTTTGTGCATGAACGCCGAGCCAACCGTTTCGATCGATAAGATACATGTATTTTTCATCAGTAATGGAATTTGAGCTTTTCCCTTCATTTCTGCCAACAATTTTGTTTGGCTTAAGTACTAATTGCGGGTCGCCGAATTTTGCAAAATGAATAGTTTTCTAAAGAGAAAATTCATATTAGATTGGCGACTTAGAGAAAAAGGATTTTTGAACCTTTCTAAGCCCTATCTCTGAAGCCTTTGTGCTTTGGAGAGCTAGCGAAGCTGCATAACACCTTAGCCCGTACTTAGGAAAGTGTAAAAGACCGTAGATGTTTGTTAATTGTAAACTCTACCACATGTTACTTTGTCTGCCCACACATTCGGCTCTTTTGTGCACTTACTGCGCAATGTAATCTTTAACAAAGGGTTGATCCATTTCGTGGGTTGCTGCAGTCACCAGCAAACTGGCTCAAGAGAACCTTTCACCAGTATGCAGCATGTTCTATACCATATTTGTTAATACGCTTGCTGTCCTTTGTACTGGCTAAAATAAGTGTCGCATGCATTTTTTTGCGTAAGCAGCTCATTCATGACACTATGCCCGTGTTAGCCGGTAAGCCAAAGTTAAAGCCAAAGCTTATGGGCCCGCTGATATTGGCAGGATTATCGAAGAAGTCACAAATTTAATTCTGTTGATTTAGGTCTCATAGATCCTTAGATACTTGACCATCCATTGGTACATGTGAATCCATTAATGTTGGCAAGAATAGAGAGGAAATATTTTCCTTCGTCTAAAATGCCCGCAAATTGGAGCATCACGTGCTTCCAGAAATATATCCCTCGTAACTTCGACTTGGACTGACTCTGTCAGACACTCTTCTTATAAGCAGACCGGCTACTTATAGCGATCGCATTACTGCGACGCAAAATTGCCTCGATTGGCATTGTTTTGGATGCCTGATCGATTATCTGGTCAATCGAGCCTTCAACCTGCTGATATGGCTGAACTTGTGAGCACTGCCATATCAGCATACCATATCTAACCACATTCGAACCTCGCTGGAGTCTAGTTGTTTGAGATGCACATCACATGGAAGCTTATATGTGAATGTCGCACCTTGGTAGCTCGCTCCACGACTTGTTGACGAGTACGCGTCGTGAGACGTTATTTGTGTCATGCACTTCTTACTGCTTTGTGAACCATTTAAGCGTGTCGAATGTCATACTCTACGTAATGGCAGAAAATATTGAAGCCAACAACGAATTTGACGACTAGTCAAGGATTTTTTTTCCCGCGTGTCGCGCTCAAAGCCTAAATCTTGCGACTAGGTAAACGTACTGATACTTAATAGCCTGAGAGATATTCGGCACATATATTTTTTTGAAGATTGAAAGCAGTGGCACTTTGGTATGACATGAAGTTTCGCGGCATGTGCAATGCTAAAGCTTACAATGTGTTTATAGACAACCTCTTTCGATGTATAAATAGTACATTCATCGTCTCGGATTTTCAGAACATCTTAAAGAAGTGGCCGTGATACGACAAGTAACCGATTCGTCTAAAGCTTCGGACAGCCAAAAAGACAAGAAGGTGGCTGATCGGACTCGATAGTGGCGCTGAAACGATGTACCCAATTTTTTTTAATGCAAGTTTTTTTTACTGTGCCTAATGTCTCGCGTATAGGCAAGTTGGGCGTCTTTTTGTACCCCTTCGACTGCTTCAAGTATAATGGTCACGATATGGAAGGCATAAGCGTGAGCAAACGGTGCACAATCTTTGTTTTTGAAAATGCATGCTTGAGGTCGTCTATGCGTCTCTTAGATTCATTACTAAAATGTACAGCTCGAGAATCTCTTGTTAGGAGACGTGAAGCTCATTGTAAGCTTAAGCTTTTTCCTTGCTATATATATTTAAAGCCTTCGCCGCCGTTTCCTAAGGGCTTTTAGCTATGAGGGCGACGAGTTGACTCTCTTTTGCTGTGAAAATAAGCCCTAAAGTGCGAAACCGGGCTAATTTTACAAACACCCTATATCAAATTTCGCTTTGCTTTATATTAATTACAAACAGTGTGTCCTGGACATAGACATTCATCTATCATGTAGCCGAATTGATTTAAGCTGTAGGTTAATGCTTGCAGTGCTTGAGTACTTAAGACCATTGTAGTCTTTCGAACGGTGTGTGTCACCTTTTCTTCAACTCTGGGTCCATTGCGTACTTATATATGCTGAAAAGTCGCATCGAAACAGAGACTATATAGGAAGACAAGCTGTTCTGCTGCATTATTGGTTTATAGCTTGGTCCATTAGCTGTCTAAGTCCGAAGACACATCATCACTTGTAAGATATATATGCATCATTCGTCTTGTACATTTACCTAACCAGCGAGACGAATAGATACTAATATAATATAATATAATACTAAATTAAATTAAATCAAATAAATTAGAAACCCGACTATTTGTAGTAATATTTGTAGTAATAAATATATAATTGTGCTAATATATTACAATGTATATAAATATATCTATAAGCTCTTCTTACATTTTACCCTGCTACTATTCTTATGATATCGCTTAAGTCTATTACGTCATGTATTTATGATAAAAAAAATCGGATTGAAAAAGTATTAATCACACTCACGATCGATCTACGGTAGCAAATTCGTGGTAAATATTTGATTCGCCATCGCAGATGCAATTTATTTTGGGACATCTCAGGCTGTATTTTCCAGTCATAGACATTATCTGTGATGTACCTGATGGAATTGCTAAATGTTGGGCCATGCTAAAAGGGTGCACGTACCGATCCGAATGCTCTTACAACACAAGTTGCTCTCGTAAAACATGCCATGATGTCATGCGATAGTTTTCCTTAATCCAACTTCTACAGCCGCAGCTGTTAGCTCCGACAGCCTGTCCACACGTTGTCGGCAGTCGTGGCTTTGTCGACCGAACGATAGACTAGCGAAATGTGACTCTATTTTCCCCACCGCTAAACGGCATTGCACAATGCCGTGTGGTAAGGCCAATCACACGCAGTCGCATTCCTTTGCAGTAAACACGGCTATTGTTTCTTGTCTCGGGCAAGAGTAATAGTACTCCTATCATTCAAGTCTTAAGTAGCAAATTCTATAGAGCAAAACCTTTATCTTTTAATTTCCACCCTTTATTAGGGGGAATAGTGTAGCATTATAACACTGCAATGCTGTAATCATTCCATCGTAAGCACGCACTCGCTTGAATTTATACAGATTGGGCACAAAGAGACCATTGCCGAAAGCCTTAAGGCCCTCTACAGTCCATGTCTCGTTCTGCGCTAAGCGTCTCGCCACAACTTTGTGGCGATCCATCAGACCCCCCGATGCCTCTAATATGTTATAGTGCCTCGAACACATGTCGTCGCCATCCAATCGTGTACTTTTATATTTTATATTATAACTCGATTACAGTCAGTGTTTAGCAACGCAAGTAACCCCTTTTGCTTTAGCCCGTCAAAGATCAATATCCGCGAGCATAGCCTCGAGCACCACGTTCTCCAACGTCGTAGCCAACTCGGTCATGTCTTCATTCACTGCACTCTGGAGCAAGGCATGAAAGTCGTCCACTGGACTTTGCGAGACGCCAAATTGCAAGGGCACTTGACGCCCACACGTGACAATCTCCGTCTCCGTCTCGTCGTCTTTGCCCGGTCGGATCCGAATCCAGCCCGTTTCGTCCGAATGCATGCCACAAAAGATCCCTTCGCCTTCCGAATGCGTTTTCCAGACACAGACCGTGCGGGTGGCTTCGACAAAGCGGCGTGCCACGTACCGTTTGAGCACCGACACGGTCGGTCCAGACGCCAACGTTTTCAGGACCCGGTAACGAATGACCCGGAGATCGTCGGCCCCCGCAAGTGCACCAAAATCTTCGCGATTTTCTTGCCGATGCAAGAGTTTGCCCAATGCCCACACGAGTTGCTGCGTCCGCGCATAATTAAACGGGACGGTAAACTTTTCCCGTCGTTCAAAATACTCGACTTCATTGTCACTCTCGCGTCGTTTGCAAAGCGTCACTACGCCATTGGCCATCGTGTCAAAGGTCAGGACCGTATCCGTGTGGGTGTACCCTTCGTGTACCCGTCGCAAATGTCCTCGAAACATGGTGTAATCAAAGGGAGGGATTGTTGGAAGGGGCGATAAAGGGGTACCCTCACGGGGTGGGGCGGTACAATGAACCACATTGGGCGTAACGGGCCCGATGACGCGATGACAGAGCTCGACAATGCACAAGGCCTTGCTCTCGGCTGCGGCTAAAAGCTGTTCCTGTTCGGCTTTGGCTTGCCGCAGTTCTTCGCGCTCTTTGACGGCTAGAAGGCGCCATGTCGAGTTGACGAGACCATTTTTTGGTATCGTTTTGCCGCGTTGCAGTGCTTCCAGCTGGAGGGTCAATTCTTGGACGGATTGTCGCAATGCATTGCGATCGTCCTTGATCTTTTGATGATAGATTCGCTTTCGAAGCGCTTCTTTCTCGCTTCGACTTTTCACGACTTGCGCTCGGTGAGGCAAGTGGTTTGTGACCGGTACATGCTCTTTTGTACCCGTGTCGGTCGAGCACATGGGTAATGTACCAAGCTGAGGACTTGTGTTGGCTTTCGAGGGCGGTACTGCAAAGGCGGTTCCGACGTGTACCAGTACCTTGTTCAGGGCATCGACGCAGGCACCGTGTGTGGCCATTGTGTCCTACTTTCGCAGTAGGAAAGTGACACTGGAAGGCGTTGCTAATCGCACTTGGGAATGGATAGCCGCACTCTCTTATCCTTCTATGGTTTTTGAGTACACGCACGTTGACCGAGTACCGAAACCAGCCCGATAAAAGAATTTCATGTGTTGACGACTTGGTACAGTCAGTACCAACCAATCCGAGTGAGGGCCCAAGAGACTGCCCAAACCCATCCAGTCGCCTATACCTCTGCTCGAGCGTTCTTTGACCAAAAGCGTAGCCTTTCTGACAAGTCGTGTACTCACGATCAGTCGCGTAAAAAGTCACTGGACCTCCACCTCAGTGTCAGAATGTTATTAGACCAGTACCGTATTCTCGTCGTGTAGTAGCCAACAGTAATAGTCATAGTGATAAAATCTGATACAAGGAGATATTATCAGCCATGACTTTTTGGACGATGGGTTGCGATCGTACAGTGTACATTAATTCCTTGCAGCCCAAGCGCCATTCCTTCTTCTTAAAACTTAAGACGTGCGAGTTTAAGAAAGAGCCAAGTAAGGTGGTTGTGACGACACCACGATCTCGGTTGGAGGTTGTACGGAGATGCAAAAGGGGAAAGCCGAGAAGAAGAAGAAAAGAAACAGAGCACGATTTGGAACAGCGTCGCTTTAAACCGGACCCGAGTGGAAGGAAGTGTAAAAGCATTGTATTAGCTTGGTGTAAACACAAAAGTTAGCGTCACTGAACGTTGCTGCCCAGATTGCATGTAGCGTTTTATAGGCTTAAAGGCATTGCTCGCAACTTGTCGATCTCCAGCTTGTCCAATTAGAAAAATCACGCTGGACTAGACTGTGAAGACGATGGTGTCAACGCTACCACCTTTGCCATTTTTTTTTCTCCAGTCAATTTGTGCCCCCAGTCTTTCGTCCTTGTTCCTCACAATCCTCGTGGAGCCCTTGAAACGCCCTCCCATTGCTACGCAGCGCGGCTGCCACTTTCGAATCCATCCCTTCGTTGACCTTCATTTGACTTGAAGGTTTGTCGATGGCGTCATTAGTTTACAAATCGAGATCGGAAGCATAAGTGGCCGTGCTCAGGATTGTCCTTATCATTTCCCGCACTTCGAGTACTTTTCAGTCCGTAGTGCCACAGTTTCCTCTGTGTGTCAAACGTTGATCTTATGGTCTCATGAGAGGATTGTAACTAGTACTTACAATCAGAATTACATCCAGATCTTAGATCGAGGCATGATAATCTCTATTAAGGTTTACAAGCAATATGGTTTTACGGTGATGCGGCCGTAATGATAGTTTCAATTTAGGGGTATGTCTGCTAAGACATCAAAGCAAAGCTAAATTGTGAGAGATTGATATAGGACGTGACTAGAGATGAGTATTTCCAATTAAGAATAAATCGAAAGAGGCTATAATTTATTCCACATCAATGTAATCGGCACATCGATAGAGAGTACTGGACTATAATGGCGATAGATTAGTCAGCAGTAAACATCTTTTGTTAAAAAAGGTTAGAGTTCGCCAAGTTCTCGCTTGATTACGTCTGTTCACGTCTATAAAGATGACTATCAACAAAGGTTAAGCATGTCCGAGTGCTGCAGACTTACTACGGCCGACTGTGTCAAGACATCGTGTGGGCACCAATAATGAATGCAACTCAAGTGCAGACAGAATTACCACCATGCAAGAAGTAACCAAGCGAAATGCGAGATGTGAGCTATGTAAATGTCCAATTGCCCGACGAATTATTTTGATGGATGACATGTTGATTGTTGGAAGCAATGGACAGCGATCATGGGGTATTAAGTCATTGAAATGAAGATCGATTAAGAAATTGATGTCTTGGAAATGCTGTCCGACGAACGCAGAGACAAATTATTTTTGGTAGGTACATGGAACACATGTGATTGATAAAAGCTCGTCGCCCTGAAGTATGACTTATTATACCACATTAAAATGATTAAGTATCTTGCAAAATGTCCTGACATCACAAGTGCAGTCCGAAGACATTACATATGTAAAGGCAAAGCTAGCAGTACAAATGAAAGCTATCGTGATACAACAAATCAAAGCAAGGGTTTTAGGATAGAGCATTCACGTATGCAGATCCAGCTAATTGGCTCCATTCGTCAAGATTGTTGACAGGAGATGTCATACGAAGGAAACGCAAGTGCATTGGACACAAATGTAAGGCGTATTTTTTCCACAGACGATCGATTTAATCAAATCTTGCACTTGCATGAATGGTGAATTTTGATTCAACACGACATTCAAGGAGCTCAACTCTGAACAAAGTGTTTTGCAATTAGTCATTGACAATTAAAACACATTTATGGCTTGCAGTGATGCAGACAGCGTAGAGAGCGAAGCAATATGCAATATCAAAAGTAAATTCAAAATTGATTGAGCAAACGATATTTATGGCTCAGTTTCTACCTACGTCAACCAACATTTTAAAATGTTTTCGCTGAGGCTTATAAAGTATAATAATTGAAGAGGATGACGACAAATGATATGTTGCTAATTTTTATGTGGCGCATATATAGAAGGTTTTACAGTTTGACTACAAGTCTCTATCGAGCTGTTGTGTAAAGCCGAGCTTCTGTGGCAAAAGATAACTTTCGTTTTATTAGAGTGGTTGCCCCTGATCGAGATATCTAAGCTGTTAATGAGATGGCAAAAACCAAAGTGAATATTTTAGGTCCTTAGCCCGCAACCCTGTACTGTCTCCAAGACTGTCCTTGTGGAAGATTTTGGAGTCACCTGATCAAGTTAGACCCATGAAATATTACCTCTACGTACTTTATTTATGTACATGGCTATGCAGCTGACCCTTGTGACGCCATCGGTCTTTTTCTAGACGCATTCAGTGGGGTCATTTCACAACTCCTACACACAATGAATGTTGTATATGCTTGTGCATAGACTTGATCTCGATACAAACGACTTAGTTTCGAGTATTTTGTCAGCATATCCGCAAGTTGACGCTTAGTGTCGATGTAGTCAATCTTGAAGAGTCCTTTTGCACGTTCTCGACGAAACGGTGCCTGATGTCTACATCCTCTGTACAAGGTTTCTGCTTTTTCATTGCCTACGTGCCTTCTACCTTCTACCTTTTCGTGACCCATGTCCTTGACTATTGCGCGCGTCTAAGTTTTTATTGGGTGTATCAGCTGAGAGCCATATACTCTGCTTCTGCGGAGCTTTACGATGATTTTATCATGAACACAACCGGATAATAACTCATATTGACCAAAAGATCTGCTACAGAGCGTCTGCCATCAGGGTTGGTGCCCCAGTCCGCATCCGAAAGAGCTTTTACTACCAGGTTTCCACCTTGATAGATGATCCCGAATTGACAAGTAGATATCAGGCTGCGTGGTAAACGAATAGCAGTGTTCCAATAGACAACTGCGTGAGAATATACGCAATGTTCGGACACGTGTGCATTGCAATAAACGGCAGACAGACAATTAATAAGTGATATGGTGTCGAGCGCATCTCTGAAGGCCCAACATCAGGACTTGGTGATTGTGGTATCGGCAGCTTGTGACCGGAACGCACGTACATTGTCGACATCCATCATACTCTTTCGGCTGAATCGCTCAACCACGTTGTCAATGTAGCGTGTCTGCTTGATCACAAGCGTTAAAGCTGTCCTGTCGTGATTAATCTCCATGCCTTTAGCCATGCCGAGATCCTTCATCTTGAAGACACTTTCTACCTCTAGAACTTTGTTACTTGTCTTGGCACATCGACGTAAAGGCAAACGGACACAAAAAATACTTTTGAGAATTTCACGCAGACGCTTTGATCCGCCTTACAATTCTCAAAATTATTTTTCTGAACACATGATCAAACTTTTGATTGAAGCACTTACAGCTTGCTGAGTTCATATATGACCTTGTTCAACTGGCACGTGGAGCCTTGAACATCTTTAAACCGACCAGAATTTCTGTGTAAACACAATTTGACAACACAAAGCTGAGAATGGCGGAGTCGACATCCACCAGCTCCATTTTGTAGCCAGATATCGCACACACTGCTAGTACAGCTCGAATTGGCTCCATATTGACAACCGAAAAGTATGTCTTGAAGAAATCTATGCCGTTTCTTTGCTTGAATCCTTTAGCAAGACACGAGACCGACCTATAATGTCTGAAGGCACTGCTAAACGGCTAAAGGTTCTCGAGCTCGTCACTGCTCGTAGAGCCGACACGATTGGATACGTATATAGTACAGTCGAAAAGGGTGTTTGGTAAGAATACTCGATTGCTTATTTGCGTTGGATCGCTGCGTGCATTCTTCTTTACAAGAATTCTCGTGCTATCAGTGTCAATGGCGCCTCATACATGCACAGCGCTGCTCCAACACATAGTAGCATTAGGCCTAATGGCTTACTATCCTCTTGATGAGGATACCTAGGAGACTCGTTGTATCCTCATCTGTGTCGTCCGTAATAACGAGCAGCTACGACGAGCTCAATCGCAGTGAGCTCGGGCGATGCCGAACTGAACGAAGTGTTGAGGTTGAAACACGGTACATCAGTGAAGCACGTAGCGATAGCGACGCTCCTTCATCAAAGTGATTAATTGCATCGTCCTATTAATGTCTGCTTCACTTTGTTGTAAAGGGACTATATTATCCGGGAGAAGTAGCAGCCTTAGTCCCGTTGAACTCAAGCGTTGCCGGGTGAAACAACATTGTATGCTTTGGCTGCGGCAAGCAACGTCACGTATTCTATCCTGTTCTGTAGATAGCTACTATTTTGTCCGCGCTCAAGTAGCTTGTCTGCATCGACCACAACCAGCCACCATCTTGTCGACCGTCGTGAAGAAGACGACTAAATAATCAACAGAGTCAAGGGCCGGTTAAATTCACGTACTATAATGCACCCTCTTCGCCCGTCACCGGATGCAGATGCAAGTCGCTGTATCATTATAGGTCTTCTCACCTGGTCTGACACGTACAAATGTAGGTATACCCGGCTGATGGAGGCCATGACGTCGTACAATACCTCAATAATCCTATTGAACCGCGAGGAATGGACGCCACTCCTCCCATGGCATGCAAGCAAAAAAACGCATTAAAACGAGGCATTGTCCCAGTGTGAATGCAAGACCAGATATGCACATGCACATAAATTTAGCTTACGGATCGCATTCGGCCTTGTAACGAGCCAGACGACAAATTTGACTTGCACTCAGTCCAAGGAGACCCTAGCACTGATATTATTATGGTTCAAATGGAAAACATTTTTAAGGACTGAGTGTGTGACAATCCAATCACCCGCCACATCATTTAAGTATTTGACCTATGTAGGCTTACTCCAACACTTGGCGGGTCGGAGGCAAATCTATTCCGCGATGTCTCGGTATGTAAGTCAAGTGTTAAAATTTTCTGTTTCAAGCGTGTGAATGGGACATCTTAAAAAGTCTCGAAGGAGCCAGCTTTCTTCTTGGCCTAGCACGTTCATTTTGAATAGCAGTAGCTATTGTATGATCAAATGTACGCGCTTAACTTCTCTCTCTGGGTTGATCTTGTTGGTCAAGGTAAATTATAAATCTCACAGCCTATTTGAAGATTCAAGTAGGCAATTTCCCCGCGCGGGCATACGAATGACTACAAAGTGCTACCAGGTGTGACGCGATCATATTCTGCGAGAAAATATGCGATCGTCCGACAAGCAAACGCACTATAAGGGAATCGACGTGTGCAATAGATTGCAGTTTAAAGACTGACGTCTCTGAAGATCCACTACGCGGCTGTCACTTCCCGTTACTCGGCCATTACCTTCATATTTACAGATTATTTCTTGACCTGCGGTAACTTCCCAGCGATTCAATGATCGATAGGTAGAACTTATGACCACCAAACCAACCCATATATATTACTAAGTATCCGCTACACCTAATTTTTTTAGGCTATCGATACGGGCGAAAAGAGTGAATCGACCGGCCAGAATGTGTCAGCGCTCAGCGTTGGCAATGTTCTATATGTCACTAGCTGTCACCGCGATGCTGTCCTCGATGCGCATATGCACCACAGTGCGTATTGGCTTAAAAAGTGCTCAGATGAGGCTGATTCGCGTTGTCGCTGTTCATGCTGCCTTTGGGGTGTACTGGCGAGTCAACAAAATTATCGTGACTGTGGCTGGTGGCGCCAAACTAATTTGATCAATAAACGGCTGCATCAAACGCGTCTGTTTGCCGTATGAGCTACCAGGTGGATAAGCAGTTCGTTACGCGACTCGTCCATACATGATCACGCTGTTGTTACTGCCCCTCATGTCGAATAAGTTGCTTGATGCGCCGTGCACACACGCGGGCCAGATCTACAGCCTTACTGTCTCCATCTTTTCGATTGCCATCACGCTTGGTGCGCTTGACAGTCACGATGTACCCAAACTTCTACTTCAAGGCACTAATAGCTTGCTCTTCAGTAGCGTAGATGACTACTCTTAGCTCTTGGTTCGTCTTCATAGTGACTTAATTGCTAGAAAAGTAGCGACAAAATGCTAATGTGGTGGAGATACGTGAGAAATAAATGGAATTTTGAAAAGTTAAAGATTCAAGGTGACAAACGCAAAAAGCTATCTATTGAACTTTTAGCCATCAAATTGTAGAATGTCGATCGAGGAGTTCTTCAGATGGCCGTTTTGTCAATCAGGCAAGGGTGATGGCCGGTAACCCAAAGTCTTGCTAAACGGAGGGTGATGGTCATCTTCTCGTTCAAATCAAGGTATTCTTGGTCCGACCTGGTATTGTTGATGCTGCATTTTTCAGAAACTTATGTACAGCCACACGGCACACTCGTAATAGCTACATTTGAGTTTCCGAAAATAGTAGAAAATAGGGTCTGCTGATCTCTCTTCATCGATTTTGCGCGTCCTTTTTATTGAGTTGGCGATCCATTCTGGATTGATTCGCTACCTGGTCGAGGGCAGTAAAGAGCTCCCATACTTCCCGTGTCACATCAAAAAGCATTACACACAATACTTATGCTGTAGATTAGCGTCCCGTCTGGGTGACACGCTCAGGCCAGATGGCATACTAAACCGGGTATTTTGAACTAGCAGTCAACGGCTACCATGCTGTGAACAGTATACCATTGACTATCGCCCTCCTCTACAAGAACATCTTTCTTCTTAGACATTTCGTGCGTCTCGATCGCGATGGTGGGAGGCCAATTCGCGGCGGGCTTATCTGCTGTGCCACGAAAGCTGTATTGTGACTGTAGCTGCATATGAATGAGGGATAATGGCACCAAAACCGTGACAAACTAGACAGACGCCAAGTACCCGGTTTTGGCACTGGCTAATCTGTAGCCTTTATTACATAAACAGCTGGCGTGGCGTCGAGTACCAAGTGTTGGAGGGATCGCATTGGATTTCACGGGTAAGGGGGTCGGAGTCGAACGGAGCATTGAATTTTCGCCCGAGCGCAAGTCGAGCGCTTTGTTGCCATTCCGCGTCCCGTATCCAGGTAAGCTGCAGTGCAACTCGATTGAGCGATTGTGTTTATTTCTAGTGACAGTCCTTGATGACGAAGTTGCATCCTTCTTCGTGCAGCAAGGAGTGGCATCAGCATTTGTCCTACACACAAGCAATTGTACCCAAGTGGCAACGTCACAAACCGCTTGTAATTTTACACGTAAGTGGCAAAGTACCCAATAATTGCACACATTATGGTCACAATAACTTATTGAAGCAAGGTGGTCACTTTCTGTCTTACAGCCCATGAGCCACTTACCCCCGACGTTGCCCGTGGCCATCAAGAAAGAAAAGGACGAAGTCGTCCCTTTCTCGAGCTCCGTCTCCATCCCTGGAAGCAGTAGCAGCATCCCACGCAAAGACTCGATTGGGTGGGGTGCAGATGATTTATTGGGCATGATTACCCACACCCCACCGGCCTTTTCACCTGGTAGTTTGACAATGCCCATGACAAAACGAGGACGTAGTGGCAGTATTAGTAGTCGCCTCTTGAGTGCCTCGGATTTGGAAGAGCGGGGGTATATTGACAGGTATCAAAAAGGTGTTCTCAAGGTGCGCAAGGACAATTCAATGTTTGCTTTCTGTCGCAATAACGCAAATGGACCTATTTTTTATTTTTGCCAGGATTTGATCATCAGTGGCGACGAAGCGTTGCAAAAAGCATTGGAAAATTTCGATGCTGGGGATCCGACGACACTTGAAGCCATGTTGGACAGCGGCGCGTTCAATCAAAAATCATCGTCGATTGATTTGTTAGATGACTTGGATTTGGGGTTTTTAAACGTGGGGTCGTTGGGTGATACCCCCAAAGATGAGGTAACTTTTGGGGTACTTTGAAAGCCCAAGGATGCAATTGGGCTCATTTTTCGTTTTTGCCTTTTTTTGCTTCACCAGTTTCCGTCGGGCCCACGAAATCAGACGCTCGATGAATGGGATGAACTCGGCTTTGACTCGTCGTTTGCCGACGTTTCGACGCGAGATGTGTTGGACGGCGAGTTCTATAGCTCGTCTTTGGGTGCGTCCCTCCCCAATTCGTTGCCTTCCATGGGCCTCGGCATCACGCCACCTGCCGGCTTTAGTTTTGCCGAAGACTTTTTAGACAAAAAGGTCAAAAAGGAGCCAAATTTGAAACGAGAGAGTGGCAAAAGTGATGCGATCAAATCCTCGCACGCCAGTGCGTCCACGCTCTCGACGTCTCGCCCGATTGGCATTCCTGGAGCCACGAGCTCGGGCACGACGCGATCGTTTAGTGACACCATGTTGACGGGCCAAAAACACAATTTTGTCGGTGCGTATTCTCCCGATTCAAGACGAAAACGGATTGAAAAGTTTCTCGACAAGCGACAAAAGCGGGTGTGGCGGAAAGAAGTCAAGTACGATGTGCGAAAGAACTTTGCCGACTCGCGACTGCGTGTCAAGGGCCGCTTTGTCAAAAAGGAAGACGAGCAATTGTTGCGTGAATTGCTCAGCTTTACGTAGATGCACGGATCGGCGAGCATTCGAACGGGACGGTGCCATGGTGTCGAAAGCACGGGACTTTGTACCCAAATTGCCAAAATGGGTAACTGGAGATGATGACAAATTGCTTATGGGTAATAGAGTAGGGAGGTGGAAAAAGGATGATTGAGTTGGCCATCAAGAGACAGGCTGGCTCCGATCACATAGACAAAGGGAGCAGACGCAGTGATGCAGAGTTGGAACGATTTTGAGAGACTGGCGAGCGAACAAGACGGTCGGGACATGGCGTAGTTTATTAAAAAGGCAAAGTTTGGGTTCATTTAGGTATAAGACAATCGGCAACTTGGCTTTTGCGTGTTTACAGTATACTATGATCCCGGCCATTACTACGACGTCTAAAAGTGCGCCTTTAGCTGGTAAAACTGACCCTTTACGCGCGTAGCGTCATGAGATACACCCCAACCAAAAATCCATTCGACGAGATGCCAGCAAGGAGTTCCCGTCGAATCCTCGTGGCTCCTTCCTCCGCGCAGCGATTGCATCGGTCCATCCACGACCGATGCAATCGCTGCCCACACGTCGCGCCAAGCCTCGTTAACTCTTGTTTCAACGGTCGATACACCGTCGCACAAAGTGCTGGACACTCGCGTGCCAAAGCATTGAAAATCTCTTCGTTCTTGCGTTCCCGACCCCATTGCATGCCTGAGAACGGACAAAGGGGAAAGCGATCGTGTTCACAAATATGGGCCAAAATGTCATCGGCACTGCTTTGCGCACTATTCACGTCGGAATACGCGTCTTCTGGGACCATGGCGGCTTTCAACCCACTGCGTCGTTCGTGCCTTTCATCGTCGTCGAGTCCTTGGGCCCGCCACGCGCGTTGCTAAGCCTTCAATACGCACGCAAAGTCGTGCAACAACGTCTTGGCTGCTTTTCGATACGCACGAACCGCGCGCTTGGCTGCGTCACAAAAGTGACACTTGTTGGCTCGCTTGTCTTGCTTTTCAACAGGAATATGGTCCCAATGCATGCCGACCTCAGAGACATGACTGTACTCGGGATATGAGGCCACGAACTCATCGCCAAGGCCGTCACTCATGGCGTTTAGCGCCACTTGCGCCTCTTGCATGGTCCACGCGCCACGGGCGTTGGGGTTGGACGCATGTAAGGGCAATAGAACCGGGCGAGCCCGACAAGTGTCTCCAAAGGGAGAGGCCACGTAGGCACGGCTGTAGAAAGGGTGAAGAGCCACTTCGAAGTGGCCAAGAAGCGACAAGCATTGCGCGGCTTGTCCTTGAGCATAGCAAAGCGGGACCTTGTCCTGCATCAAGTGTCTGTTGAGTTGCTTCTTTTGGGCACCATGACGATGGGCGGTGCACTTGGTCCCGAACAAAGGTCCCTCGCTGTTAGAATGCGGCGAGTTTGGTAAGAATACATTCATCTAGTCGCTAGTGCACCCGTGTAGCAAATGACCCCCGATGTTGTGATTGCTCAATATCATTATCCCGAGGTTTCGATCCTGGCGAAACGTTCGACACGTTCCCAACACGAAGAGCATGTCGCGAACGTCCAGGAAACACAAGGAACCGAGTGTGAGCGCTGCATAAAGCTTCTCTGTCTGCCCACGATCCTGGATGGCTTCTTGAATGATTGAGCGACGCAGGCGCTTGGTCTCCGCGCGAGTTTGGCAGCCCATGTTTTAGCTTGGCATTCATTCTACTAGAGAGAATTCGGTTATTGTAACACAATGAAATTTGTAGATTATCAGCTTCAAGATCGTTTTTAGGATATATTTTTTTTTGATAGAATCTAAGTGAGACCATTTTATTTTGCGTAGCCTTGACTTCCTCGCTACTTATAGCAGTGGCAATGAAGCAGTGCACTCATGCATCTAATTACGTGATTCGTTGCAGCGAATACGCATGAAGAATGTCTTTCGGTATAAATTGCTGATTGAGTTTTGGTTTCATTTTCTCATAATAGCCAACGAAAACTCTTGTGTCTGCTTGGAATGGGGCGTTAAATGAGAAGGGTGTCGAATCGTTAGAGGTTCCTTGTACCATTTGTGTGAAAAATTGAGCGAAGTGAAGCATCATGGTTGGATTACTAATCTAATCTTCTTTTGTGACTTGATGGAATCTGATAGCACGACCGCATGTCGTAAATTCTTCAGCCACGCAGGATTTGATCACACTACACTTTTACCGTATTGGGAATGCTTAAACTACGTATTGTAACAGCCGTAATATACCAAGTCGACCGGCAATATGATCTGATTAAGGATAACGATTGAGCTTTATCGATTGCACTTGTCTACCTGCACGGTGCCCTATTTGTTACAGTTTAAATCGCCAATGACTTCATTTAGAAAGAAACAAGACTTGGTAAAACCAACTGCAGTACTTTTTCAATTTATGCGTGCACTCCACTTGAAGAATTTCAACAAAGATGTAGCGAGCCGGCATGCATGCTTGCGCAGGGTAATACAGTCGCGAAGGAAGGTTATTGAAAGTCAGTAATCGGACAAGGCTTTAAAAGCAAGCGGAGCAAAGTTGGTTAAGGAAGAAATTTGTTAATTGCTTAAAGCAAATTGCAAAGTGATATTTCATAAAGAGCTCTTACAAATTCTTGTCTTGCTACATCCATCTGTTGGCTTTAGCCATCCACTACTAGAATATCATTCTTCTTTACTCTACCTGGCTTTTTACATATCCTCGATTAATTTCAGCCAAAAAATCTTGATTTTCAATGAATATGAGGCATCTAGACCTTCCTTCTGATCTGTAAATGTATGATTACCTATATTTATGGATCGATACAATGCATATGCCTTTTATGGCGTGATAGCGTCACCGGAAAACCTGCCATTACCGACAATTACGTCACAGTTAAAATTGCCCACCTTTGAGCAAATGTCTGCGTCATCCTTGGTTATACGTTCTTAGGCTTTAAAGTAAAAAAGAAATGTTTGCACACGACTCATGGTTTGATTAATGTCCAAAATTATTCTTGTCAGAAGAAATTTGGTCAAATCGACAGGAAGAGTGAGTGCGCTGGAGAAACGATTCACGAATTGTGGTGTCAGCACAAGATTATAATTGCGAGCCCGGGAAATTGGCGTGCGTGCAATCGCTAATTCGATTCGATGACATGCCCTACTTTTGGCTTCCAGAGCTTGTCTACTATATTAGCGGGTCACTAGTGCGCACACACCCAGACTCACTAAACTTAGACACGATTCTTTTAAGCGAGCCAATATAGCTGAGGTATGACTACAACAAGCTACAGGTGCAAACGCTCGTAAGCCAAGTATTTAATAATATAGAACTTTAAAAGGCATTTAGAAATGGGAATTCCCGAATGCAAACTTTCTTCCGCGTAACAATATAGCAAAAACACTTTAATAATTGCATGCTTTGGAAATGATGTTGAGAAATGCCACAATATAATCACAGCTTTCTCATCACTTTTGTTCGAACGAAGTAAACATTGAACTTGCCCTATATTGTATCGCAGACCTCAAGATAGCAAGAAATGAAACGATTCTGTATCGAAAAACCTTTCGAAGAAGTCGACTTTAAGTTTGAGGCCATGTTTGTCGAAATCCTTAATAATGTACACAAGGGCTCATGACTGTGTAATAGCAAGCAAACAATAACTTTAATGTCCGAGATCAAAAGCGAAATTTTCCATACAAGTAGCTAATAGCTTCGGAGTAAAATATGCAAGACGGTGCCTAAGAAGTTGAGCAATGTAATCAAAGACATAGAGGAGATGGCGAACGAAATTTTTAGTTTTAAGAAATAAAGAGATGCCTTTACTAGCTTTACTTGAGGACACGAACAATTCAGCATTTCGGGTCCTTCTATACTATCTTTCGTTCAATTAAAGAGACTGACAACGTTGCGCGATCACTTTAAATTAATTGGAAAGATTTAAACACTTTACTTGCTCGCTGCGCCCGCAAATACCTTAAAGCGTACGGGTCAGCGCGAGGCTGTAGCTCTTACAATAGATTCGCTAGGTAGCATGACGTCGCGCAGGCTAGCTGCGCTATTGCAATCTAAGTAGTAGCCTCAAAAATTTTATAGGAATGAATCCAGCGATACCACTTGATTATTCAGCTTACTCGTTTTAGTTGATCCGTCTACGATTGATAAAGTTCGTACTCGGATATCGTTGCCGCTCACAAACTGTTTACTCGCATGCCTAATCAGGTAAACGTTTTTATAAATCGATCGATCTCAAGTTTATGACTTAGAGGAAAACGCTTTACGAGACTCTGATCAGAAGCATGCGTGCTCAAACGACTCTAGAGTGCCTTTGTGCATGTATATAGAGTTTTCGATGCGTGTGCTGCATTGTCAAACGCACCCTCAACTATTAACAGCTTGTCAGTCCACAAATATGGCGCCTCAGCGCACATTTCGCGCCGTGCGTCTTCAAACACATGACAAAACTTTGCTAGTCTAAACATTTGGTATTGAATGGTCTACTATCTGACATCACCAAGCGAGTTTCCCGAACAGCGTCTGCCAGAATTTATCAATTAATGATCGGTTTCCACCCGACACCTTCGCGTTATAAGAGCCATAATTTATAAAGATCTATCGTTAAGCCTAAAGGTTTCTTCGTTGATCAATTGAACTGTTAAGTTTGTGCTACTGGCCAATATATATATATATAGAATTTTCGGCTTACCTATCATTAAATGGCTGCCGTTCACCGTTGATGTAGTAGACACAGAAAATGAAGGCGTAGTCAGCCATATATATATTTTAGAAAACCCATTGGCGTTGTCAATCAAGCTATGGCTCTCATGAGTCTTTCTCGTCTGCCGCTTTCATGCCAACTAAAGTTTTGCGATAATAGTGCTTTGTAGACGAGAAGAGGCAAAGAAGGCAGCTGAAGAGATTGTACAACATTGATATGTCAGCGGTACACGATTCCCTATTGAAATTCTAAACATCATTTGAGCCAAATTGTTGGCGGCTCCACAGGTCGTGAATTTTCAATGAGCGCAGCTGCATATCAAGAGTATCTATTGTTAATAGTGAGGCTTCGCACAGTTGCCTTCATTCTAAAAACAGGGTGCTGCCACAAATTTAAGGCGTCCCTCGAATGAAACACAAAAGAAGTACAAATGAGCTTCCGGCGTTGCATCAGTACGGTGCGAAGATTGTGGAAACCTTATTCTTTATTGTAATTCTCCCTGTCTTAAAAGTTGATACGCTTGACTAGTCTTGCTGTAAAACAGGAGTTGAAAATTGTGCGCCCCTTACCGGCCAGGGCTTAAATATCAAGTGTGTTGCAACATCAAGACCCTTTAACGACGCACATCTATCTGAGGAATAGATTGTGTAAATTAATAGTATTATATTGAAAAGTTTTTCGAAAATAGCCAAATCTGCAGTTATTACCCGTCTTGCGTAATTGCTTATCACTTGCGCTTACCCATGCGTTGTTGGCGTTCGAGAGCAGCAGTCACGAGTCGAGTAAATTCGCTCTTAAAAACGTTTGGCGTGTCAAATGTCGTCGCAACAACGCGCAAGTGGCTTGGTAACTGCGCTTTGGTTGCCAATGGGGCTCCACCATTGTTGCTCCCAGTCGAGTGCTCAAACACAAGACACTGGGAGCTGTCCACACCAGCATTCTGCATAAACCATTCGTACCTAATCAAAAAAAAAGTATTAAATTTCAACGAGTAGCGAAACAACGGCACACGAACCAAAGGATGGCTTCACTTTCGTGCACATGCGAGTCTGGATTGTAAACAAGAATGACGCCATCCGTATCTTTGATCACTGCGGGCCAACCCGCTTCATAACTACAAGCAACAGAGCGAATGAGCTGGATGAAAGGCTACACCTTCCAATTGTACCTCTGATCGCCCGATACGTCCCAGAGCTCGACATTTGCCTTGCTTTTTTCAATTTCGAGAATCCGGACACCAACTGTCGGTTGGTAACGTTCTTGCCCTCCAAGTCGATTGGAATGCTCGGCAAGGTAGTTTGCAATCTTAAACGAAATAGGATGAGCATCACGTGTCAATTGGCGGAGATTTGTACGTACTGTGGATTTGCCGGCCTTGGTTGGACCGACAATCAGGATCTTGAGTGGCGCCATGGTGAGGACTCACTATCGGACATGGCGCGACGTTTGGAACGGAGATTAATATTAGTACTTACAGGCTCAAAAGTAGTAGAATTACGGTATCTTACAGTGTTATCTAAAATATTGTACTAGCATGTTTTGCGGTGTGTTCATCACTGCAATTGTATTGAAAAGCAATCATCCAAAAGTCTCGTTGAAATTTTAATATACTACCTTTAACGCTACTTCAGTCGCGGAGCAACATTGCGTCATTTCGTAATTAAAGTTAAGCTACTACTATACCACACACTTCTCACTTGAGCTCGTCCAGTCCGCTCTGCAGCGCGCCCTTCAATAGCTCAAACGTTTCGACTCGCGCCGCCACTTGACTGCTCTCTTCCTGACACTTATCCATTTGAGCCTT
This sequence comes from Plasmopara muralis, assembly GCA_003676415.1. Taxonomy (NCBI): domain Eukaryota; phylum Oomycota; class Peronosporomycetes; order Peronosporales; family Peronosporaceae; genus Plasmopara; species Plasmopara muralis. The sequence continues at coordinate 113,342 of RCHQ01000021.1, read as the reverse complement.
TGTAAAAAGCTCTGGATTCGTTCCTTCTTCAATCATCTTGAGCACTTCCAGTGGAATGTCAGCGCTGTACTCGATGGCTGCTCGATCCGCCTGTTGCAGGAGCTCTACATAACGATGAGCCTTATCGCTTAGAAAGCCTAATTGGTCCGGACGAAAGTCTGCTACGCCATCACTTAATTGGTCAAGTGTCCGTATGACGTCAATGAGCGTCTCTAGCAATTTAGGTGGTAAGTGCTTCACTACGTCGTCCTTTGGCAATGCGGGGCCTGCTCCAAAAGCACCAGCACCGACATTTCGACCCATTGGAATGATCTGCGGCTTTGCAACGCGAGTATTGCTATTCGCCGAGCGTCCGGTAGTGGTAGATGGAGTCTTAGGTCGAGGCGGAGATCCACTGGGCGTAAATGGAGCCAAGTACGGACTGGCTCCGACTTGCGCGCGACGTTCCTGCGGCTCTGCGGCGGACGATGCGGACGGGGTGGGGTTGGAAGTAGGTATGGAGGCAGCCGATCCTTCGACGCGACCTGTGGCTGGTAGGTCCGCTAGAAACTGATCCGGCTCGGCATCCAAGTCGTCTTCCTCGAGCGGCTTGATCGCGTCCATGCTGGGGATGCGAATTGGAATTTTTTAAATATTATATTATTTCTGAATTTCACACTAAAGTGACGTTTCTGCTTGCGTACTTTTCTGATGCTGTGACTATTATTGTTGAATATCTGAAGGAGAAAGAAACTGATGGTAGCAGTTGAAGCTAGTTGTAGGAAGGAAGCTTCGCTGGCGAGATTGCGATAAGCATGCAGCTCATCGGAGCGAGGAATGAGGGTTTACGTTGACATGTCGGCGCTTGTACTCAACAATTTAAACTTCGGCGAGTTTTTTTCGATAATTTAATTATATTGAAGTTGTGCAGTATTTTGGGCAGCGATTTCTAAAAGAGTTTTCTAAATAATGATCTTACACAAGGTGGAACTTCTAAAAAGGTTCTCGCTAAAAAGCAGTATGAGTCCTAGTATTACAAAAGAGCTCAAGTGTCAACGTATTTATATATTTATGAAATTAGCTGCGATTAAAAGTCTCCGGCAAAATCGCCTCCACCACCGCAATCACCTCCATAGTCGCCACCACCAAATCCTCCTCCATCGCCTCCATTATTTGCAGCCAAGGAGTTTCCGAGCATTAGGCCACCCAAAAGACCGGCCGTGCCGCCCAAAGCTGCGCCTGTACCAGCGCTCATGCCACCACGTCCTCTGTTTTGATCATAATATCTATCATAAGCAGGTGTAGCCGTAGCATAACCGGTATTCACGGGACCGTTTGCATAAGGTGACGATGGAGGTCCATAGGGACGGCTGAATTCATTATCCCCAGCAGGAGCGGCAACTGGAATGGAGCCGTTTGGAGCTCGATCCTGGACCCTTTTAAACGCCATAAAAAAACAACCGCAACAGCAAAAGAGCATTCCTAACGATCCAAGTAACCACCACAGCCACAAAAGACCATAACCTTCATCTTGTGCGTAACCCGGTGCTAACCCGCAATTGCACGCATAATTTGCCACTTTACAAACGGCAGCTTGAGGGCAACAACACGGCCGACTGGTGCTTTGGCGGTCCAACCAATTGCCACAAAATTGCCCCGATTCCCCACGATAAGCGTGAGCGCACTCGCCCGTGCTAGCACAAATTTCACAGCCAGATTGCGTGCTGTTGCGTTGCCCACACGCTACTGGAAACAGCACAGCAACTAGTACGACAGCGCGCCAACAATCCATTACTACCGAATGCTCAGAGGAGAGTTCATGACGAACACCTTTCGCATGAAGAATTCGACCCTGTCCCAAGGTTGCCAATTAATGGAAAGAAAGTGACTTGACTTTAGTATCGCGAAAAGCTTGATTTGTCTTTTCAACTAGTTTATCCTCTTTCTGAGTTTCGAGCGAAAGTGTCGAGACTCAGGTTGAAACCTAAATCACGCCCAGTGTGCTGATAATGTTACGTATCGCGTATATGGAAACCGACAGATTTATAACGCTTCATCTTGCATTAAGGGAGTGGTTAGGAATCGCACGATAGTAAAAAGCACATATTATAGGCAATCCTCCTTCCGGAAGATGACCAGCCTACAAAGTTTACAAGATTTCCAAGTACTTGCACGAGTTCAACGTTGCATACCAGGCGGGATGCTCAAAAATTTCGCACATCATTGTAATTTTATCTAAGAAAATCGATGGGGAAGGCACTATTATCAACACTGCTGGACTATAGTTGTCCTTGTCAATTGTCGCCAACCAGATTTTTTCCAACGGGAAAAGCCAGCGCTTCTTCCTGAAGATCATCATGATGAGACCGTAAACAAATGACCCAGTCTTTACTCGAACGAGCGTGTCCGTCTGACGGACTCCGTCAGCGGCGATCGGCAATGCGCGTGACATGAAGGGCAGAACAGCGTGAGGATTGCGCAGTGTTGTCGTGCACTCTTATAAGCAGCGACCTTATGTCCGATTTCTGTGGGGATACATAAATGCTAGTCATGGGTTGGTACAAGCGCAACCGTCTGAACACTTGAGCGGGGGCCTAGCTAGCAGCCTTCGATGCTACAGTATCATCGCCGCTATTGATATATATGCAATACGTCATGTATAGGCATGGGCATGAAGGTACATACCTAGAAAAAGTAGGAGGAGCACAAAAAAAACGCACACACGCAAGACGGCATCAATGCAATGTTGACTGCGCGTGTCCCTGAATGGACTGGGACGAATCCCGCTACTATCCTATGTGAAATCCGAGACAATTTGTAAAACTAAGGTCGCCCAACATACGTTACAAGGCGTGATGGGCAAGCACAATCTGTTAGTTTTGTATTAAAATAGCCTATCTCCACTATTGTGCTTGTGTGGGCAATGTAGCTTCAAGGCCAAAAGTACTATATACATTTCCTCACCATCAAAGCAGAGACCATACGTGTGCTACAAAAAGGAGCCAGCACAAGTAGCCGCACCTTTGGAGCGAGCACCAGGGCCCAGCGTCCGGCTCTCCGCCCGCCAAAAAAGCGCTCAAGTGCTTGAGGTGATGTACAAAGATATGGCAAATGTCGTGCGAGCCATCGGCGGAGACGAGCCGAGCGGAACCGGACAGAGTCGATTCGTGAGGATGTAGAAAAGTAATGACGACCAGTAGGTATTCGAAGTATAATAATTACCACTAGACCTTCAAATTGTTATTCGAAAAGTAAGAGCACACTTGAGTACAATTGACATTTTGCCGTTATATCATTCTGCGATGATATCCATACTAAAACGCCTATAATGAACAGCAAGCTCGTAGAACTCAAACAGGAAGCTCTGCTTTGCAAGACTTCTTCCTGCCACTTCGCAGATATTATGTTTTTTTTTCTGCTGGGCTGGGTGTTACAGACTTCTGCTGTGCGTAATCTTATGCTTTTTGGCTGACGCTGGGATGCGAATCCTGTGTGCTTTTTACTTTGTACGGATTGCTTCACTACGTATCTCTGTATAAACTCATATAGTACACACAGTACTAGCATCCCATTGAACCACGGGATGAGTTGTGTTTCTGTCGTGATCCTGCTTAAAAGATTGCAGCATCTAAATCATGACCTAGTCGTCTGAGCTCGTAACTGTCGATTGGGGTTAAGTCTATAATTCAAAACAGAAAACCTGTTTGAAAAGTGCAGTGATTGTTTTGAAATACGTGACCGATGAACCAATTAATTGTCCGTGTGCCAGACAAACAAGTCAATTTCATCGTGCAAACGTTGCTCATTCTACTATTGCGAGCCTGGCACGGCGGCATACTATTGCGATTGGTACCGTCGTCCGCCTGGTATTGGTTCCCTCGTCTAATATCCCACCACTAATAACTTCACTTTACAGACTCCGCCCATCGCGCCAACTACGCCACGCTCAAAAGCATCGATCAATCTTTCAAAAGCGACAACACACTGGTATCAGACAAAGTACATGTAGTGGGCGAGTCAGCTGAAATTCCAGCACGCGATGTATATCAATTGACGGCAGGACCGTCACATTGTCACGCTCTCATCATCGATTAACAACATGTACACGTTTGTTATCACGCGTGTTAATTTGTGTAGCATGAACATGCGGCAACTGCAACACGCGCGACTGTTGGCGAATCTGCAGCTTTGGAACAATTAGTTGTACGCGAAGATCAGTGAACAATTCCAATACATTTGGCTAAGATCGTTGGGCATCAAATTAAAGTTTATATTGACACTTGCATCGAGCCTTCGATCAGTCTTTATAGACGCAAAGACGATACTCGCCAAAATTCTGAGTTAATAAGATACTGGACTTAGCCTGTACTCGGGTGATGGCGTCCATGGTCCTCGATTGTTTCTCCTCTTTGCATCGTCAGCTAGTGGCACAGCGTGTTGACTCAATACTGATAAGTAAGCACGATTTAGCGTTCATAATAAACGTCGTTGCATTACCAGTACATTACATCTGCTAGGTGCACTTGGGCAAGACAAATAAATGCAAGCAAAACCGATCCCACACTGATGCTTCTTCCTTCGCACGCACGTGCTTGATCCTGGACGATGGGGTGACTGGCGTACTAGATTGTTTGGTTGTGGCCGGAACACTAGAGGAACGATCCAGAGGGCACTACGCCGCCATAAAAACTACTAACTTGCTTTTCAAGACAATCGAGTGATTAGTGTGCCTGCAATGAATTACGCGAGAGGTTTCGAATAATAAGCCGCGTAAATTTAGACTGCCCTTGGGTGGCCCCGTCTCCAGTTGCAGGCGAATACCACTAGTTTAAATCGAGGATGATTACCAAGCTACTTGTTCACCGTAAAATACCGGTACGATCCGTGGACAGACGCTGGTCAAAGTGCCCCCCGCTTTTTTCTCTAATTCTTGAGCAGGGCAAAGCCTCCTTCCCATATCTTTGACCAGGCTGTGCCCATGCTCATGGTGATCTTCCGCAAATGCTTTTTTTGCCTTAAACCGGCATGTTTTTGTGTGGCGCCTTCCCTCTTGGAGCAGCTGTATCATTTTTCCGCAAATAGAGGTGGAGCGGGAGGTGTCGTTGGGGGCATAGAACGTGCGTGGCGTCATATAAAGGCGTCCCACTCGGCTCGTCTGCCCCCCCCAAGTGCCAGACCGACCGAACGACAGCCGCTCTGGTGGCCGCCAGGTTGTCATTCGGCAAGTTGCTGGCAACTCGACACACATCGTTGGATTGCCACGTAGCATTGACGACCAACACTCCTCTCCCGATCGACACCTAGACCCACTTCCTGACACTCACTCCTCGAAATTCATGAGCACCGAGATGCCGAGCCCGAGCGCGTCGAATAGTAGCGACAGTGACGCGTCGCCGTCGCTCGTGGGGGGGAAACCCAAAAAGTGCCGCTTCAATGACTGCGACAACCTCGCGGTCGATGGCACGAGCAAGTGTGCGTTTCACAAGAATCGACGGCAATGTTGCGTGGAGAATTGTACCAACCAAGTGTACGCGCGGAAATTATGTGTCCGACACGGTGGCAAGAAACAGTGCCAAGCGGACAATTGCGATGCCCATGCGCGGGGCGGGGGCTTTTGCTTGCAACACGGTGGCTTTGTGGTCAAGCGCTTTTGCATTGTGGAAGGCTGTTCAAAGCAAGCCCATGCCCGTCAAAAGTGTGTTCGCCACGGGGGGGGCCGTCGGTGTAAAGTTGACAGTTGCATGCAACACGCACGTGCGGGGGGGTTATGTAACCGCCACTCGCATGGCCACGAGTGTCGTGTCGATGGGTGCAACAAAACGGCGCAACACTCTGGCTCCATCTGCTTTCGACATGCCATGGAGTTGCGTGCGCATGGCGAAGACGTGCCTGAGCTCAACATTTCCAAGGGCGGGCGTCTAAGCAGTAAAAAACGGCAGCAACAACAGCGCGAGCAACAAATCAAGCAAGAACAGTTTCATCATCAACAGATTCAACAGCAGATCCACGCGCCGCATCCGTTGACCATTCAAGTCCCGACGTCGCAGTCTCTCCCCTTGCCTTCAAATCAAGGGGCCGCCAACCCGTTTGGGTTACCTCTGAAAATTAATGTCCCCACCACAATGCCCAAATTCAATTTGCGCACGCCCTTGGGCAACAGTTTCCCGACCCCACGGAGTCATGAATTCTCCCTCTTGATGGGCCTCCCGTCGCCACAGATTGATCACTCGCAATTACCCAGTGTCCTTGCAATGACCAACGCAGGGGCGTCGAGTGGGCAACGTACCCCTGGACTCGATACCTTCTTCGCCAGTGGCCCCCCCAGTCTTTCCCGTAACAATGGCAACTTTCTCTCGCTCGGGCTGTTTCCGACCCCCCGACTTAGTGACCGGACGGCCGGGGCGGACGACTCCATGATGAACGACTACATTAAACTCATGGGCCCCGACACCCCCATGACGTTCCATGCAAATGGTCACTTTGGCGGGGGAGCGACCCCACTTTTGGAAAACCTCGGAAATGTGTTTGAGCACAGCACGAGCGGCAATGGACCGCGAAACAACCAGATGACATCCATGGCAGCTGTGCACGGCCATGGTCCACAAAGAATGAAGATGGACTTTTTGTCACCGCGTGGATTAGCCGCCCACAATTTTCAGAGCCAAGGTTTCCCAATATCAATGGCTGGCGACATGGGCGCGTCCGTGTCGGGCTCGTCTGACTATGCTGCCCAATTTTTTGTGGATCACAAAAATGACAAGACACGTAGTCACTTGAAATCATCGAGTGTTTCTGCCGCCACAACCCCAACGCCCAAGCCGACGGGCGTTACTGCCGCGTAAAGTGACGGAAGGCGTATGCCAATGGAAGGATGGGAACGGTGGGCACGACGTTGAACGCGTGAACTGAGCTTGACTGCTTGAGCGAGCGTGTGGCGACAGTCAAGTGCAGTCGGTGCAATCGAACCGAGACTCGACGCACGCCCGCATTTTGCATTGCCACCGAGCAGCTGAAGTTCCTTACTATTTCTCGATACAAGAACGAGTGCCGCCGATTTTACGGGCTCGGTCCAAATTTTGACCCTTAAGATTAAAGTAGGGATTAAGAATAAAGTAAACTTTGAAGATTTTGCACATTTTCTTAAAAGGAGATAGAAAGGTTGGTTAATTCCATGATTATTATTACACAATAAGTATTGCACTCTATCATCCGATATATCGTGTGAAAAAAAAGTGTTCCACCATTATATAAGGTAGTGTAGAAGCATCGGTATATCGTAGTCTCAAGATGCGTGAGTAAAGCTTACTGCTGATAATATGCTATGCTACACGACAGAACTTTGCTGTTGAAAGTAAAGAAGAAAAGTGGTGCATTCCAACAAAGCTGTGCAAGCTTATTTCAATGACAGCACCGAAATCTTTGCGCGACTATCTTAAAACATTGCAATAATATTTTTATGGGCAACAAGTTAAGACGTCTTGAACTCTAGCCCCATCGAAAAGCAAAAACAGAATGGTGTCATACGCAGCAGAGAACGACCAATTGTCTCAAGCTTCTTGTGGCCAGCGCTCTGGAAAACTGCATTTCGATGAATTATCGCCATCTACTTAAAGGTTAGACCGCCTCCTTTTCCCCATGAAATAGATAAATTGCCCATTTGCTTGATCAAAAATGATCCGGTTAGAATTTAAAAGAACAGAATCCCATTCCTTCGTTTTCGTAACAATTGAAGTGTGATTTTAGACAATGCAGAGTAATGGAGCAAAGACTGGACGATTCAAATTCTTGTCTAATCTTTTTTCTTGTCTAATTTCTCACAAGTAGATAGACGATAGAAACTATATTGCAAGTGTCAATTGGCAGACACTGCGCTAAACAAGCGTGTTTTCGAAACTATCATAAGAAAGAAGTGATGCAATAGCAGCTGTAAATAAGCACGTCTATTATTCTGCTAAGTGGACGACTCCAAACAAAGAGCAAGCCACCACGTAAAATAAGGCAGCTAAGCAGGTTCCAAAGCGTTTCCTGCATCGAATCCATCAATGACTCAACGCGACAAAATCTAGTGGTATAGTGACGTCGAAGATTAACTTTATTAAGAGCGTTGGTTTTGGAAACAGCTACGCGGGGATGACTTGGAGAAGCCAATAAGAGACAACTGTGGTCACGGGTGGCTCAATCTTAACGCAGCTCCTCCAAGCACCTTTTTGACCATGGCGCATGAGTTGACTGACTAGCTGTCGTCCTCATCCATGCAATCGACACTTTACTTTAACTCAACAATGCTCTTTCTCAATAAGACAGTACGGAAGCTAGTGGATTCACTCTGGTCCATGTTTGTGGTACATGAACAGGTATCTTGTTTCATACCATACCGTAACTGCAATTATTTACTGAAAGGCATTTGCTTTATTGGTATCTATTGTTTAGGTGCTTGATATATCGGTAGCTGATGTCTAGGTGTTTGTATCTATCCGTTATGACCTCACAGCAAAGTGCACGTTTTGCTCATGTAACTACACGTGCAAAGCTTTTCGTCAAGACTACAGAGGTTGGTGCTCTTTAATAATGAGCTGAAGATGTCGGTATACCGTTCTATTAAGTTTCGAGACCACTTAAGCTTTATGAGACGGAGGCTAATATCGCTACCGGGTAAACAAATCTCTTTGCCTACTTTATGCCGTCTTTACCCTCGATTTTACTGCACATAAGGACACACGGAAGTACAATACCTTCTACTCGCTACAAAGTTGACAAATAATACATTATCCTCTTTAAGAACAAGATCAATATGTAGGCAAGATCCCGGGCACAACAATTTCGCTTCGTCTCACACGTGCACACTACTATGTCTTTACTTGCATGTAAGTCTCGTCGTGCATCATCAATCTCGTGTCGATGCGTAAACCCCTAGACGAACGCCTTTGTAGTTTTTGAACACCCTTAAACTTGTTATGCTCGAAATATAGAAGGGCAATTTATTGTAGAAATCTTCAAAGTACAAGCTCAAGAATCGGTCAATTTTTGCGTTCACTCTCACTGACATCCCTCGCCCGTGCTCATAAGGGCAAACATTATTCAAGTCACTGCTCTGATAGTTTTACAGCCGATGTGCGAAAGTCGTCGATTTCACTTGGATTTTTTTTTGACTGCTAATGCATCAGTCAAAGCAAATGCACAATATGTGACGTGCTTTTTGCACCGAGAAGATAAATCCAGAAAAAGACATATTCCCTTTATTTCTTTCTTCAGAAGCAGCTACATTTGTTATTACAATCATGGCGATAACTTTATCCCTTAAAGATCCATTTGCAAATGTATTGTTGTGCAAAACTGATATGAATACCGATAACATGTCCACAAAATGAAAATTCTAGGCGTTCAGAAAAGAAGCTCGTATGAGGCGACTCAATGCGTCCTCCTTCACTAGGCTTAGTGTCCGACCGATTTCTCACAAATCATTTAGCTTTGGTACAAAAAAATGAATCATACAGAGCGATAGCCTAGTATACATCTAAGAAAGCTGTCAGTCGGTCACATCATTTAGCGATGACCAGTCAAGCCTGATTTGGCGCGTAAGGACGCTCATTCACACCAAATACGCCAAATGCTTGGTCTACACTTAACACAGTGCCTGCGTCTTAATCGGCGGGTCAAAGTGGTTCACCCGTCAAAAAGCCGCTCGGGCAAAGGAGGCTCTTAGACAAGCTTTGCGCGACTAAGAGCATATGCTTACTATTCGCCTACGTCCGGTGATCTACAAACAACTCCACTCTTGACCACCGGCACTCCCACGAAAGAACGTCAAGCTCTGCGGCCAAAAAAGCAGTAAATGAGCTAAAATTTTGCGACAATGCTGTCAAAACGGGTCCACAGTCCTGAGAGTAATTAGACTCGTCATCTTTACACACCAAGAAAAGGAGGTCTTTGGCGATTCTCATTTTCTGAAACTCCATCTGGGATAGCCTTCCTGACGACGTCTTCAAAGTGAGGGAAAAGAGAGATACTGTTGTCAGAGACGACGCATTCCCGAGCTGACCCCATCACAAAATCAGCAAGCAATAAAAGCTTCACTCCTCCTCTGTTAGATACCAATCGGTTCGTAAGAGGCCCACTTGGTATCTGAAAAGTGGCTTTGGTGACGAAGAGGATACGCTCCCAGATGGATATTAATCGGATGACCAAGGAATGTAGCAGAGCAGTACGCCCGTGTGCTACGTGCCCCGTGACAACACTTGTAGGGACAAAAAAGACGAAAGTAACTTGGCGCGGCTCCGCTCAAACAAAATCATGATTAGCGTCCATTTATCATGGTGGCTCTGAGGAGACTCTTACGAACCGTAAACATCACAATTTAGCTGAATAACTCATTTTGAAATTGAAATTACCTCCGAAATAATCAGCCCGTTACTCATTCGCTTTTTGGACGAGGTCTGTGATCTAAGAGTGAAATTTGCTCATTTGATAGGCTGGTGACAGCTAGGATCAAGCGTCAATACTTTTGCTTTATATCATCATTAACAAATACGTGAGAAAAATAGAGTTGGTAAGCAAACGAAGGGCTTCATAGACCTATAAAAAGCGAAAGCTGTTTATTAGGCCTAGACCAAATTTCGAAATACGTTTGAGAATAGCATTTTGACTAGCCAGCTTTATACACAAGTATTGTGCTCGCTATGTGAGTTTTCTCGCAAAACTGCTGTGTGTTTTTCTGAAAAGAAAAGACGAGTGGCGGAGATTAAGCCAGCACCAATATGGTTGGAACAATACCAAAAAAAAATTCAGCGGCTTCCGGAAGTGATAAATCCGCTTGGCGTCAGTTATGGCGCCACCAATTTTTCTATCTGTTACGCTTTATTGCAATTCGATGAGGATCGCTATGGCTTCAGTTCAGTCAACTCTAGATTGCCGAACAGGACCATTTTGTTAATCACAATATTTTTTGCGATGAGGCATAAATTGAGAATATTACCAGAGTACGTCATCTCTGAGACCTTGTTGTCTAGGCTTACCACATTGCTAAAGATGGCAGACAATACGGTCCAACGAATGGCAAGACGTTTATCATTTTGTGATATGTATATTCTCGCGCTGCAAGCAACCCCGATAAGCTTAATATACCAACACGCGCTTTGTGCAGACCGGACCGTAAGTAATTTTGTACCGACAGAATTTGCTGCTCTTTTGCTAAAGTCGTCAGGTACACAAATCTGATGCCAGACTGGAGCCCTTAGAGCGATTTCTCATCGCAGGCACATGTGCCAAAAGGCGAATAAGCCCTTGCAGCGTGACAAACAATATACTGCTAGAGGCACATAAAACTCTTATGAGCGGTCGTTTGAACCAAGCAATTGCCTTTTTTTGTTTTCTTACAATAAATGTAAGGACCCAAAGGACTTGCCCAAGGTTTAAATTTGCGGCTCACGCGTCTGCTCTTATACAAGGCTTTTCAGTACAGGAGGTCTGTTAAAAGTTTCTGAGCGTCAACATTTGCTTAATTTACTGATAGTGTGTGGCATCATAGACATGGTGGTTTTTGTGTGCCTCATAAGGAGGTTCGCACATTGAGCTTATGTTACAGCCAGTATTCAAGAGTAGCAAACAGCAAAGTGTTCATGGATGCACGATGGTGTTAAACAGAGAATCACGGCTTACCAGTGCGATCCACCGAGCGCCGCTCCACTTATTATAAACTCGCTTGCTCGATTCCAACAGCAGACCACCCTTACACAATAGTATAACAGAGAGATTCACCGTGTGCTTAATAAACACTGCACATTTCGTTGTCTAAGACGACACGTCGTTAGGTGACAAACTATCAACGTCAAAGTTTTCATTGAAGGCTGTCGACGACGCAATTATACTTCTTTATTTCAATAGGCTAACCAAAGCATTGAAAATCTACTGCTTAAAAGCACAAGCTTCTCTAAAGGAGTAAAGATGGAGTTTAATAAAATCATTTTCCCCTGGGCCTATAGTTTGAGTCCACTTTACGCAACGAGGGCATTTCTTTGACTTTACAAAAAGTTGGCTGAATGAAATCAGCAAGTCAAGGGAAGCGATTGCATTCACCTAGCTTACATAAAATAAATTCGGGACAACTGAGGAGCAAAAATGTCGATGGTTTTACTAAAACGGATACAGTGCTGCCCGATTCTAAAAAAGCTGCTACTTAAGGGTAGGTTCGCTAGAATATATCATTCGTAAGTCCGATAATTTCAAACGGATAGAATTTGCTCCATCCAGCCATTTAAAAGTTAGCAAAGAAAAAAAGCAGCGTGCACCATCGACCCTTTCGATCCGATGTCGACGGACCCAACACTTTATGTGGGGCATCTCATAAGGTGTCATCATCCCCAGGGCTTCGAATCTCGGATTTGGCTGAGGTGCTGTATAAGCTTCTTAGAGTGTTACTCTAAACTTGACCCTGCTTTGGTTTGACAGACCTTGCATCGCCACTAGCTACTTCTAGTATACTTAATATCACCCGTGAGATGTTATTCAGACTCCTTTATCCTACTTTGTATTCTACATCCCGATTGTTCTCGCATACCTTTTATGCAGTGCACTAACTGTGAAAGACGTCTCTGTGTATGTTTTTATACATCCTTTCTCTACGATCGGGTTCCTAACCCAGAGAAGTGATGACGGTTTTGGAAATGTTGACTCGACTTTGCGACAAACATTATTGTTGAGCTCACATTGCTCTTGAAGTAATGGCCACTACCTTGTGAAACAAAACTTCGTGCATGGCACGAGGTCAATCTTGTGTCTTACCCCACATTCGGCTAAAGGTCTGATGGCGGAAGTCCAAGCACCACATCTGGTCGATCGTTTAAATTCGAATGCAACTTATTGGGACTCTTCACGATCTAAGACCACGTACACTGTACGCCAAGCCATTCTTGTCGTAGATGAACAATGTGCACAGTTGTCTCCAGTTGATACTCTTCGAGTATTAGCAACTTTGCCACCTGTGGCAGTGTATTTTTCTAGGGCATATCTCACACGACGACCACTTGAAGTATCAATTATATTGTGCATATTCATTTTTCGAACACGGAGTTGCTCGTGAAATCTACACATCGATTTTGTATCGCACTATTGTCTAATTTTTGCGCAGCCATGCTTTCAACCTTTATTGCCGTCCGTGAAGTCGTGTTACCCACGGTATCTTGTCAACCTGAGCTTTCCACATATAATAGTGCTATGATACCCACCTGTACAGCTGTGTCTCATAATTGCGAATACCATAGTGATGGTCATACTATGGTATTCGCAATTGGCGATCCACGTGTGGAACTATGTCAGCCAGATATAAAATGCTGTCTTAGGTATCTTTGGCAGCCGATGCTGCAGGTGCTTCGACTTTCTTGGGGTAGTGAAATTGGATTTATGTCCGAGAAAGGATCCAGTACACCGGCAAGTCTAACTGCGGTATGCATGGGTACTTCTTACGATAACTCGAACGTAAAGCTGCCTAGGTTTTTTCTTAAGAGAGTCGTACGCACAACCGGTGTGGAAAATGATCCATCACTACCCTGTTGCCCATATTTAAGTGGATAGCACCTAAGGACTCGATCCACCGATTGATCCAAAGCTTCTGCCTTACTGACCATAGCATTTTCAATTCAGGTCATACTTTTAGTGTCAAAGGCAGTTAAAACCTTCGTGCCATCGAGATTCTCAAGTTCTACAGCTAGCTTTAGGAGCGCTTAGAAGTATTCCATCAGCCAGTCAAGCTAAAGTTGTTTCGTTTTTGCTGCTCTCGTCTAGACGATAGCTTTTACTTGACCGCAATCGCCGGTCAGCGATGCAAAGTTTTTGGCGCGCCAGTCCAAGTGATTCTAAATTAATTATCTATAACCCCGTCCACTTACGTGTTTCACCAGGTAATTCACCGCTGCTTATTTCCCTTATCATCTTTCTGCAGCTTAATTATTATGGTGTGTGTTTGTCGCACACCCATCTTTTTTTAGTGTTGTGTTTCACCCTTACATGTGACTGGCATTCTTCTGGTTTTCAAAGCGTGTTTTTTGCTCGTGAGCAACACGGAAATTAACTGTGTTATCCCTTATTGATACACAGATTATGTGTCTTGGCTGCTGCAGCTATAACATTAAATGTAACTTTGCTCGGCAGCTTTAAGTCCTCCGGAGAGGAGACTCGGGTTAGCGACCCTATAGATATCACTACATGAGTTTCTGTACACCGATGAACCAATGAAAAACTTATCCACGGTATATCAAGGAAGCGAGTCTGCAAGAGCTTTACTTCTTGAAACAAGTGATTCAATTCGCTTTTCCAGTATTGCTCTTTGCACTCGAACCAGCTGCTTGCGGACTCTAGGCCATTAAATAGCACTAACGTCGTCTTGTTTGGGAAGTGGCGCCCCAACAAGGAGATATGAAAATAGGCCCCATTATGCTCAAAAAGTTCAAGCTTCCATTGCTTGCAAACAAGAAAGCGTGTTTGCTAGCAAACCGTTTAAGGATCGTTGCTCTCAATTATTTCTTCACGTGCATCCAGGACTTTATTTTCTTACATAAGTAATCCAACAAATGAGTGGTCAGCTTGAAACCCAACCACCTAGGTAACAGAGTACGAATGCAAAGCGGAATTCGTCACATGAGATCATGATCGCTCTTGTGACCATTCCGACTTCCTTTTTCTAACCCCTATTTGTTACTTTCAAACCCAGCGACGCATTCCAGCTGCTTAGTTGCCCCTTAAGGTCCATAAGTCTTACTCTAAGAGGGTCCAGTAGACTAGTAGACCTTGACTTCATTTGTGAAAAGCTAACAGGAATGATAAAGGAAACATGGAGAACGAGAGGCGGTCTTCCAACTAGCAAGTGCTCACTATTCGCAGTCGAAGTGTGTACTAAGAATGCCTTTTTATATCGATACGTATTCATGTACTCTTCATCCCGGTTCCAGTTCTCAACAAGCAACCAGTTCGTGTTAGCCCTTTTGATATATCCTAAGTTACTCTGACGACCATGTCTGGGATGATTGCCTCATTATTTGCTTGGCACATGAGATGAACTCTGTGCCACGTTCTCCAGTCAAAGGGAAGAGACGATAAACAAAAGCGGTGCCTTTTAAACGGTACAAGAAGAATAGGCCACGTTCTCCAGTCATAATGGAAAGACGATTAACAAAAGCGGTGCCTCTAAAACGGTACTAGAAGAATAGCTCAAACTTGCTCATCAGTTGCAGCGACCGCTCTTCTACTGCAATGTAGTAATGCTGCAATGAGATGCAAAGGTGCGAGTTAAAGCCCATGTGGTCGTAGCGATGCTAACACTCATCCATGAAGAAAAGTAAAACTTGCACATGAAGTGCCGACATTTGTGGTACCAATTGTGCCATCGTTTTGGCATGCAACTACCATGTCAACAAACGCCCTCAAAACTTTCAGTCAAAAGCATAAAGTGTATTCAATGCTCTTTTAAACAATGCAAACTGCAGAAAATGCACGCCGTTTCGCCCCCGAAGCGCGGGGGGCCAAGTCGGGAAAGCAGCAAAAATAAAAAGGTACTCCTCAGGTGGTACCTGGTGCCTTACAGTCGGAGGTAACGACTGTACGTGGGTACCGACTCGGTAGCCGTGTCCACACTATCCGAGGTAGTCCCCACGCCATCGTCTTGGGTCTCACTTTGGTCCGGAGTATCAGTTTGCTCGGTCTCCGTAACGGTCGTCGGGCACGGGGTTACTGTCGTCTCGACATCTTCCGTCTCGGTCGGTGTGTACACTGGTACTTCCGGTACCAGTGTGATGGATTCCGTCGGCATTGGGGTGAGTACATATGGCGTTTCCGTCTGTGTTGCCTCCGTGTACGGTGTACTCTCTTGCACTTGGGTTTCTTCCGGAGCCTCCGTGTCCGAAACGGGGCATGGGGTCGTAGGAGCTGGCGTAGGCGTGTCAACCTCCGGGGCAAAGGTCAGTGGAATATCGACTGCAGTCTCGGTTACGGTTGGGGTATACTGGGTACTCTCTTGGTCCTGAGGTGCAGGCGTCTCGGGTACCAACGTGAAAACCGGGCAAGGGATCGTTGGTGCTGGTGTGACTGGTACTGCTGTTGACTCTTCCGGTGCCTTTGTTTCAGGTACATACTGAGTCGTTTCTTGGTACGGTGGCGGAGACGTTTCTGGTACCTTTGTCACAACTGGAGAGGGGGTCGTTGGTGCCGGTGTGACTGGTACCTCTGTTGACTCTTCCGGTGCCTTTGTCTCGGGTACATACTGAGTCGTTTCCTGGTACTGTGGAACCGGCGTCTCTGGTGCCAATGTGATCACCGGGGATGGGGTCGTCGGTGCCGGGGTTACTGGTACCTCCGTCGACTCTTCCGGTGCTTTCGTTTCGGGTACATACTGAGTCGTTTCTTGATACTGTGGCACAGGCGTCTCCGGTACCAGAGTGAACACTGGGCACGGTGCTAAGGTGGCACTTTCCTTCTGAATGGGTACATATGGGGTCGATTCCTCTTGCGTGGTCTCTGGAGCAGGAGTGGTAGGACACGGTGTCTCTGTCGGAGTTGGTACATACACTTGGGTCTCCTGATCGGGAGTGGGGGTTTCAGGAGCTTTCGTAACCGATTCGGTCGGGGGTTCTGTCGTGTCAGGACATGGCGTCTCCGTGGGTACATACTGCACGGTCTCCTCCGTCGCAGGTACCGTCGTTTCGGGACACGGAGTCTCGGTGGGTACATACTTTTCATCCTCCTGAACCGCTTCTGTCGCAGGTACCGTCGTTTCGGGACACGGAGTCTCGGTGGGTACATACTTTTCATCCTCCTGAACCGCTTCTGTCGCAGGTACCGTCGTTTCGGGACACGGAGTCTCGGTGGGTACATACTTTTCATCCTCCTGAACCGCTTCTGTCGCAGGTACCGTCGTTTCGGGACACGGAGTCTCGGTGGGTACATACTTTTCATCCTCCTGAACCGCTTCTGTCGCAGGTACCGTCGTTTCAGGACACGGAGTCTCCGTGGGTACATACTTTTCCTCCTCCTGAACCGGAGTAGGTGTTTCAGGAGTGAGCGTCACCGTTTCCGTCGCAGGTTCCGTCGTTTCAGGACACGGAGTCTCGGTGGGTACATACTGCTCCGTCTCCTTTTGTACGCTAGGACTCGTCGGATACGGCGTAACCACCTCTACTTCCTCAGTAGGTGGCGTCGTGGTCGGAGCGACCGTCTCCAAGATTGGAATGGTTTTCTGGTACACTGCCGTCTCTTCCGTCGTGGCATAGTCTGGCACGCTGTAACTTTCGACGTGCGCCACGTAGAGCGCGCTGAGCGCAACGAGGTACTTAATTGGCAGCATGGGCAACTAAAGTGAGAGTGAGAGCGTTTGCAAGTCGAGGGACTGGGTAAGGCCTTTAAAGCAAAAGGAAAAGTGCGAATCGAAAGACGAAAGTTTGTCGACCAAGTGGGGCGTTTCGTGCCAGGCGATCGTTTGGCGCTGTTGCACACGACTTGAATGAGCGAGGAAGGCCAAGCGACGAGCTACGTGTGATGAAACGCACGCACGAACTTTGCCTTTAACGCCGAGGAGACACGCTCGAGAAGGATCGTACCTCGATCGTAAATGACGAGTGAAACGGGCTCATGGGGTTGTAGCCGTTATGGCGCATCGATTGTGCTCGACGTGGTTGTTATAGACTTCCCGTCTCCAGTTTGCTGCCTGTAACGGTAGTTCCAACCATGGGTTCATTAGAAACATGTAACTTCTTTAAGAAACGTAATGGTTATGTCGACAGAAAATGATAGACTGGCCCTCGCTTCGCTACCGCATAAACGGTAGCATGGTCATACCCAAGGACGTGGACTAGTGGGCAGGACCAACTGGCGCTTTGGGCGTTTTCGAAAAAAGTATAATCTTGAAACGGCAGTAAAATCTACGAGAGCTCATTCAACAGGTCCGTGCTTGGCAAAACGTTATTCTGTAGAGCTGTAAGTTTTATCTCAATGATCTAGTTTAATTAGGATATAAACGACTTCAATGGTTCGAAACTCGAGCGAGTACCGCGGCAAGGACCTTACCGAGGATGCAATGCTCTCGTGAACGTAACCACCACCTGGTTTTCGTAACCGCCTCCATAGTACGAAGAGAAAAGCAATAAAGTCTTGCGTAACCTCACCATGTGAGTCGCGATATAGGTTGCGTCGTGTCAAGTTGAGATAAAGTCATGCACTTGGCAAGCGTCTTTGTTTCAATAAAGTGATCAAGAGCTTGCCAAAGCGTGCACTCTGTTGATTCTTGAGTGATGTGAACTGACACGGACTGGTGGACAATCCCAAACCATTGGAAGCAGTCGATGAGAGCACTGTGTGATGTCCCCATAAGTAACAAAACATAGTGTTTTGGAGAATGAGATTCTCTTGAGCTCATAGGTAGACTAGAAAAAAGTGGATCTAGCAAACCGGCGTTGCAATTCGTGGCTGGCAGAGTTGAACCAACGACGGCAGCTGTGTTCAAGACCTGTTAGATTTTTGCGATACAACAGGCGTCTAGAACTCGTCGTACTTCAGCTGTTCAAATTTAGGTACTTTAAGACTGATATCAGTGTAAAACATGTAAAATCTGTGACTTGTTACGTCCTGGAAAATTCTGTAGTTGCATTAAGCAAGTCCTACCTACCTTTCCTTCTACTTTTCCGTCTTCCAGCGCCGACAATGATCTGAGCAAACTGCGGACATGCTCTAGTTTGCACCACGTAGTAAATACTAATGAAGGCCAGGGTAGTGACAAGTCGACAAGTCTCATATATGCTGCCAAGGCAAGAAGTGACGCCCTCAGCTGAAATAGTTGGGCTAACACTCTGTAATTGTCTGCGTCTTTCTCCACAAACGCAGTATGTAGCCATTACGTAAGCCTGTATCACGACCATCAGGCTACTATGCTGTGCTAGTAGAAACAGTCACCTTTTTATCCTAGACCGGAAGGGTGCATCGATGCTCCCGCTCTTCAGTGACAAAGTCAGCCGTGCACCGACGCAGTGTCGCACTTGAGGCATGGCAGTCCAGGACTCTAAGTCTTGCTAGCCCTCAATATTCAAAGCGTACGTCGAGAGCCTATCTAGGAGTTGCTTGGGTGCCTTGCCTGTCCTAGTCGTCTTTGTGCGGCCAATTTGCTGCCTTGGTTCTTGCAATGTGTGCCCCCATTTTCTCTAAAAATATTACTCCAATGACACAATGTCTTGAAATCCCACAAATCTTCTACTTTTATTGCTTTTCAATTTTTGGCTAATTTAGCTCCCTTGGGCCCTCGTCGACGCCTGCATCGAATGATCAACCACACCAATCAATTATCAGCACATTAATCACTGCATAGACAGCAGCAGACAGCTAACATACATGGTTCCGGTTGGAACGTGTCTACGCTTGAGCAGCATCGGATATACTGTTATAATTGATTCATGCTGGGAGCTTTGTGATGCAGTCAAAATGCTTTCGGTCTCTTTTCTCGTAAGAGCATTCGGATCGCTTGCCGCCTCTTTGGTAGCATTAAATACCTTTGTCGTCTCATTTTTCGCCTTCTGCTGCTCCGACAGCATTGGCTGCGGTGGGTTAACATGAACACTCGTCAAAAGTTCCAATAGACTTTTTGGGGTTTCTTTCACTACAATTGGCAGCTGAAAAGCTCCTTTTCGAGAGATCGATGCGCTGAATCTATACGTCAGCGACAGAAAAATCTCCTTCACTGTGCCATTGTCAGTCTCGACTTCTATGTCCACGCATGATCGCTGCTCCAACGCTCTCTACAAGCAAGTCATCATCATATATACGATCTTCATTCTCATTGATAGCTCATTGCTTACCAGCAGCAGCCTCTTGAACGCATCAGGTTCCATCTCAAGCCCCACTTCGTCACTCTACAATAGCAACCAACACTGAGTGATGTAAACATACTTGCGCTGATCTTCTCCTGCAATCGTACGTGCTTCTTGAGTGCATCTGCATCTACTTGAAGCTGTGCAACTATGTCTGTTTCTAATGATACGATAGCAGTGAACACCAGCACATTAATTTCCTCTCTCACGAACAGCAGCCACTTGCTAGCGCCGCCGCTTGCATACGAGCGCGGAATCATGCTTAAATTATTCAATTTGATGTGGTGTACACAACTCGTCACCATCACTCTTGCCCTGCAATCTCCTTAAACCTTTCTATTACGATGAGTTCAAGTGCGCACTCGGATGCCGCATTGATCGCCGAGGTGGAGTGCGCGCTGCGTCGCCTACTGGACCCGACGACGTCCTTAGGGGACAAAAAAAAGCTAGAGGATCAACTTACGCGCTTTAAAGAGACGCCCGCGGTCTGTCTACCTGTATTATTCCAGCTCTTAACCACCTCCCAAAACGAATATGCACTCTGGTTCGCTGCCACGACGTTAGAGGAGTATGTGGCCAAGAAGTGGTTCACTTTTCCGACTTCAGAGCAGCTGCGCATTCGCCAGCTCGTGTGGGATTACCTTCTGACGGCTTCAACCTCATCAGGCGTCGCTCAGGTTGCATTTGTGCGGCGAAAGCTACGAAAAGCACTGGCAGACATTGCAAAGGTTCAATGCAAAGGGGCCGAGGAAGGAGACGCGAGGTGGACTGAGTTTATGAGTCAACTTGAATCTTTAATTGTCGCAGAGCGGACGCGAGAGGACGGGTTGCAGCTACTCGGTGTCGTTGTGGAAGAATTCGGACGCGACGATGCTCTGGTGATGGCTACAATCAAGCGACAAGCCAAGGCAAGGCTGATAGCTCTGCTTCCAAAAATACTAATTTTGCTAGCAAACACTTTAGGAGGGTGTGTCCATCTTTTACAGACGGGCAATGCACAGGTCGTGGTACAACAAGATGGTGTGGCGAACTACGCGCTTACGACGTTGAATCATTTGATCACGTGGACGCCGGTAGCTGAGCAAATAAACGAAGCGTGGATTACGTTGCTCTTTGAACTGACTAGGATTTGGGAGCGTGTCTTTGCGAAAGGATTGACTCACATGTGTGTGTCAAGTGTAGCGGCGCTTCAGTGTCTGACTGAGTTAATGAGTAAGCGCTTTATGCCTACAAGAGGGGATGATGTGGTGGAAAACATGATGATAAATTTATGTTCTTTGGTGCAAAAGACGATTGAGGACCAGATTTTAGAGCGAGCGATAGAGCAGTATCTTGACAGGCTGAGTGGGTTTGTGGAGTCATTTTTGACGCAACATCTAAAGAGACTGGAAAATTCCAAGTATAGAGATATGTTGCCACTGTTTTTGCAGTCAATGTACATTTTTACGACGAAGCAGCCTCATGTGGAGGGTTTTTTAAATTGCTTGCGAGTGTGGGAGGTACTTGTGTCGTATCTTGAGGAGATAAAGCAAAATGAAGTTGCTTCTAATGAACGACTACGAGCAGCAATGACAGCATACGAAAACGGACTTGTTGCTGTTATGCTGCATCTTGTTAAGCGCGTGAGTTGCGAATTTAATCGGAAGCAGCTGGACGAGCTGGATGACGGGGACGACGCGGGAACTCATGGTGATAATGAGGATACAGGCACTTCTGCTTCTTTTGAGCTAAAAGACACGGCCAGTACTTATGGACAAGGTTCTCTTCAAGACCTGGCACAAATTAGAATGGATGCTGCAAACGGGGATACTTCGGGTGATACAGTGCCTATGGTTGAACTTTCTGAGAGAAATCAATTTGTTGTCGACTGCATTGCGCTAATACGGCGTATAGCTGCACTCCCTGCTTGTGCGCCTCCTTTGCTGGATACTATATTGCCTCGCGTTCAAAGTGTAACTGAACAGGTGTTGTTTCACATTCATGACGTGCAAGTGTTATCTCAGCAGTTAGAGCAGCGAGAACAACAACAATTTTCTATTCGCGACTTGACGGTCAACTGCGCAATCTTATCCAGTGTATGTGCCAATTACTACAGCATTAGTGATGATATGAATCAGCAAATGGCGGGCTGGCAAATCTTGCATTTGTTTATCAAAATGGCGGAATATATGGTGCAATACCGACTACACACTCAAGGCGGTGCCTTTGTCGAATTGCTGTGTGAACTTCTAACAAGCATCAGATTTTGCCTTAGTTGTATTCCATTCGTGATCCAGAGCGGTGCGAAACAAGACGTCTTAAAGGCTACAGAGAGTGTTCTTCAGGTGCTTTTTCAAACACTCGACGCAAGTACCATGCCGTCCCCGTTATCAGTAATGCGAAATTCAATGCAATTGCTCTCGAACCTCGGACTTGTGTTGCCGTACGAAGATATGATTCAGATTCCGTCCATGACGCAGCTTGAAACACATATACATCAATTCAGTCTACACTTGCCGCTGGCGATCCAAGGTGACCTCTTCACTTCAATGTCCAATTCCGTTTTAAACGCTGCGGTCTCACTTCGTGGCAGCAACAGTGCATCGAATGAACCCCACTCATGGAAAAAATCCTATCGTTCGTTGTTGGTTCCTATATGTGAGTCTATTAATCACTCGGCAGCGACACTTCATCAAAGCGAACAGCGCGTTCTGGAACATGCTATGGTGGTTCGACTGAGGCGTGACTGCTATCTGGTGCGTTGTCTCTCTCGGTCGGTAGAAACGAAACCAAAAGTCGTCAAAGATGCGTTCTTTAGTGTGTTCCAGACCTCCTTTCCATCGCTTCTGGCGTTGCTGAAAACTCACTTTATTACCATTCGCAAAATAGCGGCTACAAGCGCTCCTCAGTCAAAATCCCAGATAAAAATTGTACTCAAGGTGGTAAATGAGATCGTGCGTCTGTACGCTCAACTATTACAATCTGTCCGGAAGGAAATGCAAAAAGATACTGTGGTGGAGATCATGCGCACGTTCGTAGAAATTTTTAACGACTCGCAGCTTTCAGGAGTGTACGTATTCCGCTTTTTAGATTAAACAGGTTGCGTATTTTTATCATAATTATATCTGTGGTGTTTAAAACAGACTCTTTGACCAAGGAAATGCTGGTTTGATGGTCCTCTGTGGCTTTTTACAGCTGCTAGAAATCGTTGTCGAAGAACCGACCTCAGTCTTCGATTCTTTCTTGCAGAATATTCTTGATCTGTGTTTTGGTCCGCTTAAGGAGGTACGAGAAGCTTTTTACCAATTGTATTCGAACATTCTGACTCACCTTTGTACAACACGCTAGGTGATCTTTTCCCATCCGGAAAGCGACTCGGTCATCCTAAGTTTCTTTGTGGCTTTGATTGAGCAGCTGCTCGAAAAGCACTTTCGCTTCTTTATTGTATACTCTGGTCAATTCACACACGATGGCGGACGTGAGCGTGGATATGCAACACACCAATCACACGCGTACTTCCTGTCCATTTTTCAGAGTCTTGCGAGCATATTGAGCCGCGAAGGTTCGAATTTAGCACCACGTCTCTGCAAACAGGTGCTTAGATTATTAGACCGAGTTGACAAGGCCCAGGCACTGTTTGCATTCGCAGGCTTTCAAAGTGAGTTGCGCATGGGCTTCCTTGCAACTTTGATGAACATTTTGACTCGTGGCGAGATGAATTTGCTTCTGGAAGAAGTCATTCAGTTGCTTCACCGCGTCGCGGCAGTAGACTTTGCTTCGTTTTATCAAGTATTTTTGAATGGCTACATAAAGGAAATTTTGACGCAACCACAGCTTGAAGCAGCATCAAAATTGGAAGGCCAGTGTCTGCTGTGGAGCGGCCAAGTGGACCTTCCTACGTTTTCACAGGAAGTGACCGCATTCCTTAACGATCTCAAAGTGCTCAAAGCACAAAATTAACGGCTTTGGATATAGTTACACGATCAGAAATTTTACGTGATTTGACGAAGATTCAGTGGTGGGCTACTATTGCCAGGTCAAAAACTGGCCTGCTTTGTTTTTATCCGTCGCGAGTTGACGTTACGTTAAGGATATAAATTTGTTGGCTCTAAAATATTGCAGCCACATTAAGCATCAGATTTTAGTCACTGTTAGTTCCAAGAGCATTTCCACAGGTTGTGCTTTAAACAAGGACAAGGTATTGGGCAATGGAGATGGTCGCCGCCCTGATTGTCAGCGCAGAGAACCTGTTCTTTTTTCTTTGTTTAATGGTGCATCGATTGAGGTGTCTGATAGAGCTCACGTGATGACAACTCATCTTATGCATCTTGATAGAACTCAATTGATGAAACAGCAAATATGATACACACCCACCGCGTAGCTTTTTGAGTATGCGCAAGCGGAAAACATTCAAGCCATTTTTAATATCATGTCAGCAATTGGTGCCTTAGAATGTCAAGAGAAAAATAGAAGTGGCAAAATTTGTCCATCACAGTAATGATTACCAGAAATTCATGAGAAAAAGTGCACGTTTCCTATTGCGCTTTAGTTCGTTGCCCAGTAGTTCAATTGCTGTCTCCAATTTAAGCCGCCATTGCAATATGTTGGTGTCATCTGAAAGCTTTATGGATGAAAATGGGCACGATATAAAGGATCATGACTCTTATCAATAAAAGAACTGAGATACTGAAAGATAATCTCGAGCGATATTAAAGACGACCTCTTGCAACTAATCAGACGTTTTATTCGGATATACAAAATTCTTTGAGAGCTGCTAGTAATTTAAAAAGCTTAAATAATAACCTATCTATGCGAAGATTCCACATGAAGATTATTTTTCGCTTCATATGTCAATTCTCGTGTTTGCCGTCAAAATATTATCGCCATTTTTCTTAAATCACCCGTCGAAAAATCAAAGGTTATCCGCTATCTTCTTTTCTCATCAATCATGCCTTGAAATTTGAAATAACTTTGTTGTAGTAGGTATGGGGCAAAACCCATTATAAAATAGCAAAACTCTTTGCTCCAAGTCCATGATTACGAAACAGATGTGGCTACATGATACAGCAATCACCTTCCGCATCTTCCTCGGCTTCTTCCATCGTATTCTTCATTGCAGCTTCACGACGTTTCTTGTGACTCGACGCTTCCTTGCAGGGGCATGGAAGGCTAGCAGTTACGCCAGCAAAATAGCAACGACCGCAGTCATTGCAGTGGACGTCGCGGTGGTCGCAGCATCGCTTACAGATTGTGCAGTGGTTACGCGGGGTACGCTCACTGTCCACTAGTTTACCCATACACCAAGAAAAGGCATAGTTGCGATTGCATGGCTTGCATTTAAAACCGTGCACACAAGTGACAACTTTAATCGTGACCGCACAGCATGGAACAATCACAACTTCCTCTAACCGTCGTTCCATATCTCGAGTCTTGGATACATTGTGCATAAAGCAACTATCTCTAAATAGAGCATCAATGTTTG
Organism: Plasmopara muralis; assembly: GCA_003676415.1. Classification (NCBI taxonomy): domain Eukaryota; phylum Oomycota; class Peronosporomycetes; order Peronosporales; family Peronosporaceae; genus Plasmopara; species Plasmopara muralis. The sequence goes on along the minus strand of RCHQ01000021.1, from coordinate 88,067 downwards.
CACCAGTTGCCTTGACCGTCAAAAAAGGATTTTTACAGGATGTGCAGCGGCACGAGGTACCACACATGCCGCCCTCTTTAACGCAGGCGCAACGGCCATTTCGGCATCCTCCGGTACATCGGCACGATACTACACGAGTTGAAGAAGATGCCCCTTGATTTATGTGCTGATGAAATAGTGTTTGCTGTGGAACATAAGGTGCAAAACCCTCCTCAGTCCTCCTATCCGTAATCAATCGAACGTGCTGGTGTTCCGTTCTAGTCTCCGGCTTCGGTGCAATGTGTACCATCTTCTGGTGGATTGGTACAAATGGGGGTACAGCTGGAGCTGGCGGCATGATGCACGACGCAATTCCTTGATTCAAAACGTGCCAATAGTTTGGCACAGTCGATGCTGGTGGATAGTGCTGCGAAACCGGCACCACATAGCTCTGAGACCCGTGCTTACCGCCAATCTCAACTCCTTCATCAATTGCTCCACCCATTTCCTCATCTCCATCCGTCCCTTGCTCGTATTCCGTCGTCGTGCCACTTGAGCTCAGCTCGTCTAGTGCTTCAAATGCCCTCTGAGTGTCAAAATCCGACTCTAAAAACGACATCAAGTCCTCCGCGTTCGCGACCAGCGGTTCCTCCAAACCACCTTCTTGTTGCGCGACTAAATCGAGTGATTCATGGTCAATCTCAGCCATCAGCGCCTCCAACTCGTCCTCGACTGCAATGGGTTGCGCTAGCTCGAGCTTGTCTACTGCACCACGACAGAGGGGACACGACCGGTTCAGTCGAAACCATCGTAAGAAACAGTGGGGGTGAAAAGTGTGACCACACAAGGCAATCCGAGCGCAGGCGTTGGTACTAAGACACACAGAGCACTCACAGGACGAGTGCGGTCTACTGGCGGCTTCTTTGCGGATACTAGTGCAAGCGCGGGCAATTTCGGCCTCAAAAAAGTCAACACGTTCGTAAAGTCGCTGAGAATTGATGGATTCATTCTGACAGGGTCGGCCACCAACCAATGTATCATTCGAAAAACGCTTTTTGCCATTACCGACGTGAGAAACCGTCCTGCGATCGCTGCTCTGCTCGGACGGTAAAGATTGACGCTCGTAGATGTAGCGTAGACTCGAATCGGCGCAAAAGACGCTGCCTGAGCTTTGCTGGCCCCAGCCGTCGGCCAATACGCACTGGTGCAGTGTGCCGTCCATGGAACCCGGTCGGAACCGTCTTCTTGACGTGCGTTGATAGTTCTTCAATGAAAGTAATACTTTAAGTAGCCAGCATTGCTGACACTCTTAAAATTAATGCGACAACCTACTCGCGCCCTATCCCTGCATGTATAGAATTATGCAACTGACTATCTGCTGAGAACCACGGTACGCCATTTACGGCAAATTTTGAGGAAAAACTTCAAGGTCGGCACCATTTCCATTCTAAAACCTATCTATACCTTTTGCCCGAAATTGCATTATCCGGTATGTGCGGACGCCACTTCCTTTCTTGACTTTTTAGCTAAGAGTCAGCCAAACACTACATAGCATCGTCTATTGGCATACAAATCTTTTTGCCCACATACCCACATGCCCACGAACGAGCGCAATTCCTACTAGCGATTCCGCGCCTATTTGCGTTAGCGCAAGTGTTCGCATGCTTTGTTTAATCTGACACCATCCGTCGACGTGGATTATACATACAAACAGGGATTTTTGCAACATAACGAGTATACCAGACCCGACAATAATTGTCGGACAAATTGGTCACAAAAGTGATGTCTCGCACAAAAAAAATCTCATGCCAACTTGTGGGCTACCATTTGACAATATACATATATATATATGTAAACATACATGTTTTTGTATAACAAAAGATAGATTTGATCTTGAACTTTTTCAAAATCTCAGCGCCAAGTGCAACATATGTATGTATGGGACTGACCCAAAACATCATCATGATGTATTCTTCTAATTAAAAAGAAAGTTGCATCTGATTTTAGCTTAGACAAGACTTCATCGTTTTTTCAAACCTCTACCTCACGCAGCGCATTCACTTAAAGCAAATCTGTCGTGACATAGCGACCAATAAACAGCTACGTCTACACGCGGATGAGGACTAATCATAAACAAAGAGGCACTCAGGGACCGATTCAGTCGCACCTCTCTACTATTTTTGCGCAGCCAAGTGTTTTACTAACTTATTTTTGCACTCGTCTTGCGACCTATGCTTCCCATATGCGTAAAATTGCTACTCACAGCTGGTGGTGCTATATTACTTACCTACGTGACTCTATCATCATATTTGAATGTATTTAAAGCGTCTCCAACAGCCGGTGTTTTCAGCGGTATTTAGTAATTCGCTGCTGAAGGTCTCATTCGAAAACACAGTACTTATGAGGCCTTTCATATATCTTTCAAAGGCTTCCTCACAACAAAGGTAGTCATGATTCATCAAAGTTCTGGTTTTGCCGCGCAAAACGGAACGGCTGACGCCTTGGCCTTGCCTCGCCAATCAATCAAGGCTCATGTTATGCGGCCAAGAGATTTTCAGTGTCAAGTCATACTTGCCCATATTGAGAACAAGAGATGACTGAAAATTGTCAAAAGCAGCGAATTTCACAGCCAAGTCCATTTTTCCTAAGGAACGTTAAAGCTATCGAACCTGCGGTTTATAAAGTTTTCCAGCCGCTCAGCTTCCAGCCAGACGCCTCGTCCCTACTGGTGACTGGCACTTTCCAAATTTTAGGGAATTACCTTGTGTCGTTGACCCTTCAAAGCTCTTTGACAAGTAAAAAAAATCTCAGTAATGGGGCAGGCACGCACATGTGTCTTAGCTTTTACATGTATAGCGATGGAGAGGTTACATAAATATATATGGGCAGCGAGCTCAAGAGCTTTACTACCCTAGTCCTGCGCGACGAGTAACAACCAATCGGCGGATTTTTAAAGTGGCTACTTTTTGCTTCTCATGAAGAAAAATTAGATCGCCTTTTTATCGTTGCTGTCCACATACGGAATGTTGCGTTCGAGGCGGGCTTACTGACCATCCGTGAACGCAACCACCTTGACGTGGAGAGAAGCTCAGAATTGTTTTTGCTCAAGCCTCTGATGTAAGATTAATTTCCTACAAGCCAGTTACCTGAATGGGAATGAAAAAAAAGAGATGCAGGTAGGATCAACAAAAAGAAAGTGGCATTAGAGAATTAAAATGTGTATTTTGTTATATCAAGCAATACTCTATTGCCCTTAATAAATCATTCGAAGTTGAGCAAGGTTATCCTGAGCAAGATAAAAAAACAATCGAACACTTGAAGGCCTGGGTCGACGTGCACCATCGAACTTCCAGAGACGATGTTGATGCATTATAAGCCGGACTCATATCGCTTTATTAGTTCTGAGGTGCTTTCAAAAACCTTTCAGAGCGCTGCTCTTGTGCTTGACTCGTTAATAAGGCAAGTATGGGTGATCATATGGCAGATTTCCGTGTTCATGATAGCAGCTATACAAACAAGAAGAATGTGAAGCTGAGGACATAAAAAAGTGAACAGTACATGCCGGTTGAGCTTTTAAAAAATGCTACTTATCGACGTACTTTAAATAAATGCGCGGCGCGATCGATTTGACTACGAAGCTCACCAGTCCTACGACCAAGCATATAGAGCTTCAAGAGTATGAAGAGCTAACCAGAAATTTGCAGCTTAACTGAAAGATCCTACCTCGAGAGAAAGCTTACTAGTCACACAGAAGCTGCTGGTATCTTGTTGAGGGTGCAAAGCCAAGAAGAAAAAAACCTGTTTAAGTGTTTTTTTACACTAAAGCAAGCCTCACTTTCATATAAAGCACCTTAAATTGCACGAGCTCTAGGATGGGTGCCACAAGCATCATGTGAAATATGGTGTGAAATTACCGGTTTCAGAATACGCATTATAGCCGCCTTTATGAGCAATCTAGGGTCAGAGGCTGCGAACGCTTTGTAGGTTATCTGCGATCTTTTGTCAGCATGTTGGGGTGTTGTAGCTATGACCTCTCGGAATAGAGCTATTGGCATCTGGATTCGAAGTTAAATCATTTCTGAGAGCTGAATGCTCTTAGCTCATGGATTCAAGTACCGAAGGTAATGAGTCCTAGATCTCATAGGTCCCTTAGTTAAATCTTGGCCAATATTGTATCGGGCATCCATTTTTTGGGCTTCTTGTAAAGCTGATAACATCCTTGATTTGGTGCTTGAACCAACTCTATAAAGTATGTGAGGTCGGGCTTGAACAACGACGTTTTCTTAGCTCATAAATTCCTTAAATGAAGCTACCTTCGAAGTTTCCTTGTGGCGTACGAGCAAATGATCGTACCTCCCAGTGTCATGGCCAGGTGAAATGTCCTTTCCATGTCAGTTGCGCTGACCAAAGAGTGCGTTGACATCTTGCGGGATGGCGACGTTTCTTTGTACCCAGCGGTGAGCGAGTCTATCAAAACATTTCCAGACATGTCAGTGACATTGGTCACTCGGGTTTTCTTAAGAATAAGTTTGGCATTTTGCTGCGCCTAACAGTGGTGACGTACGTATCAAGGGTATCCCCAATCACAGTATTGATCTTGACAGTCGCTACAGTTTAATTTGCGAAGTCTCTACATGGCCGGTGAGTCTAACGACAACAAGCTCCATTTAAGAGTAATCCTTGGCTGATATAGTCGTTTTGACTCTGTTGCTGCCGTAGTATAGGTAAGGTTTCCCCGAAGCCGTCGTGGTGCTCCTTGTCTTCTCTGGCGAGGTGGTGTATGTTGGCCAACGGAAGATATTGAAGCCTTTCCTGCAATGATAAATGTGGAGATCTTGCAGTACTTTCCTGTCGTCTTCGGAACGACCCACTTTCGTGCAAGCTTCCCAAAGCGGAGATTAAGTCCTTGGCATAGGCACAGAAATTTGGCAAAACTGTAGTCTTTAATTTTCTTGCTTGCCGTTTTGGGTATCTTCGGTTTTTGTCGTCAGCCTCCTTCGCTACCTGTTTGATCATTGGCTGACTTTTCTGGCAGTGATGGTCACCATTCATCTTTCTCCTACAATATTTTATCCAAGGTTTGGTGAGGAAACTATAACAATTATAAGATAAAGCTTGGTGGACTTGATCGGCTTCATTGGCGCAAAGCCATTCGCTCAAAGCTTGGTTCAATGCAGCTTCGTCAAGTAATTTGAGTTGCGAATTGCCGTCAGGACATCATGCTATATAAACCAAGTAAATTTTTAAAATTAAGCGCTAGGCCACCGGCTCCATTGAGATCGGTGAAGGACTTTCAACAAAAACATATTATTGGCTACAAACATATTATTGGCTTCACGAAAACTTTCTCACCTGTGGTCAAGTGCGTGACCAAGTACGGGATCTTACGAGAAGCCATGACGAAGTATTTCGAGTAGACACTTGTCCATCCCAATGTAGTAGCGGCCTCAGTGTATAGAGTAAGAAATGAAGTTGTTTACTGAACTAACCAGAAGAAGTTGAGCAGCCTTAAAGAAGCCTCACGCGTATGGAATGAAAGCTTTGATAAATTTGTGTGCTCGATTAGAATTCAAGTTGCAGCCTCCGCTAGTTGAGCTCAAAAATGCAATCTACGGCTTTAAAGAAGCCTCACGCTTATGGAATGAAACCTTTGATGAATTTGTGTGCTCGATTGGATTTCAAGTTGCAGCCTTCATTTGCCTTTTTGTCAAGAATGTGGACGATCACTGCGTGCTACTTTCAGTATATATCGACGATATCTTATTTACTGAAATTTCAATCAAGCTGATTGTACATACGAAGGATGACTCAAAGCATCGTTTCGAGATGACCGACAATGTCAAATGCGCATTTGTTCTGGGCATCGAACTTGTAGATAACGACGACGGTAGTGTGACAAAGTGTCGGCGGCAAAACGTCAATGACATTCTCAAGCGATTTGACATGGATAATTGCAAGTCAGTGGTAAGTCCAACGGACATTAGCTGAAAGCTTATGCCAAGACCTCTTCGACTTGAGTGAATGCACCGTTTCGAGAAGCGGTGGGAGCATTTACGCATCTAATGACGGCAACGCGGCCGGATGTCGCATTTGCAGTTGGCTATGTTTCAAAATTTATGGAGAATACACAAGTTGAGCATTGGACTGCAGTTAAGTGCAAGGTACAAAGTCTCAATGAAATTGCTTTCAGTCTGGACAATAAAGTCAATTTTTGGAAATGCTCGGATGTAGGCTGGGCAGGTGACCACACTGGCCGCAAGTCGACTTCTGGTTATGCTTTCATATCGATAGTTACTTCGCTTAGTTGGAGAAGCAAGAAACAGTCAAGCGTTTCATTATCACCAAATAAGGCGAAATACATAGCTCTAATCGTTGCGACACAAAAAGACGAGTGGGTCCATCGCTTATTGTGCGAGATTTTGGAAGAGGCAGCTGAATCGGGATTGCACCTCAAGATATTCGAGGACAGTCAAATTTACCTAGAGATGACCAAAAGTACTGACAATTACGGCCGGGTCAAGCATATCAAAACCAAGATCCACTACATCCGTGATGAAGTCAAGCGTGGCGAAATGCATCTTGAGTATTGCAAGACGGAAACATGCTAGCGAACATTACGACAAAAGGCTTACCAGGAGGCGCAAAAAACATGACAGTGGTCCTCGGCATTCAAGCCGGTTTGCATTGAAAGCGTGTTGAAAGTTACGAGCTTCAGATAACGAAAACAACTTAACCCGGTCCAATCTAAACGCGGTTCAGCATAGTTTTCACTCATTTAAATCAAAAGTAATTGCGTTATGTAGAAGGAGTATTTACGAGAAGTAGAAGCGTAAGTCCCAAAACTTCAATCACTTTTAGAAATACTTTATCGCTGTCAAGTGTCTCATTTTATTTTTTGCAAGTTCGTTGGCATTATGCAACAGGTGAACGAGACAATATATCAAGTATCGAGCGGTAAGTCAGAGCAAGCACATACGACAAAACTACGGTGTAAACGTTTTTCAAGAAAAAATCATACGACTTCCTGTACACAGAGAGTTTACACTGTTCAGAATGATCGCACAATGATTTAGTACTAATTTAATAAAGTTTTTATGAGCTAATCTGACCTCTCATATTTGAGAAGCGACTATTTCCGCTGTCGCAATCTTGGCAGGATTTTACTCCTTTTGAGTATGATAACAAGATGCTGATAAATATTGTCGGGGACCAGAAGCTATCCTTTGTTTGGACTCCGCGTGAATGTTTAGAGCACAGAAGCCATACCATTTTGAAAAGTAGCTGGTTTTGATAAGCCGTTGGCTTTGACTAAGTTTGCACTTGCATGCCATAATGTCGGAGGAATTAAGTCGATATTTTCGTCTTCGGAAGTATGAACTTCTTGGTCAAGGCTAGGTCCTGTGTGCACGCAAGATTTCTGCTTTGTTCGACGTGAGCCCTTTTCTTTAGAAGCACTTGATCTTTCCAGTCTGCTTCAAGATACTCGGGGCTTGGACTTTCTTCTAATGAGTTCTGCTCTTGTGTTTAAAATTTGCGCATACCTATTTGCTTTAAATGGTCGTGTATGTAAAATTGTTGTCTTCTTTTTCGAGTGATATAAAGACTAGGTGTGTAACTACAATGTTGTCAAAAATGTTGACTGGTAAACAGCCAAAACTTGACTCATCAAACGGAACGTCCCGAGTGATCATTGTTTATGGGAAACTTCTCCATAGTGTCAAACACACCAATTGGAGATTCAAGGTCCCACTTAAGCCTCTTTTCCTTCAAAGTCAAAACGTTAGCCCGACACCTAAAACACGCATAAGCTTGATGCTTGGCTTGAGCTTGTGTATGATCGAACGGAGTCTTATTCTTGATGTTTGGTGGAGAAAAGTGGTAATTGATGTATATCGCCATCATGGCAGCCTCCATCCAGAAGCGCTTGTCCAGCTTGGCGCGATGTAGTATGCTGCGTTTTATGGCACAGATCGCTGAGCTGTTCCGTTGGTTTGATGCGCATATGGGACTGTAACCTGCTACTCGACACCTTCGTTGTCGTAGAGAAATTTGATTAATTTATTTGCAAACTCACGAGCCCCGTCATGTCGTACAAACTTGACCTTCGTTTTAAATTGCGTCTGGACCTCCAGAATGTATGTCGTGATTGCATTATTGCAGTCCGACCTGACTCACAAGCAAATTTCCTTCATACATCCGCTGGCCTCGTCCACAATTAGAAAAAGATGCCTGCTCTCGCCAAAAGACACTCTCTCCATTGAGCCGCGGATATCTTAGTGCAGCAACTCGAAAGAGATATATTGACGCTTTTCAGGGTTGCTTGAAAATTGTTTTTGGACGAACACCCACGACAAAATCCCGGCAAAAATGACATCGATGTAGCAAAAACGTCTTTAATCATATCACTAGCGATCGTTTCGCGCAGGACAGCATTCGGTGCGTAAAACATTCGCGCTTGACGGACGATCTTGTTATTTGATTTAACCACATTTGCAGATGGCTGTGGTATCCGCAGCCACTTAAGACCGTTATTCAGGTTAGATGTTGCCACTAACTTTTTTTAAATCCTTAGACGCAATATCCATGCGAGCTTCATTGAACACTTCTTGAAAGCAGCCGCTTTATCTATCTGCGAAACAAGAGGCAGATTCTTGCTCATCTTCGGAATGTAAAGAGCGTCCTAGATCTCAATGTCACGTATGTCACCGTTAGGTAGAACCTACACCCACGATCGCAGTTTTGCATCCCTCTACTACCGAAAGCTTGCCACGGTCTTGATCGTCAAGGGTCAAAAGCTTGGAATTGTTGTAGCATATGTACCGCTGTCAATGGCCCATAATCGGCATTTTCTTGCTTGAAGACAGCTTCCATTCTAGTGATACCGCAAAGCGATCCGATCGTAATCGCTCTCATTGTTGCTCCATTTGGTACGTTGCTAGCTCTGCGTCCCCGACTTAGCACGCCGCTTCGACTTCCTCGATTATTGTCTTCTTGCTTGGTTCAGCATCGCTCCGTCGTATGCTCCAATTAACCACAATATGTACATTGGCGGGACTCTCTCTCGGCACTGAAAGCCTCAGCAGCGTCTTCAGTCTTCACCATTATAGTCCCTTTACCTTGTCGCTTTATGTGCTAGACTGTGAGCACATTTACAACGTCTTGCGTCTGTGGTTCCGCACTGTCCATTTCCAAGTTTGGTACGACGTTCTCATAGCTTTTTGGCAGATTCCGAAGCAGACGAAGCGCGACGTCTTCATCCTCTATCTTGGCGACGATACTATTTACTTTGGCACCGATGTTAAGCACCTCGTTTCAATGATGCAAAACGTTGTCGTCTCCCGCCATTTCCATGCTAAATAGTTGGCGCTTTGAGTATATACATCCAGCCTTCTGAGATTCATTGTAAAATGTCTTGATACAAATTCAATCTTTTTCGCAATTGTTGACCACATAATAATTGCTCGCAAGCCTTGCTGGTTCTGATAAACTCATCGTTTGCGCGGGCACCAGTAAATGTCTCGGCGTCACCTCTCGGTTTACCACGTGCCATACCGACTTGATGAGAAACATGCCACACATGTAGCGGCACCACGTAGCGTAATCGACCTTGTTGAAGTTGTCGAAAAGGACTTTGGTCGAGACACCTTGCGCAGAAGATGTGGTCGTTGGGCTCGTGACCTGTTAAAAATTCTGAGGCCGGAACACAAGAAGGCTGAAGAAGCAAAGTGAACAGTTTTTTGGAAGTGATTGATTTATTGGGACTCATAATTCAAGACTCACGTTGAACTTGGACGTGACTTAAATTTATAAGTATACTTCAAAATTACAATGACGGCTTCTACCTTATTAGAAATATGAGCCGTAACATTAAATTGAGCTTTTATGCTAGTACCGATCCGGTAAATCACTTTACTTCCATCGATACATTTACCAGCTGCATACTGAAGCATTTTGGAAACGCAAAATAGTCGAATCATGGATATGACGAAAAGATTAAAATTGTAAAATTGATAGACTCTGTATAGGTGACCAGTAGTATTTTATATGTCTCCCCTGTGCAAAGTGCTACCAAATTTTCGTAGAAGCGGCGGATTGCAGAAAGTCTGGTGTGTGCAACGCCCATAGTCAGTCGGCGTGGGTTGCAATGAGAATCCTTTTTATTGAAAGTGTGACGAATTAGGTGTCTCAGGGTCTTCTAAGGTGAGAACGCGACCAAAACAGCATTGAACATCAGACCTTTACCCAAAATTCTCCCCGACAGTACCCATGTGCGATAAATTTACAGCAAATGGAGAGTCAAAATCATACTCAAATATTTGAACTAAGGTACCAAAAAGCCAAGTAAGCTCATAGAAGGTCCAACTCGTCGTCAAGAAGCATATTTTCAAGACCCTGTCGCACATGTTGGCTCTCCTCCTCCTCTGTAAGAATCACCATATCAATGAAATCCTCGACAATGGGCGCGCAAGTCGACATATTGCTTAAGTGCATGGGAACAAGTCGAAAACACGTATCAAGAATCGTCCCCGTGCATGCCCCTGCTTCATTAGTCGAGGGTCGGAGTACTGCCCATCCTGTTTTGTCGGAATGCATGCCTCGAAACAGTCCTTCCCCTTCCGTAAAAACCTTCCACACAGCTACAACTCGATTATTTTCGGGATATTGACGCATGACGACACGCTGTAAGAGCGACACAGTCTCACCCATTCGACGACTGGTAATGCGATATTTGATGGCCATCGTGTTTTCAGGGTCCTCGACGCCTTCGTAAATCTCCCGGTCTTCTTGTCGATGCTGAAGTTGCGCTATGTGCCATATGGAGCGAAAGACGCGTTCAAAGCTTAACGGCAAAACTTGCCGCTCAGCATGTTCGCAATACTCTGTTGTGCCATCTTTGTGTTTGGTAATCAATGGCACGTCAAATGCCGAGACCATTTTACACGCACTAAGGACCTGATCTGTTTGGTAATAGAGCGTTTTAAGCTCTTGCAAAAACTTCTCAAACAACGCCGAATCCGTAGCTTCGAGCCGCATGCGTTTTTGCAGACGAGGTGCGGTCCCAAACTCGTCAGTGGCAATCGTTTTATCGTGCGTCCGTTTGCACAAAAAGCCACAGAGATCTTGAATCAAAGTAGCATGCGAGGTAATGATCGCCCGAAGATGCGACTGTTCATCCTCGGCAGCCCGTCTATGTTCCTTTTGCCGACTTGCAATGGCACGCCACAAGCACGTGGACAAAGCAGCATCAGTCGTGGAGGACGACCCCCCTTCCCCCGACGAGCTTTGCAAATTGTCCAACTTGGACGACAAGTCGTTGATTTCTTGACGCAAAGCTTCCTTTTCGGCTTTTTGACGCTTGCGGTACTCACTGCGTCGAATGGCATCTTTGGATCGTTGAGGCCGCGCTTTCGTCGGGCCGTCCGAGTCGCTTATACGAGCGGGAGGTGTTTTGATTGGAGAATTTGCCGCGGGTACGAAGGTTGAAGTTGCCAAGTCATTGTCACTGGTGAGCATCAGTGATGCCGGGAGTGTCAAGTCGTCGTACGTCTGTAAGAAATCCACCAAATCGTCCAGCACAGCGTCTTCCATTATTTGCACTCAGGGTGCGAATTAACGAGTGAGAGAGAACTGAGCGGCTAATTACGCAAACATTCGAGGACGAAAAAAAGGGATGCGCGTTGGTGCACGGTTCACAGTGTCACCTAATTGGATATTAATATTGGACCGGATGTTAGTAGAGGGTGCGCTGAACCATTCGATGACCTAGTCTCTAATCGTCTATGCATTGCCATCTACTTAAGCTTACGTCTTTTCATATTTAATATAAAAACTGCAAGATCTTATTCAGTACAGATCTAGCGCATCGTCCAGCAATTGTTCTTCCAAAGTTTAGAGTCCCAGCTTCTAGATTGCTTCACAATCCTTGATCATAAAGTCCGCAAATTGTTGAACAAGATACCCCGAGGCCGCCGCCATGCTAAAGTTCATCGGCACAAAGCGAGTGACCAATTCCAATACAGAGCTCGAACTTCCATCCACACACAATGGTCGTACAATGCACCACCCAGTTTCATCCAAATGCATGCCAGCAAACATTCCTTCACCTTCCAAAAATTTTCGCCAAACAAACACAATACGGTCACGGTCATTGTATCGTCTCGTGACACAGTGATCTAATGCGGATCCCATGAATCCTTTCGATCGGCACTTGGTGATCGTTGCATTTTGAAACAGGGACGGGTCGTCGATGACCTAAAGCCCAGGACAAAACTTCAGATAGTACACTTCGTGTAAATGATCCCGCACTTTGTCGTAAGAAATGGTGTCGTAAATGCGCCGACAAATTCATCATACGTGGCATCGCTGCAAAAGGTTCGTGGTGAATGGTAGAACAATCGAGTGCTTTCACAAGAGTCCACGTCTGCGAGCCCAACCATTCCTGAAAAGACACTGTCCGTCTTAGCATAGATCTCGCCCAGTTCTTTAATATAAGCTTCATACAGCGCCTGATCTGGTATCTGCCGGCGAAGTCTCTTAGTTATACATCCCGTGTCTTTACGTGTCTCCTCATTTATCCTTTTCCAAAACAGCTGACCCAGATCTTGTATCAATGTCGCTCGTTTTTTAACGGCTACGTACAACTTGGCTCGTTGTTCTCCAGCTCTCTGTCTAGCTATTTGATTTCTAGTCGCAAGAGCTTTCCATATTGCCCCTGGCGTCGTTCTCAGACTCTCTCGGGTCATTTCTTTTGCCTTAATGAGCGTAGAAAGCTGATTCGAGAGCTCTTCGACTCGCACATATAGATTCTCTTTATAAGCCTTTTGCCTCTGTCGGTACGTGTTACGTCGCATGGTGTCTCGAGTTTGGATATTATCCGCACCAAAAATACATTTCGAAGAAGAAACAATGTCGGTAGGGGTATCTGTAAGGTGATGGTCGTTCGTGGTCGGACTATTGAACAGTCCATCAAGGGCTGATATGTCCGCAGCTAGAGGAGAAAAAACCAACTTACACGCGTTCTTGTTGAGCAGCTCATCATCTGAGACTGTCGAATCTTCTGCGTGACAAGGCTGACCCACCACGTCGTCTACGAGCATGGTGCTTTCTCATAAAAAATGCCGAGAAGGAGGGACGTACTACCTCTAGAATATTCTACAATCACGAATTTCATAAATATCGTAATAGATTATAGAAACTCAAAAAGTCTGCTCGTACAATAATTACTTTGAAACCTAAAAAAAAACTTCTTTTTATTTCAACTTTAATTACTCAACATCTGCATTCTTTTGATTAAGACTGCATGCAGGCAATTCGTGAGACCATCTACTCGTTTAAAGCGCGTTGGTTCGACACTCACGCTCAGTCTGTGATTCATGACACTTTTGATGAACGTATTGCTATCATAAATAGCAGCTAACGCATCGTTTGGTGATTGCTTAGACTGAACCGCCACTACAACGTGCGGTACTTTGTCGATACGCACAACGTTGAGATCTTTGACACCAAGACCAGTCGCCTTTTTTTAAAAAAAAGCGAATGCCCACCCACGCTCTCAGCTAAAGACTTCTTTTTAGGGGCCAAGGTGCTTATCTATGGACGTCACTTTGAACTGCAGGACTATTTAGACCCGTTTACAGCTGAGCAGCTCGGACGACAGCAGCAAAAATCCGTCCTAGTAATAGAAGGGCGCATGGTGGAGCATGTTGGCGCCGTACTTGAGGTCCTGTCACACCAGCAATTTGCGTTTTCCGCAATCAAAATGATGCGAGTAGATCGGGCGCATGCAGAGATGCTGTTTGAGTTGCACCGCGGCACTGATGACTTTGACAATCAAGTCAACCAACTGACTGGTACTCCTGTTGTTGCAATAGAAGTTGTACAAGAAAATTGTCTAGAGATACTCAAGCAGATTGTGACCAACTTGAGCACACGTTTCAATGCACAATCTGGTGAATTTGAGAGTGCTTCATCTGTTCTAGAAGCGCAACAATTACGCAGCTTCTACTTTGAGATCCCACATGCTTCGACGGCTACATATGAGAATTGTACTTGCTGTGTTGTGCTTCCGCATGTGATCAAAGAAGGATTAGTAGGTGATGTAGTATCGGCGATCCAGCGCGAAACTGGCGTCCAGATTACGGCGATGGAGCTATTTCGTCTTGATCGGACCACTGCAGCTGAATTTCTTGAGGTCTACGAAGGTGTAGTACCGCACTTTAACGAATCTGTTGACCATTACACTACGGGACCATGTTTAGCCTTGGAACTTGTGGGTCAAGACACAGCCAACGTCGTAGCGCAATTTCGTGCCAGCGCTGGTCCCTGGGACGTCGAGATGGCAAAAGAACTCAAACCACAGACAATCCGAGCCAAATTCGGACACGATCGTGTCCGCAATGCTGTACACTGCACTGACCTTGCTGAAGACAGCGTTCTGGAATGTCAGTACTTTTTCGATATTCTATCGCGGCGCCAAGTGCGCAACTAAATTACTATCACCCAACAATAAAGCTAACGATAAGGTCCCTTTAGCCTTGTTTTTCTTTCGACATCTAGTATCTATACTTGGTAGAGTAATCTTTAGGAGATATCACAAGTCCTCGGCCCTTGCGCGCACCACGGTAGACGGTCTCGATGATGTCGATCATTTCTCCTTTATTGTTGAATGCCCAGTTAATCTTATTATTGTTTCCCGTACCCAAGTCGATCATAATGTGTTTGTTGCGAAAGAAAAACATGACGGTACAAGGATCGTATAGCTCGTACATGGTGTTAAAATCCGGTACCTCGGTGATATCGACAACGTAAATGGCAGCATAGTTCTTGACGTCCTCAGCAATACCACAAAGCACCTCGTCCATCTGCATACACGCCGAGTCATGGTCGTGGCCAAATCGGATCACTACCACGCGGTCACCCTCATTCAAGATGGCTTGATCGACGGCCCAACCACTCTCAAGATGTGGCAGCAAATACGACATTTTTCAAATATACCTCACGTCAGTCACTTGAGGAAATACCGCATTACTGTGACCTCGCGGGGTCTAAGAAAATCAGGACACAGACAGTATGACCTGTATAAGTTAGTGAAAGATTGTGCTCTCTTTTTTACAAGTAGTTATCGATATACAAATCGACCTTTGACACTCGATACCTCGATGCGGAGGCTCTACAACCATCACTCTGAGTCCGCGTGCGGTCTCACATACGGATCACCCACGTGGGCTGTCTTGTGTGTGTTTAAAGCTACACTGGTGTTGCTTTCTGCTGCTCAACGACTGTCCTTGTCTCTAGTGCTTTGGCTCAATCTGTTCTCTTTAGTCATATTCGTTGTCCCAGTTGAAGTACGGCCCACAAAGGCAATGCATCTGAACGAGCTTAAGCCGCATTGCGCCGACTTTCGACAGTACTGCGCATGGAATTCAAGCACATCTTCCTGTGCCTTTTTACAGTCTGTTTCGTTCGTTTGCGGTCCTCGCAATGCTCTGGATTACCCCGTACCCATAATCACAGCAGCAACGCTCGAGGATGCATCGTTCGTTTCTACATCGTCTATCGTAGGGGATTCAAACGGACACGACGTAGAAATACCAGCTGTACCGGACTTTACCTGCCGTTGGGATGTGGCAGGAGATCTTCACTTTGCCCCGGGAGTGACGGTCGCAGTAGAAGGTGATGATTGTTTGCTGCACATTGGCTCGGGTCACATGGTACTTTTAGGCGCCAAAGCGACATTGAAAGCATCGTCGCTTAGTATTGTGGCGTCGTTTGTGCACCTTGAGGTCCAAGCGAAAATCTCAGCAACTTATAGTGGCACATTTCGTAATGGCCCAGGACTCTTTACAGGAACGGATATCTATGGTGCTAGTCATGGTGGCGGAGGCGGTCAGCGACTAATTGCGAATGCAACGATGCTTACACAGCAAACGACACGAGGATTTTTTGATGTACGAAGACGTACAGTGGATGTGGAGCTTGTTGAAAAGAAGGAAGCACTCTTGAAGCAAAGTAGTGCCGGATGGCAGCTAGCTAATTTATGGGCAAAAGAGAAGGATTTGATGGCTAATTTACCAGAAACGACAGCACCGCCAAGAGCGTCAGAGGACCCTAGTGCAATAATTGCGCCGTTCTTACTTGGTAGTGGTAGCCGCGCGGTCATTACTGGGAATGATTCGAGCAAACACGTTGTAACAGTTGAGGGAGGTGGTCGAATTCAGATTATAGCGTCAAAAGATGTCGTTGTGATGGATGAGGCATCAATTCAAGCTAATGGTGGCATTGCAATTGACAGAGTGAGTGGAGGCTCAGGTGGTTCTGTATCTATTTCAGCGAATGCGCTCTCTGTTAGTGGAAAAGTCCAGGCTAAGGGAGGCGATGCCTTTTGTACTGAAAAAGCTGCTGATCAAGGCATTACCCGTTGCTATCCGGCTGGTGGTGGCGGTCGTGTACAGATTTCATTCATGTCGAGTCAACTCGATACAAATGCAGTTGACACGACTGGAGGAACACTGAACTCGAACGTGGTAGAGGAGTTGTTAGCAGCCAAGGATCGCTTTCGCCATGTACAGGTATCAGCATTAGCTGGTGCAGCGGGTACGTACTACCAGGTAGTCAAGCATTCGGACGGCGTGCATGAAGATCAGCTTTTCGTAAACAATGACATGCAGCGCCTGTGGCCGACTCGTATATATAATGACGATGATGGAGCTCTTGACATTGATGATATGGATACAGTGGTAGGTGGGGCCGTTACGAGCTTAAATGTTGAAAAGCAAGACACAGAACATATTGATGCAATCACGATTACGAATGGTGCGGTTGTTGCGACGGGATGTCTCAACCTAGCTGGAGGAGACCTAAGGGTTCTCAATGGCTCTTTTTTGTTGGATGAGCTACTTGTCGGCTTACCTTGCCGACTATCTCATTTAATAAGCACTAGCAGCGACAGCAAACCACCACTTCTGCAAATCCGTGCGCGAGATATGGTTGTATCTAGTGAATCAAAGATGATGATGCCGACCAGTGCTTTGCAAATTTCGGCTCGGTCTGTATCAATGGATGCAACCGCAGCACTTGAGTTTACGTGGAGCACTCAGATTGTGACAAGCCAGAATATTCACCTGGACGCCAACATATCGAGTATGCTTGATCCACTCGTTGCCATTCCTGCCTCAGCTACCATTGCTAAATTGTTTGATACAAAAACACTGGTCTTACTAAGTGGTGGCGATGTATCTCTAGGTGGAGTCATTGCTGTTGGTGCGTTATCAGTCTCGTCGGAATTCTCAATTATGATTACTGGCCATGTTGAAACAATGAATTATCCGAGCATCAAGTCCGTTTTTAATTCATGTAAAGAGCAAGAGGAGGTTCAACTTGGTGTATCAAAGTCAGACTTCAAAGAGGAAGATATTGGCAGTAATTCTGAAAACGAAACATTGATACCAAGCATTCCATCCGCGTTACCAAGTACAAGTAATTTTACTTTAATTTTAAATGCGCGTAAGTCAATTTATTTGGGACAATCGGAAGAGAAGAGGCAACAATTGGAGAATCAGTTGCAGCAAGATGACGAAATGGTATCAAAGCCAATCGGTCACGTAAGAGGCGGTGCTATCCTGATGTGTGCAGTTGACTTTGTTGAAATCTCGAGTGGTTCAGTTGTGTCAGCAGATGGTACGGGAGAGCTGGCGAACCAGGGCCCTGGCATGGGGATGTGCGTGAACTCCATCGGCGGTGGAGCCGGATACGGTGGTCGTGGAGCTGACTCGGGCGTTGTTACTAGCGTTGGCAATTATGCATCTGGTGGGCTGCCTTATGGAACGCGATCGGGTAAAGGTATGTTAGGCTCCGGTGGTGGCTGCGTGGACGGTGGAAATGGCGGTGGTGTTGTAATGCTTGGTGCTGCGGGCCTTGTGCTGAATGGTGAAATTCGCTGCAATGGTGATGGCGGGGCAAATGGTGCAGGAGGAGGCTCAGGAGGCTTTTTGGGGCTATCTGTTGCACAATATTTACGTGGACACGGACATATCAGTGCTGTTGGCGGTGGTTCCGAATGTACTGATAGTAGTGTAAAATTTTCAAGCAAAGCAATGTGGCAAGCACCAGCATTTATTATTAATAAGATTCAAGATGATGCTACTGATGAACAGGCAGAAGCTCAATCACCGACGTCGAAAGTAACCTCTCGCCTTTGCGGAGGCGGCGGCGGTGGGGGCCGACTGCAGCTCACAGGATGTGGATTGAGTACTTTTGGTCGATGTACAAGGGGGTTTGATGGAAACTACACTGTGGCAGGAGGGTCTACCTCTTACAGATTAATCAGCGACGATGCGTCCGATTTACCTGTGCCAACGCCTGCATTTGCTGATGCTGACACATCCGTTGTTCCTGCTGGTGCAAGCGGAACTTTCTTTGGCTTCCCGTGCCCTCCAGGATCCGGCGGCCTTTTCTGCCGATTGTGCTCAGTGGGCAAATACAAGTCGGAAAGTAATAGCGCTGAATGCGTGAAATGTACGAACGCACCAGCCAACGCGCATTATATTGGGAGGGGTTCTACGAGTGCGCGCTGCGATTGGGCATGTGACCCTGGCTACTCGGGATACTACTGTGTATCGCCGATCCAACAGTTGCTAGACGCGTGCGGTGGAGAGTTTGGGTTTGCTCTTGTGCTGATGAGCATCGTCACATTCTTCATCCTTCTAGGATACGCCTGTCGAAATCGTAAGGAACCGTCGTATACTCGAATGTACAATAGTCAAGGAGCAAAGGGTGAGCGGCAGCATTTGCTCTCTTCTGCAGTGGCAAATTCACAGCGAAGCGTGTTTGCGTCACTCCTGCGCTGCTTTTACTGGCCCCGAGTTGGATACCCGAAACTTATGGAACGTGATTTGCCAGAGCACATGGCTCGGCTTTATTTAGCGGGATACAACGATCCGGAATCTCCGCTAAAGCTTCGTACGAAAGTTCCTCCAACTCTAAAGAAGGTACTTTACGATGTAGAATATAAGAATTTAGCGGATCGTATTAATCGTGTCTTGGCATGGCAACGTGGTCCATGCTCTAGCTGGGGAAAGATTGTGTACTTTTTGGTGGCGGTAATATTGTATCCATTTGCTTCCGAGGTAATGCTGTTCCGACGACACATCCGTGTAAACGAACTTAAGCGAATTGTGGCGAAGTACAATCATGCCTGCATGAAGGGCCCTAGAGCGCGCGGATTGCTTAATGCTGTTAAGTTAGGATATTGCGCTGATTACTCTTTGGTATACTTAGAATTATTGTACAAGGAAAGTTCCCAGTCCGTTTGCGTGCCAACAACTAAAATTGGTAAGCCATCGTTACCGTTGGTACTGTTGTTTGCAGGTTGCGGTACGTATTTCTCGCCATACTACTTGGATCCGAATGATTTGCTCGTTCGATCGATTCCGCAATGCCCTGAGCTTACAGCATTCATTGATGAGCCGTGGATTGAATTTGTTGCGGAGTTGAATGAGTTATTACGCGTCGTTCAGCGTGAAAAAGAAACTCTTGCTGAATCACTTATTCCTGTGGCCGTGTATCTAGAAAGGTTGTGTTTACGATCGGCGTTGGGAAGCAACCCGAGCAAACTTGGTGGGCTCCGCATTTACCTAGGTCGATTCTATGTTCAGGATGAGCTCAACTTGGGAGAGGAATTTAAACTTGGTCTCTTCCTTACAACGGCTAATGACTCACTCGACAACGTCAGCAGTCAAACGAGTCTTAAACAGCTTCACCCGCAACTCCAGCCTTCCTCATCTCGATTTGGCAACGCTAGCAACTATTCGAGAGACTTGAACAAATACAACGTGAACGACGTGTACGGTTATGGACGTGGGGATTCTCTAGACTACTCGGGCCCTCGCCGCGACGACGACAGCTTTGAAAATAATGCCTTGCTCAGCGACATGGGTGGATGGGGAAGTGCACTCAGTAATCCTGGTCCGTCCTTTCGTGGAAGGAGTCTTAGTGCTCATGAAAATGCGAACGCAGCTTCGCCAAATCCCGTGAGCAGTATTCGAGAAGAGGCATTGCGTATTCGCTCATCCAGTTCGCATGGTGATACTTTGGTAGACAGTAGTATCTCTGGTCGAGGTGGGAACCCAGATGATGTTGTGATGCTTACAGGGTCTGGGACGTTGAAGGGTAAACAGCCAAGTAGTGCAGTCCACCATGCTTTCTATGAAGGATGGCTCGGTCCAGTGGATGCATCGCTTCCTGTGCCCGGGGTATTAATTTGCGTTGACGAGCTGCGAGAGCGTCTCGCAGATCGATCCTCTCGTCAGATGCTTACATCATTTCTTCGCTTTCACCTACTACCTCGCAATTTACCACGAAGCAGTTCACTCAACTTATCTTGGATGCTCAGCATTTCGCTTTTGACACTTTTAATGGTTGATTTGGCTATAACATTTGCCATCTTGGTAAATCTCAAATGCGTCACGGAAGGTGAAGTTGACCATGACTGCAGTGCTTCGATTATGGTGCCGGTGCTGTTCGTGCCACCTCTTGCGCTCGTTGTGTCTCCTATTGTGGGCATTATTTCACTGGCCTTGTCATCGTCAACTTTTACGCGTCGATTCTCTGTGTGGAATGCGCTTTCTATGATCAGTGTAGGTATTGCCATTTTGGCGTGCATCACGCAATCGACTCGACTTGTGGCTCCATGGTTTGCTGGCCCACTCCCTTTGCTCCCAGTGATTGGCATGGGAGTCAAAGCTGGCCAAGCATACCTTGTCGAGCGACACATTGCCTTTCAAGAGACCCAACGCCGGCGTCGCGGCTGGCGTGGCATCATGAAGCGCCGGCTGTCAGACGCCAGCATTCCCACAGAGTCTCCGTAGTAAGAAAGCTCACAGACTATGGCCAGTCACAGATCGTTTTAACATTTGTTTGTCTTTCATTTCAAAGCGCATCACCTGCTTCCGGCCGAGCACAGTTTCACTCAACACCGACGCCAAACGGCCAAGGCTTTGCCCGATACGGCTCGGACTGAAAACGATTATTTTAAAACATATGTCCTTACTGGAGGTTGTCATACATATATCCACCGCCCGCATTGGATTTCATAATTCACGGCACGAAGCTTTGTCGCCCGGGAGGGTAGGACATAAATAAATACACCTTTTTGCCCAGATCTAGACATTCGCTGAAGCATACAAAGTGCAAGCTAAGAATATGACTTTTTAGACATTCGCTAAAGCATACAAAGTGCAAGCTAAGGATATGACTTTTGCCTTTCGCGACTTAAATTTTAAATCACTAGACGGTAATATGTGAACAATGCGCTCCTTAGTCCTCATGACACAAAATTAATGCATGCAGTACCGCTAGACTCACCAGCGCTTATAGCTCTAGCGATTTTGTGCGCTTACTTTATCTATTTACAATTCTTGGATGTGGTTCTCTGCACAAGTCTGTACTGAGAACCACATCCAAGAAAGAAGAGAAAAAAAGAATATGATGCTTGCTGCACCCAATAACTTATCTCGTCCCTTTCTTCCGCGTGGGCTATTACTTCTCTCTGCAAGCAAAGGCGAGCTCGGCTCTCTAATTTTGATGCACTTTAGTGCAACGCGCTTGAGTTGGCTCCCACTCCAGTTGTACCGAAAGGACTGAACTGTAAGTGGATTCTGTATTCCCAGTATCCCCACGGTGATCCGCAAAGAAACATCTGGCGGATTTTCGCGGCGAGCTGGCAACAGAGTCCCAGCCGCAGATTGAATAGACACGTGCCAAGCCCATTTGAAATGCTGGAGATTGTTTCTACCTGCACGTGGCTTCCAAGGTGAGCCAACTTTTACTGATTGCGTTTGGCGTTTTTGTTTCGATATGACTTTCAGTACTTTGAAATCTGGTTCGGCTTTAAGATGAATATACCGATGGTAGAATCTTGTGAAGCCCCTCCACATGTTTTCTTTCGATATACATGCAAAAAAGTCTGTCTTTTGCGAAATCTCTGTTTACTTCGCACTAAATCAGGCTTCTGAAAATTTTATGCCATCGGCAAACCAGCTTAACAGGAATTTATATCTCCCTCTTCCGCCAAGGCAGTCTAAACCTGCACTTATGGGGCGTATCAATAGCGCCAGAAAGCATTCGCCTTCTCGTGTCTCTGGCATTATAATTATAATACTTCTACGCCTCTTAAATCAGTATTATTTGAGGCTGGCGAAACACTTCTGGTTCTAAAAACTTAGGCCAAATTTATCCGTATATTGGCGTCAACGATTTATCGTGACCCACACAAGGTTATCGTTAAAATTGGTGAAGTTTCGCGATATCTGGCCAGCTGAGTTTTTGCTTCTTGGCAACCACTCTCTATGACTGCTCGATCTTTGCACTTTTGCGAAAGAGTTGATGTATTATGGGACGCTTCCGACCTTTTTAAACTAAAAACATTTCCAGAAAGGGGTAATCCAAGATTTTTTTTAAGTTTAAAAAGGTCTAAACTTTTTCCGACCTTTTCAAACTTGTATAAAATAGATCTTGGGTTACTATTGTCTGGAAAAGCCGTTCCCCAACTTTATTTCTTCCAAGGATCCGGACTTCAAAACGTCGATTAACTAAACGTAAATAGGATTAGAAGGAAAGGGTTCATCATGAACCGAGATGTTCTCTCTCGCTAGCAAATTATTGCTTTTTTGAAACACAACCTCTCTGATTTCGCTTTCCAGACTTCTTTCTTTACGGGATGGACTCTAAAGCTTATATCTACATGTCCAATCGGAAATAAATTTGTACTAGAGTCGAAAGGGGGTCGCCCTTACTTTTGGTGGGGCTTCCACCGTTAACAATATGTAATACGTTGCGCAGCAAACACCGTCGATCCAATATTTGGTAATGAGAGCTTGTTTAAAGCGGCACAGCTTGGCGGAAAAAAATATTTAAAGTGATTTTCAGTCCTTTTCTATCTAGCGACCGCTTAAAGTTCTAAGCACTCTATTGCATTTTTCGGTAACAGTTGTTTTATATCACTATGGACCTTATTAAGAAAAGCCGTCCCTTCTTTTAATTTAAAAGCCCAACGCGTTTTGCCTGGAATCCTTCAACACTGGAATTTAGTGGACCCGACTCAAACTACAGAATCCCTATTGCATTGCAGGTGTAATTTTTTTGATTTTGCTCACAAAACTTTGGCTTGGATTCGATTAACCAAGTCCTAGTTGGCTTCGCCGGATGCGACTAAGGTGCCATATAAATGCCTACCATGGCTTCCCCGATAAAAGGACACCCAGTCCCAGCTTAAACTTTTTCGGCAAACATGGACCCTGCCAGCAACCCGAAACGCATCTTGGACGAGCGCAAACGCCGCAACCGTATTTTTTAAGCAACGAGTTTTTGACACGGGATCATGCAGCGGCAGCTCAATTGCATTATTTTCTTCTGGTTTTCTAAGTAGCCTGAGTGTCATTTCGCACTTCCTCTAAGTGACTTGACCACGTTACACATTCTGGAAGTCCACCAAGCTTCTACCGACTTGGATACAACACTTAAAATCACATTCTTTTTAGTTTGACTAAAACGTGGGTTCTACTGACTAAGGCATTTCTTATGCCGCGAGCTCAGTACGAGCCAAATCGATACTAAGGTGCTACAAGGTCACTGCAAAGTAAACGAGGGTTGTTTTCCTAATGCAAATTGCTCGGGACCACACGAACAAAGCTTTTAAGATTTTAAGGTCCTTGGGTCAGTTTAGCTTTGCTCAAGTCGTACTGCGCTTACGGATAATGCACGCTGACCATGACATGCACCTTCACCACCTCCAACGGTGTCTGTCCTGTGTTAAATGTCGTTAGTGGTCGTAGTCTGAGCTTCGAATGCAAGTGATGGCAATAATTAGGAATATAGTTTAATATGAAAATACCACTCTAAGATTTCTTAAAATTATTATAATTGAAGATTTAGAGTACCAATACAAATATCGACCTCATTAATTTTAGCTTGTTTAACGTAAGAATATCAGAGCGATGAGGAAATGAAATATGCCAATTTTTGCTGACTTTTTGGATATAGCTGTCCACGTAATATTAACAAGTCAGCGTAAAAGTTGTCCTACAGCTGGGGTTATACTTCAAAGCAGCTTTTGTCATTAAGAAATAATGACAAAACAATTGCTTTAAGAGCTCTCATGTTTTTCCAGACTCCACGGCAAGCAGCTCATTAATGTTCGCTATAGTTCTGTCGAGATATCGCACTTTTGTCACTTATGACAGCCTTTGAGAAAAGCTTAATCTACTATTCTTTCTGAAAAAAACATCGCGAAATACCCTTAAAGACGCCTACAAAATTACTATCCTATAAAATCTTTTAGCGCTGGTTTATACCAGTATTATGGTCGAATTCAGATTAAGTAAACACCTCCATCGTAAAGTTTGCCTCGTTCGTGACATCAATAACGCTATCCTTGTAATGTAACTCATTACTACTACGCAATTGAATTGTTTGTTTGGCGATTTCTTCCAACGCAAACGGTTGCATTGGGCTGAAGGCGTTCACCAGCTTGTTATTTGACGTAGCCGTCAAACAAGGCTATATATATCGCCTTTGTGACTTTCGTCCGCATGGCTCTCGGTATGATAACACTGCCTGTAGTTTTAAATGAAATAAGTACACGTTCTACTCTATATTCCGCTGGTTGGTTGGAGCTCAAGTCTTTCCACCTGGGCTTGTTCTTTCTGCAATTAAATTATTTGAAGCCGATACCTTCTCTTAACTTTGCTAACGCGCTTTGCGTCATAAATTTCATCTTCCGTATTTGCACCGAAAGGTTGAAGTTTTTGACAGCAGCATACACATGATTTGTTCCGTGCGCTCTTGTAAGAATGGTCAGGGATCCACTAGAACTACGTCTGTTGTAGGCTGGAGCTTTGACATTCTTTACCAGTTTCAACTTTCGTTACCAGATTAAAATTTCTTTACCAGTTGTTTCTGTGTTCAGTGATTGGAGATTATTGTACAGATGTTGTTGACGTATTTAGTTTTCAGGCTTGATAAGTGATTTGAATGGTATGATTATTGGGAATCCTTACGATGTCATTAATTTACGCGCATGCAGACGCGTTGGTGTTCGCAAACCTGTAAGTAGTTTCCAAGTTAATCCAGGTTTTACTGCCTGCGTTTGGCGTTTTTTCCTATAAGGCTCTCGGTACATTGTGAGTTTAGTACATATTTCGGGTGTTTAGGTATTTGCTTTTAACATAGCGCTGTCTTCTTGTGGAAGCTCTGTTTACTTCGCGAGACATGCGGCTCCTGAACATTTAGTACCATCGGCAAACGACCCTAACGGAAAACTTCTTCCCTCCTCACTCGCCGATGGCAGATAGCTTATTGATCCTGCACTTGTGGGGCATATTTAAAGCGCCAATATACCTCTGCCTTCTTCGTGCCAACCGTTTAATTGACAATATACTTCAAAGCCTCTTAAGTCAATATTATTGAAGGCTGGTGAAACACTTCTGGCTTCAACAATGTGGGTCACATTTTTTCGTACATTGGCGTCAACGGTGTATCCTGGCCCGTTCAAGTTAATCGTTATGACTAAAATTTTGCGGTATCTCGCCATCTGAGTATCCCTCCGCTCAGCAACTACTCTATATGGCTGCTCGATCTTAGCACTTCATATGAAGACTTAATGTAATATGAGACGGTTTTGGTCTTCTTAAATCAAATTGAAAAAGTAAAGATCCTAGATTGCCCCTCTCTGAAAACTTTATTCCTTATCTTCGCTTCTATTCATGGATCTGGGCTCTTAAGGCCGTTTCACTAAATGTAAATGAGATCGACAGACAAAGTCTCTCCATGTTCTAAGATCTGCTCTCTCGCCAACAAGTTATTGCTCTCCAGATATCAACCCCACCAACCTCGCTTCCCAGACTACTCTTTCCGCGGGGCGGACTCAAAAGGTTGTGTCTACTGGTCTAATCGAAGATAAATTTGTACCAGAATCGAAACGGGCTCGCCCTTTTTTCCAGTAGGGCCTCCACCATCTAAAAGCTTTAAGACGTTATGCAGCAACACACCTTTGACGGAAAGGCGGGAAATAGCACTTATTTTAATGCGGCACAGCTTGACACTAGACCACCTTCTTCAACTTAATTTCTTTCCATTTCCGTCTAGCGTCCGCTCAATGTTCTCAGCGCTCTACCGCATTTTTTGTAACAGCTGTTTTTATATCATTATGAATCTTGAACTTGTCCAACACGTCACTTTATAGAAATGGGGGGCCAAAACTAGTCGACTGAACGATTGCTTTGAATTTTCAACACTGAAATTTAGTACACCCAACTCAGAAAACATAATCGACTATTGCCGTCAAGTGTGATTTCGTACGATACCTTTTGTTCACTGATCTAAGCACGTCTTTAGCTTAAACTCGGTTACGCTGATCAAGTCCCGATTTAACGTTTAACTTCGCCGAACGTGACAATTTACACTAAGGTACCATATAAATGTCTAACATAGCTTCTACAACAAAAGGACATTCAGGTCCAACCTGAAATTAAATTACGGCGTCTTTTGACAAAAATAGACCCTGCCAGAACTCCAGAACGCATTCTAGACTAGCGCAAACGCCACAACCGTATTTTTTTAGCAACAAATATTTGAATCACGGAAACATGCAACGGCAGCTCAATTGCGTTATTAGCTTCCGGGACTAAGCGTTATTTCACACTTACTTGACCACGTTACACTCTCCGGAAGCTCACCCAGCTTTTGACGACTAAAATACGGCACTTTAAGATTAGAGTGAGACAAGGGTACTGCCGACTTAGTACAAGCCATATCGATAAAAAGGTGCTACAAAGTCACTACAAAGCTTTTGCTGTAAGCGAGGGTCATCTCCCTTATCCAAATCTCTCAGGACCACACGATTAAAGCTTTTAAAAATTTAAGTACCTCGAGTTATTATAGCTTTGCTCAAATCGTGCTGCGCTTACAAATAACGTACGCGAACCATGACATGCACCTTCATCACCTCTTTCGATGTCTGTCCTACCTTAGAATGCCGTTAGTTGGTCTTAGGCTGAGCTTCGGATGAAAGTGATGGCAACAGCTAAGATTACTATATAATGTAAAAATACGTCTTCAAGATTTCTAAGAAACTATCATTATTGCAGGTTTAGATTACAAGTACAAAAGCGACCTCTTTAATTTAAGCTAGTTTGTCGGGCTGATACCAACGCATTGAGAGAACAAGCTCAAGATTTGACAAAGTCGGCTTACGTCGTGCCAACTTTAGCGCACGGATTGCCGACGGCGAAGCCAATGGTGAATTATCTGTAAAACCATGATTTGTTTTCCCTTCTAAGATTTTCCCACACTCATCCGGCTGTAAGGAAGTGTCGTATCACTTGCAAGCAGGACTTCTAGTAATTTGAATGAATTTGTGACGAATGTGTCAGTGTAGATGGATACTTAGTGTCTAAAGTAAGTTTACATGAGACAGGCGTGCCCGGCTCAATAATTTTTTTCCCGTACGATTTAACAACCCATACTGTGCGTGCTGCACCACCTTCCGCTCAGGAACATCAGGAGGTACGGTTCTAGAGAAAAAACACCTAGTCTCTTGAACAAACTGAGCATGGCTCAGAAAGAACAAATTTGTATGTTGCAGGTGAAGCCATGACTGAAGCGCTGAAATGTTGCTGTCCAGCAGCGAAGCATCGTCGACAGATCCTATCGAATTAAACTGTTAAGAAGGGACAGGCTCGGAGGTCAGTGTCGCAGTGCCAGTAGTAGAGACTGGTCTAGTTGTTACATCCGTTTTCGTTGAGAAAATCGGCTTATCTGCTTTGTCACCGCACTGCATACTGGCGTCCGAAACATCGAGTGGCTTGCAGAAGATGTATATAGCGATGGAGGGCGCACACGGCTATGCTTGTGGAAGCGGTGCAAAACAAAGCATGGCATGTCGCTCGGGTAGAATAAAAAAAATTACGAATCGGGATCGCATAACCGAGATGGGCTAAATTCAGCGTGCAAACACACCGTGCATTCTCGCGCCTTAATATGGGGTGATCGTTCGTAGTCGTGATGAGAACGGGGATAACGTTACGACTCACAAACTAGCTAAGGAACCGGCACGCCAAGTGAAAGACGCTAAAGCTCAATAAAGTAAAACTTATTGAAAACTGGATGGTAACCAAGGGAATACACACCTTGATAGTCACACCGCCTAGACAGCAAAGAGCCTCATCAGACGTGCAGACAAAGCTGATCCCTTTATGGAGATACGCACGAAGTTGCAGCTCGGATGAAGGTACTTGCGCCAGAAATCCGGCTGAATATCCGCTTAAGGGACTTCCTTAGCTCGTTTATGTTCCACTAAGTCCTAAGTCTCGCAGCTGGGATCCACATACGCGTTCATTGTTTCGCGCTGGCAGGTAATGGAAGCGACGCTAGAGCTTTTAAACAGCGCTCTTCTTCAAAACGTTAGGATCGTTTCAATGAGCGATGCTTTCTTTGAAGGTGTTCCCGTTCGGCACCGAGCAATTAGATGCGGACGGTTAATTTCCCAGCCGGAAATGGCGTGATTGTTCTGGCGATTGGTGCGCCGATGGATTGGCCATAGTAGAACTATGTACGACATTTATTTCGACTAGTTCTTAGAGAGGTTTAGCTAGGTAGAGCGACTGTGGTGGGAGAAAAGTCTTCTCACAGCTTTTTTTAAAAGACTCAACGGCAAACGCGTAAATAGCGCGACCAGTGAAGAGACAAGATTACAGTTTGAGTTTGCCAGTGCTGAGTAGAGGAAACTAGTTCGACTAACACCAATGTCAACTCTAAGTGGGTTTGTACAGACTGAAGTTGGCTACTGAAGATAGGTGACCAACGAGGCAAAAGGAAGACGACTTGAGTAACTGTCGGTGGCGGTCGGACTTGGAGATAGCGGAAAACCCCTGAGAGAGGTGCGTACGGCGGCATCAAAAACATAGCGGCGGTCTACTGTACTATGTACATGACTGACGGAACTGTCTCTGTGCGCAGAAACAGAGCAGCATACGATCAGCTCGTAACATCAACAATTTTTGGTTATCATCTGCAGACATGATTAACGATGCTATAGGAGTGAAAGTGCTTTATTGAATGGAACTAAACAACGACGTGTAGCTCAGTTGGTGAAGCGGTTGACGGTAGTGTTCAGTAGTGAGCTCAGAATCCTCGGAAAGCGATTGGTCGAAAGGACTTTACTTCGAGCCGGCAAATTAGGAAAGTGGTGCTGGGGAAGAACTGAGCGCAATGCTTTTAATAACTTCATGGGGAGCCTTAAGTGAGAACTCTTTCTGGCTTTGGTGGACAAGACAAACCGTCATCTTAGACAATTTCGAGCTACGCTTAGCTTTCAAACGTTACCGCAACTCCTCAAGGCTGATCGTGAGAAATTTAGCTAAGATAGCGGAAGGCTACAGTTCAGAAAGCCTCGCTCAGACATGGGTTAACTACTGATAAAGCTCTGGGTGCGTCTTCTTCCTTTGTGGTTCATTTGGTCAGCGCTTTATTGAGGATGGCGGTCAATACGCCCTACTTGTCCCGAAGAATGGCAAGATGCTCTCATTTTTTGCAAAAAAGACCCCAACTGTTCCATATAAGCCTGGCAATAAAATGCTGTCGACGAACATTTGAGTAGGCCAGACTATGAGCTGGCTCATATATAAGCTAAGCTACAGCTCTATTTATAAACGGATTCGTTAGGCATACAAAACATATGCCAATCGAAAGCTCTCTACGCGATTCTTTATAACTGACAAAGACGCCAAAGTCGAAAATTTCTTTCGTAGCTGCATCACTGTAAAAGCATACGACCTATACTTTCGATGTATGATACAATTTATGAGTCTCATGATGCGTCTATACGACGTCGAATGAAGAGAAAACGCTTTTTCGGCCTGCAACGTATTGATGGACTCGCATGCATCAGTGGTTGATCAGGTATTAGGATGAACGTCAGTAGATTAAATTTGCGGCGTCCACGTCGACTTGTTTATGATTTCTGCTAGTAATGGCAAGCTGTTCAACTCCTTAAACGTCGACTTGTGTTTTTTCCAACTATATAACAGCAATACGTGCATGACTCTGTTCGTGTGCCGCCTAAAAATTGGCACCCTTTTCATTTAGTATAAATTGAAAACAAGCAGCAAGGTTGTTGATGTATACTTTATTGAAATATTCGGCCCTCTTGACAAGGCGAAGTCGGAAATAGACTCACGGCGCACTATCGCATCTCGGCAAACTGCGGCCCAGTTGGCACAAGCTCGCTTACGAATTGACATCAGCAGACAGGTTGTTGGACAAAGAGAGTGATGGATGACACACCGTATTTTATGTACCTTAAGGCTTTGCATTCGTGGGCCAACAATTTTTTCTTAGCCGAGTTTACACGCGACAATGCACTACACGCATGTGCGGGCTCTACAAATACTTACATATGTGAGCTTAGACACCATAAAATTCCGCTTGTTTTCGAAGAACGAATATTTCTGGAAAAAGTGAGTAAGAGTCTTGCAAACATATTCCAGTTATGCCTTGAATATGAAAATATGATGCAGGATCCATCTTTGCAAAAAGTCGGCTATACATAATCAAGATAGAAAAAGATTTGTTTGCATCCGCCCAGACAATATAAAAAGACATTTTTGGCATAAAACTTAACTCTTTTATGTGCAGAGGTTTGTATTGCTTGCTAACTGTTTCAAATGATTCAATTATTGGGAATCGTTACGGTGTCATATATTTACGCGCACGCAGACGCGTCGGTGATTGCAAATCTGTGCGTGGCTTGCGAGATAAGCCAATTTTTACTGACTGCGTTTGGCGTTTTTTTCCTATCCGGCTCTTGGTACTTTGTGAATGTAATTCAACTTTTGGGGTAAATTCACCAATAATCAAGTCACGTGGAGCTCCTCCAACGTGTTTTCTCCCAACATATATGTTGAAAAGTCTGTCTTCCTGCGAAAGCTTTGTTTATTTCTCAACATCAGGCTATTTAAAATTTAGTACCATCGACAAACGAGCCTACAGGGAACCTTCTTCTCCTCTCTCCCGTCGATGGCAGTTAGCTTTTCGACCCTGCACGCATGGGGCGAATATATAGCGCCAAAATGTTTTTACCTTCTTCGTGGCACTAATTGAATCGTTAAAATACTTCAACGCCTCTTAAGTCAATGTTATTTAAGGCTGGTGAAGTGCTTTTGGCTCTAACAACTTGTGTCGTACATATCCGATGGAAAATGTATTCGTTACTACCATTAGAACAATAATCAAAAATCATTGAACAAAGAAACAACTGGTAACGAAAGTTGAAACTGGTAATGAAAGTCGAAGCCTCAGCTTTGATGTAAAGCTGGCCACGGCATCTTTTGAAGAACAGTTCCTCTTCAGTACAAAAGCTACACTTTTCGAATACTTTTCTTGTGACAACAAGCGGCCAGACGTACGAATTCGGAAACACATTGTCTTCTGATGCTGCACGATTGTTGCGACGCTATAATCTGTATCGCTTTATATATAAAGCGCATGCTTTAATTAAGCAAATTTCTGATGCTGCCTCGAATACCTCGCACTCAAACGCACGACGAATGATCATCCACAATGATCACTTGTCACATGAAAGTTTTTTCTCTCTCTTAAAGTCCATAGTCCGGGGTAGACTAAAAGAAGCCGCAACCTAATTGCCAGGTTCAACTCCGAGAATGAACTTAAGCGCGTGCACTCCGCTGCGCAAAGATTATTGCTGCTCACGAAGATCTTACAAGGACCAGGTTAAGTAGCTATCTCCGGTTCTACTTGACCGTCAAGACTAGCTGCACTTTCATAGAGAGTGCGTTAGAGCAGAAGAACTTTCGCGAGCACGGAAAGCTTCCCGTGAAGTGGCATTGTTCTCCCGTTTCACAATCTCGAGGGAGCCGTGTGACCGACTTTGGCACAAACGCTCGAAGGCCATTTTAATATATAACTGAAAGCAATGGGCACTTCGTAGACAATAAGCGACGTTTTGAATGCACGTTGGGTATGGTCGACGTGACTCTATATCCGCCTTTGCAGCTTTAGTTCTAAGAGCTTGGCTTGGTATCATACCACAATCGAGACGTATATGAGGTGGAAAAAAAAACAGCCTTAGCTGATGACCGCATCAAAAAATCTTAGGTCTTGGTCGTAGAACCTTACCAATTACCCTGTCTTTGAGATACATTTTCATTAGACCATAGTCATTACAGCACTGGGATTACCAAGGACATCCTCAGGGCAAGAGTTAACGGTCGTTTCATTTGTGCTTCTTACGACCTCAAAGAAATTCTCAGGCGGAAACTGATGTGGTGATAAAGCACGCGGAAAGCCGAAAAACGATTTTGCTGGTATAATGGCTCTCTTTCGATTGATCTTTTTACGTATACTACACAAAGAAGTCGCCTTTGTTAAGTTCTGATGGTGCCCAAAGCAGATGTCCTGCTGATTCTGCTTTCGGTCGGTAATCTACGTTTTGAAAAGTTCTTCTATTTTTCACTGTATTTATTGTCAAGGAATGCAGATCGTCTTTTAAAAAACTGCGCCTTTCACTCATATTCTGCGGTTTGTAAGACACACATACTATCGCCAATTGCGTAGGTAATTTTCTCAACGAGATTCCCGAAGAATTGGTATTGCGAGTTGTCAGCGCTGACTTTTTCCCCCTCATCATCTGTTCATATTGCTCAACGAGGTTATTCCAGCTCGGTAATTGCTGTGAATATACTTGGTATGGTAACAAAACATTTTTTGCATAGTCGATTAGTCTAATGTCATTTTAACGCCTTCTGGGGTTTACTCCTTGTCGCTAAAGGTTTTTTGAAAATATTGTTATTATTTTTTAGTAGCAAGCAAAAGGCAGAACATTGATTGCTGCAGTGCTGCAGTGGACCTTATCTACGTCATCGCACAAAGCTAAGGTGTATTTTGACCACAAGGATCCAAAGGTAACATCTTTGCTCAAGAAGCCATCTTTCTTGGCAAGGTGTGCCATTTTCATGGCTATGTGGGCTTGTGATGGGAAAGATGTAAAAGCTTCTCATATTAGATACAAGGGTACTCTACCGAAGATCTTCGAAACTAACACTTATAACCATAAAACAAGCTTTGAGCATTCAGTAAGCTATGTTCTTTCATAGGCAACTCCCGATTTTCAAGCGAACAGAATTTACACGAATTCTATCGTTCAATTATTATAGAATTACACTCTGGATTGACTATATCTTATGATCCTATAAAGAGTATTATAGCAGCAAGCAGACTATATCAAAAAGCGAAAGCAACTGAGAGAGTATATCATTAGAGCAAGCCAAAAAATGGTATGAGACACAAAGTAGCATTCAGCAATATTCAAATATAATAAGGAGTATTCTTTATTCAAAATTACAAGCAATCATCCCAATGACTGGCAAGTGGATCTTTTAAATCGCGAAAGCAATCGATACATATAACAGTTAGTCTCGACAGTTGAACAAAATATGCAAAGCTGCAAAACGAAATCAGAAACTGATCAGTAGGCTGTTGATCAATTTATCACAAATCATGAAGTATGTCGGATAACGGATCGAAATTCACAAACAATGTGGTATATAATGATTGATGAAACTTCATTTCTGTGCTTGTTTTGTTCAAGGTAATTATACAGTGCGTGTATAAATAGATTGTTTCTTTTGAACAATTAAAGCGATTTTGACGAAAATAAACGTACAAAGGCTTACCCAAAAACTTCTCAAGTACTAATAAAGATATATTACCTTTAAAACGATAAAGAGCACAGTGCTATCAGAGCCAATCCTTTTTATACGGACGGCAAGATTCTTATAAATTCGAACACAATAAACGCTTTGATAAGCAAGCCAAAAAGTTATGTTGTGCAATATAAGATACGACCAAAACCATTCACAAAAATGTAGCAAAATTTTCAAAACTCGTAAATAAAGTGATTGGATTAAACGGATTAAAAATGCGTTTTTGATCAAATAAAATTAATACTATTTACGCGTATTAATTGTTCAGATAACTTCAACTCAAAAGCCAAAAGAAAACAATGATGTGTCTGAAGAAGAAAATATCCAGAATCACAAGAAGCAACGGAATGTAAAAACATGTTTGTGAAATGGAAAGGATGCCCTGACAAAAACAACACCTGCTAACACAAGACAAGTTGGACTGTTTAAAAATATCAGAATGTCAGTGATATAAAAAGGTAGTTTTTTAGGAACCAAAAACGGTCTATGGCCTCTTCCAGTTATTTGCAAAGAACGTAATTTGGCCATCTTAGCTTTCTTTTCCAGCAAACCTTTTCTACAAACACCCACACCAGTAAGTATTTACACTTCACCTTGAACAGGATTGACTAATCTTGGCTGCTTTTTTTAACACACGAGAGCTTGAGTGTCTTGGTCACAACACCAAATACACAAGCTAACCATTCTTTTTTAGCTAAAGCTATGCATCATCCTTGATCTAGCTCCATAGTGAACTACCATTCACAGACTCTGTAAGAGCGACTCCTATAAACGAAGCAGCGACATTACCTGGTGAAAAAATTTAGAAACAACTTTACAAGCTTGAGCAGCCTTTTTCCTTTTTTCCCGTTATTGAATGTAGTGCTGATCATCTTTGGAAGACTTAAACTTGAAAAGCAGTAAAAAATTAGTGGCTGTAGAAGCTTCTTTTTTAGCAGTCGGGAGTTCATCACAGCTGACCGAAACGTAAGTGTTCATGTTTGCTATCTTCTGAGAGATAATGAAATCGAAACAAATCAAAATAGGCATTCAAAGCCACAAAGCAAATGTCTTGGCTGTTCTTTTATTCTCATACATTGATGTTATGGCTACTTTTATTGCGGAAGGCTTTTCATCACGTTTTTGTTGTAATGGGGTTTTGGAGATTTTGATTATCTTTCTTAATTGATGTAAGCAGCTGATTTATAGAGTTGCATCTAGGATAGGGATAGCGCACTTATATATTTTTCAAATTCAAGTTATATTAAATACCATAAAGCTTGTCAAATAAAGCTTATTTTCCCCCCAATCTTTTCCTTAATTACAAGCACCTTAAAGCATATTGAATTAATGTTGCTAAATATCGAAGGGTCTTTGACCGTCGGCTGGTCGACAGACAAGTCCCTGCAGACTAATCATTCCTAAATTGCTCATGGAGTCAAATGAGAGAGTTCTTTGGAGCCGTTTTGGACGTACATACGTACGATTTTATTCTCAGATACAAGTCGATCTCCATATCTATTCGCAATATAGTAAAGGGCTCCAAGCTTATCAGAGGTTTGATCAATGCGACACTAGATAGGGGGATTGATCTATTACTCAAGATTGCTGCATATTTACCACCGTAATGTGTTTTTTACCAATCTTTGGCCCTCTGGGAAATACCTTTTCATCTGCTTGTCATTGAAAAAAGCGGATTAGTATATATTTCACTTGATGATTACCACCTTCCGTTGCGTTGTCTTATAGATTGAGGGTCAGAGACACTCTGATTCCCTTAGTGTGTCCGTCTACTGGCTGAATGTTTGTTTGCCTCCGAACGAAGTTGAAGAAGTCCTCGCCAAGTTCGAGCGGTCGTCAGGCTGGAATGGATTTGAACCAGACTTTTTTTCCTATCGGTAATTGCTTAAAAAGATATTATTATGCTTCAAAGTTTAATTTTCATCTCCAATGTAAACTCCCATGAGATCTGACTGTTGGATTTTTCGCACGATCGCCATCAAAACGTTTAGTATAGAGATCACAGATCCCAAAAGGGCCCTCTGGTTATTCTCGCCATCAAATAGTGTTACTCGATAAGCTTTATTTACCAAAGTGTACAGAATAAAATTATCACGTATTCGTTTCTTCCCTTCTCGTATGGAGTTGGTAAGTTTATTTCCTCACGAAAGATATTGCTCCCCAAAATATCGCGAAGCACTTTGTATGTTCCAGACACCAGGTTATATCCAAACTGATGCCACGAGCCATATCAATTGGAATAAGATTCAATTTGTAATTATACGCTGCAATTCAATCATAGTTGTTTCTAAATTACTGTTTTTTCATTGAAAAGTTTGCCATCTACATCAATATACGCGTTTTGTTTCTGGAATACTAGAATTTCGAACCCGAATTTCCTTCTTTGTATTATAATATTTGGGTTGATAGTGTGATGATCAATTATCTGATCTCGGGTATTCTTTCAAAACGTAAAAACAGTCGCTTCAACTTTAGTTTATAAGTCTTATACACTGTGTGTGTCGTCGATGTCACTTTATGTATCCTTCCCATTTCCAGTGTCCACTAAGTTTCTTTGACTTTCCATTGATGTCATAAAAGGTGATGCATGCATTCCTATCGTTGTCATTGTTGGGGCTGCTTGTGTTCCCATAGTCGTCATAGAAGTTGTTGCTTGTTTTCTTATCGCTGTCATTGCTGAAGCTGCTCGTGCACCTGCTGACAGTATTGTTAGAGCCACCTTCCTTGGCAATTGTTGGCGTTTTGAAGTTTCAATACTTAGATATAAATCAGTTGCGCATTGAGCTCGTTTGTACCGACCATTCTTTATGCGTGTTCATTGGACCTCCTCACCTTTTTCTATAGCGAGTCGCTTTCGTTTATTTTGTCGGTCGCGGAGATATTTAAAACTTAAAAGATCATTACTTTCATTGGCACAAAGTTTGAAAAGTTGCAAATCTTTTCGAATAAATTCTACGAGCCTAACTCTTTTTAATATTACGATCATCTGTTTCTATCAGTATAATTAATGAATTGGAGTCTCCATATCTAACAAAAAAATGATTGACGATGCTCAGAATAATTGTGCTGTATGATCCATTCATAATCGAGAGCCATTGATTTTTAGATGGTGTAATTGACATCAGCTGACCAATTGAGGTCCCTTGTGGATTTAATTACGTCACCATTGTTGCTGGTGAGCTAAAACGATCGTTTCTGAGGTTGAAACAAACTCAATAATTGCTGATAGGATGTACTTGTGGAGAGACACTACTTAAAGATACCTGCTTTGCTGTTTAAATGATTGATGGGTACTGATTTCAATCACATATAAAATATTGTTGTTTGAAACAGTGATTCGAGGAGTTTAAGTAGCCATTTGAGAACAAGCTTTGGTTTATGAGTTTTAATAAGTAGGTAGACGAGAAAATCCACTTGAACCAGAAGAAACTGCTGCTAAGCAAGTAATTTCGTTGTGCATATCACGTCTCTCAACGTGATATGCACAACGTTTTTACCTTAAAGAATTGAATAAATGTGCACCGCTACTAACTAACCCAGACTCGATGTAGTTTGAAATATTTACATACGAATAGCAATCATTTAGAAGCGTGATCTTGATAAGTTGCCGATGTAGGAACCAACACACAAAACGTATTATTGTTATATGATTTCTTTTGATAATGAATCGAGAGCTGTACATCTGCAGGTCCGACAGCTCAATTTCTTGAGGTTTGAGCTCCACGCTTGACCAAGTATACTTGAACTTTTTTGAAAGCTTCAAGCCATTGCAAGCAATGTTTTTACGATTGAAAAGATAGTGCTCGTCATTGTTGGTTCTTCAATTAAAATTATTCTGTATTTGACGAAAGCTCAAAAGGTTTTGTTTTTGCACAGAAACAAAAATGCAAGTCCGAGTTGCTAAGCAAACTTCGTTAGTAGATCAAGGTGTGATTTCTTGTTTATAATGCGAAGCTCTTACGATTTTTGTGAAAGAGCCAGCTCTCTCGGTGGGTTCTTGAGTAATCCCCAATTACGATGCAGCATTATCTCACGATTCATTAATACAGAAGTAGCTTGCCTCAATTTAGCTATAATCGAAGTTGGTCTGATGGCCTGCAATGTCATCTTCAATCGCTTTCTTAAAGTATTTATTCGGAGTAATTGATAATAATTTTATGCATCAACTGCATATATTGTTTGAGTCATAAAAATCAATTGGTCTTTGGAAGTGTATTGCTGATCGAATGTGGAATTGTTCCGCTTTTATTGTAAGCAAACTGGGATTGTTGAATCTTCAATGAATGTGATATTTGGCAATAGTACATCACTTAATTATATGTCCATTAATATTGTATCACTTAGCGATGAAGTTCCTGATACTAAACCCAATGAACTAATTTTCAATCTTCCTAAATTGCTTGTTTGGAAGACTAAATTGTGTGCTGTAGATGCTTAAAAAACGCATCTCTAATAATAATTCAAAACAAATATACGTTAATATCTAATTCGTGAAAGTGAATATTTGCTTATCTGTAGTGACTGTTCTGCTACTTTAAATAAGTTGATATTCTTTAAGCTTGAAGATAAACGAAAGCTAAACGGAGCGTTTTGCTAATAGTTTTGTCAACCAGTACGAGTAAATTACAGATTTAGCAGCGAGTTGACTTTTGTCAGTGATATCGCTAAAAGGGATATATATGTATACGAGTCGTTGTATTTAGAAAGGTTTTACCAAAAGTCGAGATCTGTGTAGTGTTGTGAAACATAACGGTGAGAGCTACTTGAAGTGAGCCAACTCTACCGGCTATAAGTTTTCCTGCCATTGAATTACCTGGGGTAGCACTTGATGCAACCGTTAAAAGAGAGAGGGAATAAGCCCCATCCATTCCCAGAGTCGGTTGTAATACGTTTGAAACGTCATTGGTATTTTGATTTGAGGGCTCGCAACACGATCGTATTTCTTGAAGATGTAATGAAGACTAACTAAAGAATTTTGAACATATGATACTACGTATTAGCAGCACCTCCTGCCATAGTAACGTCAGCTACGTATCCACCAATACCTTGTTACTGAATTTAGAAGAATTGCTACTTCGCGTTGTTGGCCAATTAAAAGGGATTGTAGGTGTATCGTTGCCCCAGTGTCATCAGAGGTACCGATTTGTTGTAAAATCCACGTAACATGTTGAATTGATCCGCTATTAAGAGCTGGAGTTATTTCCAGAATCAGGCCAGTGGCTACAGTCGTGACAGCATTGACTGAATTATTGAAAAAAACATCCCCTTGTATTGAAGTTGCAGGATTACTTCTACTTTGTGGGTAATAAGGTTTGCATACAGCAACTCTGCAATCTGGACCATTCTGTAACAAAACTATCATCACATCATTCAGTTTTTGTACCAATACTATTTATGAGCATTGCTCGTAATAATTCTTTTTCAGTTAATTAAAGCCGCTGATTTATTTGGAGTGTTCCAATACTCAAATTTGAAAAATCATGAGAGTAGATGCAGGTGTATTTTTGACCGTTACTACATAACGAACGACTACATATGAATCTCGAAGCCAGTCGAGCCATTCAACTGCGCATTAATTATGACACTTCCCGATCAATAAGAACCGTTGTTGTCACCAGCGACACAGTCGTCAGAGTTTTCTTCACTCTGTGCTACGTGAGGTTAAGTCGTCGAGTCATACAAAAGGAATCTGCTAGTTCCGTGCTACTACTCATCATTGAAATTGAAAGTTAGTGTCTTTTAAATTTTGATAAGCTATATATAATCATCAGGTTATGATTTCAACTCAAGGTGAATTTGGTGAAGCGATCGCTAATGAATTATAAGAACTCGCAAGTCAGCTATCGATAATATAGTAGACTTTAGAAACATCAAAGTTTCAAAATGTGATTGAAGCAACACTATGTTACTCCGCTCTGTGTCAGGCGTTCCGTTGTTGCATCAGGTTTGTATTGGCAACAATACATACTTGATTTGATGGGTTTAGGATACTGGGTCTTATAAAGTATAATGAGAAACACTATCAAAGAAAATATGACCTTTATTGTGTATTACGGAGTATGTTGTATCCTTAATGAAGCAACATAATCGATTTGGTTTATTGGGACTTATTTACGAATTGAGTACAAAAGTTTCGCTTCGCGTACATAGAGTCCCTATGAATAGAATCAGACGATACAGAGGAAGTGGAGTAGAACAAGTTGCTCCAAAAGATTAAGATTCGAATCAATCACTAAAGATTGGAATTTTTGCGCTTCAAAGAAGTGGTTTTCAGCAAAGATGGATTCGTTAATAAATAATTTCGAAATACCTTTAACAATACTGAATGTACAATACGAACAGTGGTGCTTTGATAATGTACATAATCGAATGTTGCGTATTGTCAACATTGGAAACGACAAAGTTGATGGAGAGTTGTGTTGAGACATTACGACAAATACGACGAAATACTGCTTTTCGTTGATGATTGACACTTCTTGATACTTGCTAACTTTCTCTACACACTCAGATGCAGAAGACTTCTATTTTCGAATACTTGTATAAATTTCTGAGCATCTCGGTATCTCGGTATCGTTTGGCTCATATTCCCAGCATGATTAGTAATACCGTTATCAAATATATTTAATGTCCATGACCCCCTTAATGCATACCCCTAATGGTCTCTGATTGGCTGGATCAAACACCATTGGATTTAAATGTTATGTAGGGATCTGAGTCAACTTACAGCATCCAGTATAACCTGATAGTACTACTAGTTGATTGTTTGCTCGTTCGTGCCAATCTTAATAATGTTTACCTGCTTCTAAGAACAATGATCGTCTGTCGCGAACTGTCAACTTTCATACGTGCAAATTTGCAAGGGTTTTTGCATTGCGAGTGTTCATTGTATGTTATCGTCGAGGTAGTTCTACGTACTCTTAACGCTTTCATAGCCACTTACCGATCCCTTCTTGACGGTATATATCTCTACACCGCAAAAAGGTCATATCAATGAATCGCAAAAGTTACTCACTTTTCAGCAAGTAACCACATACCAATAGCAGCCGCCAGACTGTAAGTTGATATTTTGTAGGAATACCGCCTCAGCTAAGTTTGCGAAGCTGGTCCAAATCAACAGCTTTCTTTGCCAATAATTGCTCAAATTGCATGTAGCGTAATTTTCCCGACGCATTGCGTGAGGACAGACCTGACGCAATAGACCTCAATGAGCATTTTAGGGCGTTGCTCACACTGGCGGTAATTGGCCTGTATTCGCTTTCTTCACTGATCCCGGCAAAGCTTGTGGCTTTTGTTGCGCCAAAAACTCTGGCGTTGCTGTATACCAGCTGCAATACAGCAACGCCAAGTTTTTGGCGCAACAAAAGCCACACAGATTTATGCAATGCAGTCCAAGAAGGCTTCGATGTCGTCTTGTGCGGTGAAAACTGTATAATCACACGAAAGCCAAACTTAGACATTAATTGTCAAGCCTAAGCATTACCAACTAGCAGACTGATCATATCGTCACTAGATGGATTGTTTGTTGTAGCTTCCATCTTTGCCGTTGCTGCAAACGTATCGAGCTCACGGCGAAGAACTTTCCTGTACAGAGAGCAATATTAGCATTTGCATCCGACATAGAAGACGATGATCGCGCGATAGAACTCCGAGTCGAACACGTTCAATCGTCTAGTAAAAGTGGTGTGGTGGATCAAAGAACGGATGAGGGGCTGGTTAGCGAAAGGGGGGGGGCTAGTTAGCGGCTTCCTTTAGATATAGGAATCTTGCGTTGAGTGACACCATTTGATTAGCTGAAATATGAATAGAGAGAACATCTCTCACTCGCACAAAGGAAACGGATGGATACATGGTGAAGAGAAAGGGAAACGCGTTCCCTGTGAAGATCGATGCGAGCGAGTCTGTGGGAGACTTGGAGGACGCAATCGCGGAGAAGCAGAAGTATGACTTTGCTACGAGAACGCTGCACTTGTTCCTCGCCAACTGAGGCTGCGTTTGGACACGTGGTACGATAGCTGCACAATCTTCTTCCTGAAGCATCAGCAAGCGCTATTCTGTTTGATCGCTGCTCGTTTTGGTTGATCAAAAGCCACAGAACGGTTGCTGTCAAAGTTCAAATTGCACGATGGACCGACAGTGGATCGAAAGTATTGTTCCAAAACTTCATTGCTGACAACGTATCACCATGGGTGTCGCGCTTGACTCTTATTTGCATGTGTTTGGGCGTTGACGTGGTAGAGGGCGATGCATTTCTTGGTCGTGGCGCTTATGGACGTGTGTTTAAGGTCATTCGACAAGATGGACAGGTTTTTGCGCGAAAAATCGTGGAAAAATGTTTCATGGGACTTCTTTATAAAGAGAAAGAGTCCTTGACGCGCGCCCAGCACACAGGCTTGACAGCAAGTCTTGCGTCAGTGCTGATCGAACTTCCGGAGAGTGCGGCGCTTTTGCTGCCTCCAGTTGGGAAACCTCTGCCTCATTTACGGACATGATAAGAAGTGCGGAGCCTCTCTGGACTGTTATGGCAGCTCCACGCGAATGACCTGGTCCATAGAGATGCTCGCGTGCCAAACGTGATTCTTCACTGAGAAAAGCTTTTCTGGATCGATCTCATAGAAGTGATGGAAGCGACCCCTTATTTAAACGGACTTGATGCTGAACTTCTCACAATATCCACACTCGGCAGTTCTCGGACATTTGAGCTAAATCCGGCGCTGGTGCAATTGATTGACAAGTAGAGCGAAAGGGCTACGAGCGAAAATCTTGATCGTCTGGCCCAGGCTATCTGTCGATACCTTGGTTTCTCTAATTAGTTTGCAATTTTACACATCCGTAATTTAAAGTTATTTACTTTATGAGATCAATTTCTTCCGCTAAATTTCTCTCTTATAGCCTGTCCAAATCGATAGTGTTTGATGGTAGCGATTTGCCTCCGACTCTCAGCTACTTCTTAAATAATGCATCATTTCCCGAAAGGGGTTTAATACGCTGAATAAAAATTTGCCACTCTAATACCAGGTCCACCAAGTTCCAACTTGAGATATTGACTTTAAAAAAAAGAAGCTAATTCTTCACAAAACCATTCAACTTTTTTTCATTTATTCCAGGTATAATTGAAATAGGATAGCATTAGGATGCCCATTAGGTTATATAATGCCCACCCTACTAACCATGCTTTTCGGCCTAAATTGGCTGATTAAAAAGCAAAGAGGTTTCATTGCAGACCGCAAGCGCAACCAATGTGTTCGGCTTTGAAGTCGTCATATTTGTGATCACCAACGCGTCTGCGTGCGCGTAAACCGATGGGCATCGTAACAATTAAACAGCTATCCTGGTATCGTTCTGTTATCAAAAGTAGATAAGGGACTCCCTCGAGCAACTTGCACCGCATGGACTCCCTCGAGCAACTTGCATCCCATGTGTGCAAGGTCATCTGAAAATGTGTCTACATTGCAGCCTCGGATAAATACAACACTACAACTGACAGCGGAAGTCTACAGCGTCCACCCGTTCCGATTTGCATACACAAAAGTTGCAGCGTCGCTACAATCGTGCAGCGTCAGAAGACAATGTTCTTATGAGTTCGTACGTCTGGCCGCTTGTAGGCTCAAGAGAAGTATCCGTAAAGTGCACCTTTCGTTTGAAGAGGAGGGATAATTTTCTTTCAAGGATGACCTGGCCAACTTTACTTTATAGCTGTTATAGCTGTTGTAGGCCGGAGCTCCAACTTTCGTTATCAGTTGTTTCATTGTTCAGTAATTGAAGATTATTGTACCATCTGGAATTGAACTGCCTTTTGCATCTTTGCGTTTTAGTCTTATCTTGTTTGACCAATCATAGGCCAAAATAGGGG
This sequence comes from Plasmopara muralis, assembly GCA_003676415.1. Classification (NCBI taxonomy): domain Eukaryota; phylum Oomycota; class Peronosporomycetes; order Peronosporales; family Peronosporaceae; genus Plasmopara; species Plasmopara muralis. Next base: position 44,465 of record RCHQ01000021.1, on the reverse strand, counting down.
CTCTCTAAGGGCCTTTTACCTATGGGCGTCGTAACGATTGCCTTAAAATGTTGATATCGTTTTCAACAATTCATTAAACAGATGTTTGTCCCAACGCAATTTCGACCGCTGAATGATCTGATCTGTGTTGTCACAACTTACAATTCGTTCATCATTAAATACGTGAAATCTTAAAGTCTTATGCTATCGATTCAAACAATTGACAGCGCGAGACCCAGCATACGCTCACAAGTTAGCATTGCAATAAAGGATACTGTAAAGTTTCTTCCATCGTGTCATTTCTAACGTAGGTTTACCGATCCCGCAAGTACGATTTAATTACCGCCTCAGCAACTTTTATTCGACTGATTATAGCTACAGCCTCAAAACTATTCAACAGAAAGTTAGCGCCTCACTTTAGTGCTAACTCTTTTTTTGCATTTATCGCCCCATTCATGAGCGTATTCTCAACACAACGCTGCCGTTTGTGCCAAAGTCGGCGGTAACACGGTGCCACTAACTCTGCAAGGCCGTGAATGTGCTGTCGACTTTGCTCCGCCGAAACGCCGCACAATTGAGGCATTAAATACGAACAGAGCTGTAAAATACTCGAGTGCTCGCCTGTGGCGCTTTGCAGGGGTGCAAGGAGACCCCACCCACAGTCGCGAATTTCAATACCCTTGGCATTGCCGTGGGGTACACGATTCAAACGATCAGCCACCGACTCCCATACAAACACAACACGGTCAGTGGCTCTATCCACGACGCGCCGTATCACGCAACGGACAATGAGTTCCGTTTCCGAAGGACGATGGTGATGCAATGGCATGGGACTTTTAAAACACAGCGTGTCACTCGACGATCCCCCCATCACAGTGGCCTTCGACTCAGCTTCCATGCATTGCCAGACTGCAGCAGCACACGAGTGGACATCAAAAGGCAAGATCTTGGCGTCTTTTATCTCCATCACTGGCCCCCGATGTTCATCGAGGATCATTTGCATCTCCTGCACTTCCTGCTTGTCGCGCGTCAAGCCACCTTTACGAAACACAGTGTCCATTTCCGCCAATCGCGCTTCTAAACCCGACGCCAGGGATGCAAACACGGCCGTTTCTTCCGCGTCACTTGTGTAAGGTTGCTTGACACCAAGTCCACTCGCCGACGTTTCGACATCCGAGGTGGCATTCATCGACACTTTGCATCGCTTTTGCAATAGTTTCTCCAGTCCTTTCGAGAGCTTGAGCTGTTCTTGCAACAAACCCTTGAGTCGCAAATTTTTCATCTCTGCCTTGCTCTTTTCTTCCTTTTGATGCTGAGCCATCCGCTCCCACACGGAAAGGATAAACAATCCATCCGTGGACTCGCCCGACGTCTCGACCTTCACTAAAGGGGACGCAATCTTTGGTGAGTACATGCCAGTATTCTCCGTCTTGATCCTACCAGTCGCAATCGCGGTGATCGGTCGGTATTTCTTGCGAGGCATTCGTGATCGCACGTGCTCGAGCTCACGCTGGAGCTCTTGCACCTGCGCGCGCAGTCGTGTCAGCTCATCTTTCTGTCGTTTACGGGAATTGTTCACGACTCCAGAGGCGTTTGCCGCACAGCCTCTCTTCAGCGGGCTTTGGGTCGTTGACGCCACGGGCTGAGCAGGTGGAAGTGGCATGGGCCGTGTCATGAGTGATCGTTCCGACGGACTTTGCCTTGGCAAAGGCATCTGACTCGAAAACGGCTGCACGAGATCACGCGGAAAGGCAAAGCGCTGGTCACTACAAATCGACGGGATTCGAATCGTGGGCAAGGATGGCAGTGGAGCACTTTCCGTGGCGGTACTTCGCTGCGGTCGCAACGAAGGCAGCGAAGAGGGCGGTCGAGTCACTGTAGAGGCTTTGCTCCCATTCGGGCCAGCACGAGCAAGGAGCTCGACGATCGTCAGTGCCGTCGCATTGCGCCGTTCGGCTTCCTCATTGCTGTCATGACGTGGCTGCATGGCAGTATGGGGCATCAAAGTACTCTGCGTAGTGTCGGTCGGCGTTGCGCGTAATTGAAGCGGTGGAAAGACAAGGGGCGTCGCCATTGCTGGGTGTGGTACTCCCAAAGCCTCGGGTGACGAGGTAGACACGATCGAAATCTTGCGTCTCGAAGCCTGTAATTGATGAACTGCTGGGGTTCCCATGGCTTCTCGCGACGTGGTGGCGGGGAGCGACAAAAAGAAGGGGAAGGAAGGCCCAAACCCGAAAAATGATGATGGCACCCTAAGATCAGGATAATCACGTGGCTATTTATCCAAATGGTGAAAATGGTAACCCGCTGAATATAATGTTGATGCTATGGCTTTGAATGGTAGATTAGACCTTGAAAATGTTATAAGAAATATGGAAAAGGCCGTTTCCCAACTGCCGATTGCAGGGTATGGTATGCGTACCGTAATCTAGACGGCGGTCTAAACATATTACTGTACTATTCATTGGAAAATTTTTACAGCGAGTCCCTCTCAAAGCTGAAGTAGGTAAATTGAGGCGGACAAGGCCCGTATTAGTGAATACTTTGACGCGTGTGTTCAATTTATTTATATTAGTTTGCTTTTGCTACAAATATACTGTACAGTATTCCTTTCCTTATGCTTCACCCTTCAAAACCGCTGACTGTAGATTGCATATATACCACAGCTATATCAAACTTGGGTACTGTATGGTTGACCTCACCTGTAGGAGTAAACAATAAGCATTTTGAAAAATAGAATGTGACACATGACATAAAGGCTCGGATAACTAATATAACATAATTGTTTTCTACCTGCCTCTTCTACTGCTTAGGTCAACGGTCGACGCTTGCGTCCAATCTATTTTTTGTCGCACCGGTAAAGGACGATGTGAGTCTATGCGACTCGAAAGATTCCGGCCGTTCGAATGCGAGCATCATTGTCATTCGATGCACTACGTGTTCATTGCAAACCCTGGAAAAATTGTTATTAAACTGATTATGAGGTAGGATTTTGTTGCTGGCTCCGATCGTCAACCGCTCACGCTGAGCGACTGCCCAGAACAAACACTTGGTGCCCATCACTTGAGACTTGTAAGTTATGTATGGATGGAATCCTATACAAATTATCCCGAGATTTTCACAAATTATAGTGACGGTGCTCGATTGACATGACCAGGGTCCGCAATTCGCTTTGCTCGCGCTTTATGGTAAAGTACCTAGAGAGTTGAATTATTGATGCACGTCGCTCCACAACTACTGCACGATCATGCTTTGCGAAGTTCCCGCGCAATATTGCCTATGCTTTGCGTGCTCAAAACATTGTGGGCACATACCAAATGGCCTTCGATCGCATAGAGTGAACATATGGATAAATGTCGCCTAGCCGTTTGCTTATTTTTTGTTTGTTTCTTGACAAGTGTCATCGAGAAACGTGGCTGCAGCACTCTCTCGGTAGTAGGGAACTTGTATCTTCTAAAATAGTAAGTGGCCCTTCCTTTTCAACTCACCAGGACGTCACAAATTGCTGCGCGAGAAACGTCGTGAACTTTGGGTCAAAAGTAAAATGGGTGTATTATACGGTCAAATTAAGACCATATGTTGTGCGGTTGGTCAGACCATAAGTACTATTCGTGTAGTTGATACTGATATATTGCCTATCTTGGGAAGACAAGTAGTTATTAATTATATTTTGATTTCTTCATTCTTTGATTTTCGTAAGTAAGCAAACCGTTTTTTGGCATAGAAGCACTGTAACCAGATCTCTTACTATGCAGAAGTATGCTGTGTTGGAAAAGGTGGCACTTTGGGATCATTAAGCCACTTTTCAAGTGTAAAATTCGCGAGATGGGTGACGACAGCGAACCGGACTCAACTTCCTCATTAGGCGACGGCAACGGGTCCTCTGCTCAGCCGTGGAGTGAGCGTATCCACGATAAGCGCGCAAAGGCCTTCCGCTTTACGACCGTGACCGACATTGCGCTGCTGCGTGAAGTAATCGACAACAAACCGTGGGCAAGCTCTCATGGAGACATGGCCAAGACGTGGGAGTTGGTGGCTTCCGCCTTCAAGCGGATCGTGCCTTGGTCCACAAATGACGGTCGTGCGTGCAAGCGCCGCTACTTGGCGCTCGCGGAGGCTTATGGTTCGGGGAAGCTACAGAAATTGCGGGGCTCGGGCACACCACCTATGAACGCCGACCGTGCGAAGCTCCTGGCCCAATGCCAAGCTTTGGTATAAAGAACCTAACGATATTATTGCAATACGGCATAGTGGTCACATTGTATGCTCATGTGATATCGTAGATGAATGATGAACATCGGCGACGCAAGATGGTGAAGGGGGTCGATCGAAAATCCCCTGTGGCGCAATCGGCACTGGAAGATGCGGCTAGACTTTCTAGCAAAGGCGAGAAAGAGTATAACGCCATAACAGCAGAGGAAATAGTGAGGACAGACGGCTCTGGACCGTCAACAGGGCAGAACTTGACTTTGTTACTTAACGACCCGAAGGTCGTGCTGCGGCAACGAGAGCTCGAGCTCGAGGAAAGACGAATGAAGCTTGACGAACGACGGGTCAAGTTGGAAGAGCAGCGTTTTGACCAGCAAAGGCAGACTGCCGAGAAGCAGATGGAGATGATGAGTGCACAGACGAATGTGTTACTTCAGCTGGCGGCAAAATTGGCTGGCCCTCCAGGGCCACAGTAAATAGACGAAGTGGTAGTATGGTTATAAGGTTTGTGTTCTTTGCAAATAAAGTGTGGTAGTAACTGATATAAAGTTATAAAATGCATAGCGAAATGTTGACTTAAAGTTTTAGGCTGGCTTTTATAGATGCAATTATTTGATAATTCATTGTATCGAAGACGCAAGAAACAAATTAGAGAAGTTTTTTTACAAATAAACGAGAGCTCAGTCACTATACAAACTCATGTGATGCAATCATTTACTTACGACGACACAACTAAACACCTTTTAACTCGAGCTAGTCATTAAATCACAAACGGTAATGCTTTATGCTCTAAGCTGCATGAATATCATAGCTAAATTGCGTGCCAAGTTTTGTGTGCGCTCGTCGTTGCTTCTGGCGCTTTATTTCCTGATAAATGCGCAATTGAATGTCTTTATTGTCCTGCTTGCGACGGACCAAGGCTTGCTCAGCTTCGCTTCCAAAGTGGTTGTAGACCTCGCGTAGTCGCCGTGTTTGCTGGAGACAGCGATTCTGAACTTGCTCTGCCTTTGCATCGTTTTTCAACTGGAATTCACTTAATTTGTTTTCAGATTGAAGCTGTTTTAGTTTTCTCTGTTGACACAATAGCAAGGTCAATGAAGCACAAGATATTTTGAAATAGTCAAAATTCATAGACGTACAAGCTCTTGAGCACTGCGTTGTTTCAGTGTATTTTGAACAAGTGTGCGACCGTCTGAGCGGCCAAGGGCGTAGTTCAGCTGCAAAATTGTCAAAGAAGGTAAAGCTTTGCTTCGGATGAGATCCAAGAAAGCGATAATCGCTTTAAGCTCGGGATTGCGGGATAGATTCAGCTCATGAAGTTGTTTGCAGTTTCCTTGAGCCAGCTCCTCGGTGAGCCGAAGCAGTCCGCGATGTGGAATCTCATTTTCTACCAAAAGGTATAACTCTTAAAACAAGTCGGCTCGAAATTTACAGTCAAACGATAACGTACTGCTGAGATCAAGCGACCAAAGGATTTGAGCTGAGAGTGAACGCAAAAATACGCATAAACGTGCGATGCCTTCCCCCCGTGCGCAATTTGCTACACAGCCACAATGAATGGTACTTTATCTTTCAATTATTCGCTCACCTACCCGAGAGATCAAGATGCTGTAGCCGTGGACAACAGTTTGTAGCTAGTGCGGAGCTAAGTGTCTCAAATTCCAATGGTCCTAGTTTGTTGTCTATGATTTTGTCAGTCTCGAAGATACATCAATCTTATAGTTTTCCAAACGCTATTACCTGCAGCTGCCAGCGATCGAATGTGTGGCAATTTGTTTGCTCGTAGCGCCCGGCTGAAAATGTCAATCGACGATCTTATGGCATTGTTTGAGATGTCCAAATGTTGGATTTTCGATGCTGCTCCCTCCAACATTGCAGTGGCTATTGTTTGAAATCCATCGTCACCAAGTTGCATACCTGATCAAATTGAGCAAATCCAATTGAAAACCAATGTTAAAAACAACTTCATAGACCCATTTAAAAGCAGTTTTCAGCACTTGAAATCGTGAGTGTTCTAAGTTCAAAGCAAGTTTCCAACAAAGAAAAATCCGAGATGGAGACCCTTCCGCGTCGAGTTGCTGCTTGACAGGTGTCAAGCGAATTATTACTCACGTCAAGAATGCGTAAGTGCGGACAACACGGAGGTTTAATTCGAAATGTTGCTAAAAAATGTCCTATAGCCATGTCATCTTCTGTTATGGCCACACAATGCAATTCTTCAAGATTTTTTAGATTTCGTGCCTCGATCTGGTCACGTAGCATTTGTAGTGTGGCTAACGCGCACAAGTTGTATGATAAATTTAGGATCCGTAGCGCAGGGGTTGTCGAAAGCCACGTAATGACACGTTGAAGGTCTTGATTGGTCATTTCAGCGTCTACAAGTGGAAGGTTCTAAAAAAGCGCAGCAAAAAACAAAGAAAAGCTTGTCACGTACTGGAAAGGTCGATGTCTCTCAAGGTTCTAAACCTCTCGTGCTCAAAACTCCAGCTCCAATCTCGGACAAATCGACTGCTGAACGCATTTTTCGTCAAGCACAGACGCTGGAGATTCTGAAATGGTGCTTTTCGCCATAGTTCAGCGAGATATTTAAATTGCAAATCTTCTAATGCAAGTTCTGAATATAGGAATGATAATTCTTATTAATGGGCTCGAATCAAAATTGAAAACAACCCATACCACTTAATTCTAAAGATCGTAAGCGGGAACTCACGTGGTCCATGAACAATGTCTGCATTAACTTTATAAAATGTTGTCCATTGCAATCGCTCAGACCATTCACTTTGCGAAGTGAGATTGAATGAACACGAGCGAAATAATTTTTAACTCCATTGCTACTGTCATCTTCCGCATACTTGAGCATTTGAATAATTTTAACGACATCTTTTGCATTACCTCCATTAAATATTAGAGCTGGGGTCTTGCCAAAACGCCGGTAAATCCGACTTGTATGAGGAAATGCATACGAGGCAAGGAATGTTTGTACCGAGTCCGTATGATTAAATTCGAGAGGTAAGGCATTTGACGCATTGTAAAAGGAATTGCAAGTTGAACTAGCTCGCACTCGATCAACGATTGGCAGATATTCCATCACTTTCTTTGGAAGGAAACTCTCACGATTTTCCAACAATTGATAACCGAGATATCTCTTAAGGCGAGAACGAGGACAATAGAAATCGTAATAAGCTTTGACACTCGCACGAACCGACTTGTTTACGTACGCAATCACGCGAGCTGGCTTGAACGGATCCATAAAGGCGAAAATGCGAGCTAACAACACGACAGTCCGCGGGCTCGAGTCGGAAAATAGAACTGGAGGACGGTTGTGAGCTACGAAGATGTACTTTTTTTTCGTATGATACACGCAGATGCAATGGTTTACAATAGATTTCAGCAGCTGGGGTTCATTTTGAGCGATGTCAATGCTCAATCGCGTACTAATAATCTCTTGCTCTTTCGCAACCGTCACGAACGTCTCGCCACAACTAATTTCACGAAAAGTGCCATTTTTTTCCTCATCCCCACTTTCTTGATCGCTAGGACCAAGTGAAGCTTCAGAAGGTACGGCCGCATCGTCTTCTAATGTCGAGTATGTGGGTTTCGGATCCGACGCCGCTAAAATCTGCTTGCTAGTTTTGTTTGAACGATATTTGAATCGCTGAGCAAGTCGCCTTTGGAGCGATTTTAATAAACTCGTTCCAATGCCAGTCTTCTTTGATATCCGAATACCAATTCCAGTCGTTAAAGCGTCTTTCTTGACCGCACCTACCGACAGTATCCAAGGCTTTACCATTGGGACGCGACTTTTGTTTCGTGGCATATGCCTAAATTTAGGCCTAAAGAACACAGAAGAGGGAAATCAGTAAAAGTAAAGTTTATGCTTTAATTAAATAAGCGTAGCGAACAGCGATTTTACATCGGACCCAATCGTGACATTTGGCGCCATCAAATTAAATTTATCTCGACTTCAGTATAATGCACTGAGGCATTGATATCTTCATTTTTTTTCGGCTAAAGCGAAAAATGCGTCGTGACATTAGTTGGCCAAATATTGCCTCTAATACATTGAATCATGGAGTGGGAGATACAGAAGTATAGTTTTTAAGCTCCGAATACACGTCAACGCAAGCACAACTATAGGACAACTGCATTCAGCAAAATTTCGATGCTCACATCGTTGTCGCGTCTCGTTAAGACTTACAACGCTTGCATCAGTCTACAAAGCATCACATTTCTTCAACAAATTGCGAGCAAAATTAGTAAGCAAGGAAGAATGGTCAAACACATTAAAGAAGTATAATGCCACGTCAAGTACCCCTTTTTATTCTGCATGTTCAACATCAGCTTGCATAGACTACGCGTACAATTTGACTTGTGACCCAAGATGTTTTCCAAAGTCGAAAAAATGACAGAGCCCTTATTTATTCAATTTTATAGAATTAGTATCTAAATAAGAAGGCCCAATTAGTTAAGCTGTCTTAACGATGGACCCTCTACACGAGCAGCCACTGCAAATTACTGGCACTTTGGCTGAAAACGTAAGGTTGCCTGGGATCTCATCATGTCCGCATTGTCATCAAGGATTTGGACGCGCTTCATTACCAATACACGTAGGTCGGTGTCGCGCTTTGCTGCCACCTGTTTTGGAAGAAGAACGTGAGGAAAACCGAGGTAATCCATTTAGAAAATATGTGGTCCACTCGCTCGTCGATCTGTACGTCAGGCATTTTGGAGTATACAGTCAACGAGATTACTGATATTCACTTCTCTTAGATGCCTCCGCTTTGTGACGAAGCATTTTAAGTCTGTTTGCATGGACAGGATTGTGGCCTTTCCTGAAACAGAAGGTCTGTCACTATCTATCTTGACGTAAAATCTCTTCTTATCTATGGGCGTTGTGCTGCTAGCGGCCTTGATTGCATCCCTACCGAGCAACTTGTTGCATCGTATCATAGTGAATCTTGTCAAGGAGAACAAACGAGTAGGTACAGCTGCTCTCGAATTAGGTCATAGGTGCTCATTTAAGTGTTTGCCTTGCGCTCGTGTTAGGTCGACGCAAAGAATCAAAAGAGTCGAGCAACGATTGTGACGCTGGAAGGTGCGTTACAGGAAGCAAATTGTAATGTAAAGCAGCTTGAATCAGCACGTACTTCGGCGGCAAGAAGTCGCGTAAGGATGGCGGAGCAACAGCACATCTCTGAACAACTGCAGCGTGAGTTAGATACCTTAACAAAGTCACTGGCGCTCGCAGAAAGCGAAAATCAACAGCTGCACGCAAAGGTGACATGTGCAGAGAAGAAGCTACTGTCGTATAAGGCCAAGGTATGGATTCACAATTCTTTTTTTGGGATTAAAATGGTTATGATTATCATGATGTCGTTAGGTCAATGTCCTGAATGCTGCCAAAGGCGCTTTGGAAAAGGTGTCTACCGAAGCTCAGCGACGTGAAAAAGAGGCAACAAGGCAACTGGTTATGGCGCAAAAGACACCTTCAGCGAGCATGGGATTGGAAAACTTTCGACGCAGGTCCTGGCAACGTCAAAACTATGCTTTTTTGTCCCGCGCTGCACAAAAACCTGTCAACTCCGGTACTATCGATTTAGGCACATTGGTTTACCACGCACGACCTTATGCGGCAAGCTCAAAGATTCCGTACCCCTCGTTTCTCCATCAGGCTACAGTTAGACGATAGAAACTCTATGCAATCCAAGAGAATTGGTCCCTTTAGGCAGATTTTCGGGCGCACATATTCAGAGGATTTGATCTTGTTAATTTTATCTGCAAACTTCGTTAATTTAAACAATAAATGTTATCGATATTCTAAGATAATACAAGTTATACATCGTAATGTGCTTCTCATCTACATTGATTGTAATGACTTTGAGCCATCCTTTTTACAAAGGAACATTTCGTCGAAAAGGGCGTTCTCAAGCATTTGCTCGCGAACATCGAGAACCTTGCGGTACGACGGGATCACAATGTCCGAGAGCATTTGCAGGCACTCTGGCTGATCCAAATCGATCCCAGCCGATAATCCAGGGGTCATACAGATGCAGTTTTGAAGCAAACTTAGCGGTGAAGCACGCGCGTCGTTCATGTCACTTTGAAACCTCTGAACAACAAAGTAACCGCGTTCTCGAATCGGGGCACTGCTGGATTGACCACGCATAAAACCGTTTGGCCAATCCCCCGTGCCCTCATACACGAGTACAACACGGTGCGGCTCCACGAAACGACGAATTACGCTTCGAAGCAGCACAGGAATGGTGTTTGATTCCCCTTGCAGCATACACTCTGTCTTGAGGTACATCGTGTCACTGTGATCCCCCTGTTCAATAGCATTGACAATATCCCTTTTCAGCACTGAATTCTTTTTCAAGCAGTTCCACATGGCGTAATTGATACGATCGAGCGCAAACGGGACCATTTTAGCCAACGCAAAGCGCACAAATGTGCCCAGTTGGGCCCCCTTGACTACTCGAGCATCGTAATAGTCTTTCTGGCTTCCGTTAAGTCCCGCGTCTTTGAATACTTGAGCCAGTTGCTCATACTGATCAGCGACGCTCTTTTCCATCCGCCGATATATTGGTGTGTCTACTAAGGGCTCATACTTGAGCTGGCGGAATCTCGGTATTGCTGAAAAGCTGCACTTGGCTTTGGCTTCTCGTTGTGCCTGTACGTGGCAGGCTTGCTGGGTGGTTCGCGCACGGTTGGATTGAAGGTCTTTTGTCATCTGGACCTTTCTCCTCTTGGCGGCCTCAAGCCTGCGTTCGAGTTCCTCAACGTCCTGCTGTAGTACCTTGATGTCATCAGGACGTCGTCGATTGGCTTGTCCGACGAATGGGCAGCAACGCTTCTTGCTCGACGCATATTTATTTAGGTTTGTAGCAAGCATCGTACTTAAGAGGGCGTTTTGTTTGTCACTGAGAGGCGAAGGGTCCGAAAATATTGTCTTATCGGCGACATTTAGCGAAGAGCAGTCCATTAGTCGTTCTTGATTGAGAAATTAAAAGTGACGTGTTTAGAGAAGAGCAATTTGCGTACGGAAAGGCGACGAGTACGTTTCGCGGGTTCCAACGTGCTCTTATCTTGCAAGAAAAGGATTGCGAACATGTTTACGGGTCAAAGGCTTTGATGATTGGACTACGTAATGTAAGGTGATCTGCATTTATGATTACGGTACAAGCTCTGACTGAGATTACGGACATCTCTAAATTTTTAGATATTTAGTTTTTGGCTGTTCCAACGTTGAATTTCTATTATAAAAAACTAGTGTATCTGGGGAAAAATTACACTTTATGGCGTGTGCTGTTCTTCTATAAGTGCAGCATTGTAACGCGGAAATCGACATATGAATACATGCGCACTCTAGCTTAAACAAGCACGTCTAATGACTATAGTTTCGGGACTTTTCTTAAGCAGCATAGAAAAAGAGCAGTGTCATTAGCATCATCGATTGAGCACATCATTTTAGAACTACGAAGTAGCAATTTGACCTGCTAATTGTCGCAGTAATACATAATCAAGATTAGAGGTATATAGAATGATCAACGCTTTGCGACTATCTTCGATTGCGACCAAAGTAATTCTATACGAAGAGTCGGATCGTGTTTTATTGTTAGATTCTTTTTCACAATGTCACCGTTATTACGCTCAAAATCGCATTCAGTCGCCCTATTTGTATGATAATCTAGCGTAATAAGAATGTCAACATGTTTTACTGTCAGAAAAGGAGCCTATAATTATGTGTGTAATGTGTAGGCGCAGACTCAGCCTTTCTTGTCACCACAGCTTTTAGAATCGTCGGTTCTAATATATTGCACACCATGTATATTAAATGCATCACAACTCGGCGATGCTAAACATTGCCGCCTTGACATCTCTAGACGATAACATATTTAGATTTTCCTTTAAAAGGCGTGCACAAGAGTTAACTCTTCAAGAAAGTGGACGAATTCATTTCGTCGTCCTCATCTCCTTCCTTATCACGGTATCGTCACATGAATCTCACAATAATTAGCTTGTAAAGTCTAAGCAAGGTAGCGGATTACAAATGGCGACTAGGCAGATAAACAAAGAAGCTAGCCTATAAAGCTTTGACAAACAATTGTCAATACTGATTGACACCCACTCACACACGGATGGCTCGTTTAATACAAATTTCTCTGCGCATTTGTGCGTTGCTAACCATATCAAGTAGCTGACAAAAAGATGTGAAATAGTTAAGTAGCAGCCAGAAGGATAAGTTGTACTCCTAAGTAAGAATCTTTATCCATCAGTTACATTGTCATACTTATAATATAGCACAATACGCATTGGTTACATTAATCAGCAGTGGGTATTTCAGAAAACTTAAAAAAGTGAATGTAAATAATACAAGCATGAATAAGCAATACATATCATCGTCGCGAACTTAGTACACTACTGTAAATCGCACAGAGGATTCCTTGAACGCCGTGATGAAAGCATTTTGGTCGCAAAACACACGACGGTGAATAGACGCGACTCGATATTACCTAGCTACAAAGTGCAACCGTGTCATAATTGGTATACGCAACATCACGCGCATATATTATTTTTTTAAAACGACACAATCAAAAATTTATCGCAATAACACGATGGGGAAAAGATCACGGGAGTGTGTGTTAAAGTCTAAAGTGCACTATACTTCAAAAGATCAACCCGTCTCGCCATGATCTTTTTTGGCGACACAAACCACTTGGTCAAACACAACTACGAAGAGGGTTTGAATGTAAAGTCCTCGTCCAACGAAAACTTTGGGATCTGTGGCCTTGTGGACTTGCGAAAATGATTGTTCGTGTTCCTTTTGCCCTCTTCGTCAAGCAACTTATCTCGTATATGAGTGGCGTAAACGGATCGCATTTTCGTCTTCTCGAGCCGTTCGAGAATTTCGTTATCCGTCGCACGGGTCCGCAGATGGTGGAGATTGTCAGTGACAAAGTCATCAAACGTTAAGTATTGCCCTACCAATTTAAAGTAGTGGTCAGAAAAGATAGCCATGAAGTCGTCTTTACTTGTCGCTTCCACGAGATCCCGAAACACCTGCGTGGGTGTCCTTCCTGTGACTTCAAGCGCGGTAGCGAATAGATATTTATGATGACTATTTCGAAATTCTTCGACCGCCGATGCCGCGACATCGTCGACCAACGCTGCGCCGCCTTTTTCATTTAATTTGATTAGCAAAGTTTTGATTGTTGGTTTTGCTTGATCGCCAAGAGAATTGATGTAATCAAGAAGTCCCATACTCTTCCAGATTGTGGACGGGGTACTCAATTCAATCAAACGATCGAGGTAGATGTTTTCAAAGGTGGAACCCCAAGTGTGGAGATTCTTTGAAAGTAGAGCCTTTGCGATGATTGAAGAGATACTGTGTCGTCCGTTTGACAACGGAATGAGTGTTCCCAACGTAGCAAATATCACCTTGTTTGCATCTTTTGGTTTAAGCACGTACGACAACACATCATCACTCCACCGCTCGTACTCTATACTGAGCAAGATCTGTTGCGGATCCATTTTCGCATCAATCCGAAACTCCTCGAACCGTTCAAAAGCCTCGTAAAGATAATCGACTCGCACCATCTTGTCAAGACGAAGGCTATTCATCTCGATCACCGCCTGGCTTCCCTTTTCAATTATCACATCCGGGAGTTGATTTACTTTGGATGCGATGAGTCGATTCAGCGAAGCATGAGCGTTGACTATGTCCACGTCATGGTGCCTAAGAGTCGCCATTTCGACATCTGTCTTCGTTTCAAATTTAGCAAAGAAAGTAGCGATGCGTTCCCAAATGGTTGCGATTCTCTCCTCAGAGAGAGGACGCGCTTGATTCGCACTCGATGGCGAGCTCTTTCTCAAATGTTCATCGTCGCAAGGATGGACAGATTCGATTACATTCGTCGCCACAATGCCAGTTTCCGACCCTGATAGTATATTGATTGCCAAAACAACTAGAGCACATCGGATACGCACCAGGGCTTTCATAGCTTGAGTGTAAAGAGCTCGACGAGTGACCCCAGCAAAGAGAATGTCCAAATGACTGATGTGGCCGCGGGCCTAGAAGTGTAGACTTATGTAAGGCTTACTGTAGCTACTATAGAAATCACGTATCAAAGATTTGCGGGAAATTCATCAGGTACGAATTATTATTGAATGTATGTAGGCTAAAGGGCTTCTACTCTCTCCTCCATCGGTCCACAGCTTCATTTACAAAAATTGGACGTTGACGTATGTGATTGTGGGACTTCACAAAAGCTGAGTCACAATTATATCGTTGACAGGGTCAAAGCGTGTAGACCATCGAATTCCTAGGCACAGTGTCAACCTGATCTCAAATATTAGCTCCGAACGTCACTAACTTGATGATGCAGATATTTTATGTACCGGTGATTGAACGATTTAAATGACAAGTCGTGAAAACGAACCTTTATCGGCCTAACAAAGTGTATTGTGGGATACACGAACACTCGTGAAACAGGGCAAGCAAGGGCGCCTTATTGATGACGCGACGGATCATCTCTCGACAAAAATTCGATTCTTTAGTGATTTGTAAGAGTGAAGCTCATAGAAATCGATACGATCCGTAAGATGCGCCATATATCAGTCTTCCGTTGGACACGAAACCGAGGGCGTCCTGTTGACAAGTGTCGGGATGAATACATGATTAATTGTCCCTCTACTGTTTTGTCTTAACTACTTAAGTATTTCGAAAAGCAAAGCGTTTGTCGCTGACCGTGTGAAGTAAATTTGTAGAAGCTAGCACCAAGCACGACTAGGTATCTGAAGCCACAATTATGAGTTGTGGACCCTGAAATGATTGAGCTATTGGGCTTGTTATCGCCAGCAAAGACAATACTACCGATTAGCTTTAAGTAATAAATCGAGGCACAGCTAGGAACGATGATGCTGGTGCTTGCTAGCAAAGGCTAAGCTTGCTATATGTGTATGGTATCGGTGTATTTAAATGGACGTAAAGTCTTGAACCTTGCTCTATCTTGCAACGGAAACTTCCTTGCTAGGTAGTAAACTTTATGGCCGTCCAATTCTAGAATCATCCTTTTCCGAGACACAGTTCGATTGGCAATTCAATAATCAATCAGCATGCTTCTTCGACATTAACTCGATGCTAGTTTATGCAACCGGTAGTTGCGTGTCAAAGATTTGGTCAACTATATCTTCAAGACCATCATTTCGTTTTTTGCCCCGAATTTTGTCCTCAGAAGCGTGTCTTTTCTCAGAGCACCATACACAGTAGGAGCTGTGGGATAGTGCTGTAGATTTCTTTTTACCAAGTGATTGATTTAAAAAAAGGCGTACGTTTGGATAAAATGAGCTTGTAAATGTGATATATATATATGTATAGTTGCGCATTGCCATGAAAGACGTAATGTGTTCCGTTATAACAAAGGAAACATAAGTAAAGAATGCTACGAACAGGAAAGTCATTTATGTATTACTCATTTCATTCATACGGGCCTGCCAATTTTGGCACCGTCGACATCACTAATCAACCTCAAAGAGCTAAGAGTGAAAGCACATTATCATTTGTACGTTCCGTCGTAACTTGTATCTCAATACCAAGTCTTTGCTCGACAATCATGACAACACCGATAGCTCTAGTACTGTAACGGTCTTTACACAAGACCGAAATTTTGTGGTAAAAGCTAGCGTTTTTGGGTGGTGGAAATCCTGTCATTTGTTGGGACGACAGGCCTTGCAATTCTTTTACCGGATTGCGTTTCGAAAAGAACTGAAATGGAGAAAAAATTGAATTAAATTTGGTGCTTATACAGAATTATGGGTAGGACGGAAAGAGGATGAACATTTACCAGTCTTGGAGCTGCAATGCATTGCAAAGTTAATCTTCTTAGGACCAGCAATGGTCAACGATCGCTCACCACATGATTTGATAGCTTCCTGCGTTCCTGTTGACGTACACTTGTGGCCAATTTATACCTACGCGGGTATAACAAATTCTTAAGCCTTCGCAACTACTGTCGGGCGAACTGTTTACACAGCTTAATTGACATGTTGGATTTTACAGATCTGAAAAGGCGGTTGCGTTTGGAGTCCTTCTTGATGTCAAGCAGCTGGAACGCATGTTAAGCTTCACAGGCAAATATATAACTAAATGCTAAGGCAGCTCAGGCCAGGTAGACTCACCCTCGAGACGGTTGGGAGGAGAACAAGTGGCGAGACATCTGATGAGACATGATGAAGTATCTTTGTTCTAGAACAGACAGGCGAAGCTTATGAACACCGCATATGAGATAACAGTGTGATTGATATACTTTTCAATTTACCGTCTACTTATCAGGCTACGAGCCTGAACTATTTCTGACCGTGTGAAGAAGGAGAGAATGATGAAGAAACCCGACGACTTTAAAACGAGAACTATCAACACTGGGAATTTGATATGAAGATGACGCTCGTGCGGAAGGGGCTCCTGGATCATATTCTAGAAATGAAGTCAGAGGACGAGATGACGGTCGATTGGAAGGTCAAGGACATGCAAACGTACGCCATCATCGCACAAGGGATTGAGGTTGATCATCAGTCCAACATTCGTAATGCACGCACTGCAAAAGAGGTTTGGGATACTTTGTCAGGCTACTACAATGAACGCAACCTTCAGAACCGAGTCGCACTTACGCGGCGACTGCACGAGTTTCGTATGGAATAGGGTAACAGTATGGTTAGCTACCTCGACCGTTTCGACGAGCTTATACTAAGCATGAAGGTGGCTCGTGACGTGATGGATGAAGCTCGCCAGATGACTATTCTACTTGGTTGTTTGCCGGTTGGGTATGAAACGTTGGTGGCGATCATTGAGAAGTCTGTTGGTGTGACGATGGTGGATGTCAAGGAGAAGCTCCTGAAGGGATACGAGAGGAAGCAAACCCAAGAAGTTGCCGAGACCTTTTCGAGTCGGTCGTGTTCATGGTCGCGAACGCAGCACACGCCAACAACGCAATAATGGGGACAATGCAAAGAAGAAGCAATTGTTCCTTTTCAAATACCACCGCGTTCACAAAGTGGGACACAAGCAGTTTGAATGTCCCTCAGGCAATAAGAACTACTGGAAAGAGTTGACATTCACGGTACACGGGAGAAAAAGAAGGATGGTTAATGGAAAGCGGAGCCTCGTCTCATATGACACCTTTCAACGAAGATTTCCATGAGCACCATGATTTGAAACATCCCATCCGAGTATGTGTTGCGGATGGTGCTGGCATGAATGCCATCGGCCAAGGAAGTGTTCGGTTTTGCTGTGGGAATGGAACATTGGTGGCCATGCGAGATGTGATCCACATCCCAAAGCTGGACAGATGGCTGATGTCCATTGCTAATATTATCCAACACGGGCATGACGTTCGCTTCGGTGAGACTTACTGTGGGATTTACAAATATGATGAGCTTATGATCTCGGCCAAACGCAATGGAAATGTGTACATGCTGATAATCGAGCACGAGAACGCGATGTTAGTGGCGCATGAGAGCAAAAATGACGAGTGGGTGCTGTGGCACGCAAGGAATGACCACACAAGCGACAACAACTACGAGAAGATGCAAACGGCCACCAAACTGCTATCTAACGTGACGACGGCCTTATACGAATTACTGTGTGGTGGATACCTGTAATGCAAGATGACTGTGGCTAGCTTTTTCAAAGAGTCGAAGAAATAGACAGCGCAACCGCTGCAACTTGTCCACTTCGACATCATGGGACCAATGAAAACAAAAACCACTGGTGGGTCACGATATGTGGTGATCTTCGTGGACGATTATTCTGGACTTGTAGCTGTGTACCATCAAAGTTTTCGAGTACAAAAATGAGATGGAGCAACAGTGTGGAACGACGATCAAAGTCTGGCGTACTGATAACGGTAGTGAATACAAGAACAAGCGACTGACAGAGTTCTGTAAAAAGAACGAGGTTGTGCATCAGAAGACTGTGCCACACAGCCCGCAGCAGAATGGCGTCGCGGAGCGCATGAAACGGACAATTGTGGAGAAAGCCAGAAGTATGATGCACTACAAATGTGTAGCTACGAAATGGTGGGCCGGAGCCGTGAACACAGCAGTGTCCATAATCATTCGGAGTACAATCAGCAACAGCAAGACCATGACTCCGCTTGAGTTGTGCTTTAAAATGAAACCACTGCTACAGCATCTGCGAGTATTTGGGATTTAGGCTACGCACATATCAATGATTCCAAGCGCACGAAGTTCGATGCCAAGAGCTATCGCTGCATGATGCTAGGGTACGCATCCAACACGAAGGGCTACAAAGTACTCGATCTTGAGACGAACACTGTCAAAGTGAGTCGAACGGTCGCACTTGCTGAGCGAGAAATAGGCGGCATATATGAAGACAACACAGACAAAACAGTGATGACAACACTGGTGATCAAGTCTAAGGACAATTACGCGGTGGACTCTGTACCTAATGATCTACAGGATGTCAATGGTGATGTGGTGATGAAAGAAGAACCGGCCGACGACGATGCTGAGATGAGCACACCAAACGATAGCCATGTATAATTGTAAGTGAACCTCGTGGATACTTGAATATCACAATTATTTTTCGACACCAAAAGAACCTGCAACAGATCTCACAAGGACCTCGCCATCGAGAACTCTGCTATACCGACCAAGTCGAGTCCAACGCGATGGTTTCCCGACATCATGTCACACGTGAGAGCCACCCTGAGTTTCATCAACGTGTTCTTACTGACGTGGTCAGTGGGAGAGATGGGCCTGTGCAAAGAGAGAAAATTAGAGATTTACCAAGAATTAAACAAGCAAATCCACTCATGATCGAAGGTAATGTGGAGGAGACATCATTGTGTACGATAGAAACAGCGACAACAGTGGGAGTAAGGACAACGAAAGACCAACCAAACGATCACGATTGGATAGTGATACGGCTTTGATGGCAGAGGTTGCCATGGCAGCACGAGAACTTTTACAATCGTATGAAGAGGCAGTGAACGGGCCAGAGAGCCAACACTAGATCAAAGCCATTGAGAAAGAATTTGAGGCACACGAGCCTAACAAGACATGAACACTCGTCTAGCGCCAACCAGGAATGAAAATTCTTGGCTGCAAATGGGTCTGGTCAAAAAAGACCGATGGACAATACAGAGCGCAATTAGTGGCACTAGGGTTCCTTCAGACATTCGGTGTGGACTCCTTCGAGTCATATGCAGCAGTAGTCAACATGAACTCCATTAGGATACTCTTATCAGTGTGCTGTGCGGCGGGATATATCATAGACCGAGTCGATGTCGACACTGCTTATCTCAAAGCAGACCTTGATGAAGAGGTGTACCTTGAGCCACCGAAGGGAATGAACATCGAGAGAGGAAACGTTCTCAAGCTCAACCGTCTACTGTACGGACTTAAGCAAGCTGCAAGCGCCTGGGACAAAACCATCCACAATGCATTGCTGGGGATGGACTTCGTCGCATGTGGTGCTGATAGGTGCGTCTACAAGAAGAAAGACGGCGACAACTGGGCGTATGTGTGTCTCTATGTTGATGATATGCTAGTGGCTGCGAAGTCACAAAGCATGATCCAGGACATCAAGAATGCAATAGGTCAGCGCTTTTAAGTAAAGGATCTCGGTCCAGTCAAACGACGACTCGGCACGGATGTTGACTACAACCGTGAGAACCGAGAAATGTATACCACACAACAAAACTTTATCTATGAGACCGCCGAGATGTTCCGCCAAGTACACGCTCGCCCTACGATCAACCCATCTGAAATAAGCACCAAAATGTCAGGCGATGACAGCTCAAAGACGTATGTAGAGAGAGAAGCCATGTGTCAGTTCCCAAATTGCCATCTACTTGGACGGCTGATGTTCGTTGTAATAACCACAAGCCCTGATGCATCGTTTTCAATGAGTCAATTGGGACGTTTCGCAGCCAACTCAGGCACTCAACACTGGAAGGCACTCATCAAGGTACTGAGCTATATCCTTAAAAGGCACTCGGCACCAAGCGATTTGAGTACCTCCGTACTGGCATGATCATCACAGCAAGCGGCCCGAGGTACAACAACAGTGAGTGAGAGTATTGGGAGGAGCACTGTCGTTGGTCCATCACTTGGTGATCGTCAACTCATAATGGGTTGACGACGACCAAGTGGCGTGACATCTGATGAGACATGATGTAGTATAAATGCTTAGAATAGACAGGCGAAGCATCTCGTACGTTATGAATACCGCATAGGTGAGAACAGGGTGATTATTTTACCTTACAATTTACCGTCTTCTCATCAGAAACAACTCCACCAGAGTATTTGTGTCCAGGGGTCACATGAAGGTACCGTTGCGAGTGACATATCTCTCGGCGAACCTTGAGCTCCGTCAGCGTTCATGTTTTCTTGTTTGCAAGTAAAGTAGATGTTAGTGTCATAAATATGATCACGGTTGTAAAAATTGATGGTCCGATTTAGTCAAGGCAATTGTGTCCACGAACGGTCGGAAAGTAAGAACACCTCGCATTCAGCTTTTAAATGGATAATGGAAGAGGCAATCCATATAAATGTAAGGAGATTGCAGCCACAAGCAGGATCGGAATGCATTTGGTATGCCATTTTTTGTCCGATAGGATCAATAGTAGTGGTGTCCAGTTTCTTTTGTCTAATTCTAAAAGAATAAAGCGCTACTAAGCAAAGCAGCGTTTGCTGCAATAGCTGTAGCAATTGAAGGCACATGGTCTACGTTTGTTACAGAGAAGGCCGATGAAGTAGAGTTTAGTTTCGTTTCAGGGCTTCACGGACTTTGGCGAAAGCTGCACAAGTAAATGGTTATCATCAGTAATGGCGAGGCGGCTTACTGCGGAGAACTTAGTCTTCATGATTGGCGCGTGGTCGTGACAAGCCATAGTAGCCTAGCTCCTGAGAGCTTGGCAGCTCTCAAAGGAGAAGCTAGTAGCAGAGTTAGCGCTACCAAGCAAAGCAGCATTCGCTGCTTAAGCTGTAGCAATAAAGGGCGCATGGACTACGTTCGTTACGGAGAAGGCGGATAAAGTCGATCTTAGTTTCGTTCAAGGGCTTTAAATGAAAATTGGCGAAAGCTGCACATGTAAACGCTAGTCATAAGTAACGTCGAGGCGGCTTACTGGGGAGAATGTAATCTTCATGATTGGGGCGTGGTTGTTTCAAGCCATAAAAGTTTAGCCCTTGAGAGGTGGGCAGCTCTCGAAGGAGGGGCTAGTAGCGGTAGGCTGTTAGCTGTACATGCTATTGAACGAGAGTATAATGGTTCCTTTCGAGTCTTGGTAGACTCTGGTGTGTCGCAAAATATCAAACGCTGGCAAAAAATCGCAATCCGTCGAAATAAGTTGACTGGTGCTCAATAGATTGCTACGGAAATAGAGCAAGCTTTTGAAATTAATAAAACCGATAAACTTTACATTGACATGACAACGCGAAAGTGAGGATTCTAGTCCTTGGTTGATCTGTAACTAGCCATTCGGCCCAGAGAAAGTGAAAACTATTTTGCTTTGGCTAGCGCTGCATTCTGGAGAAAATTGAGATGATAAGTCAGTCTCGATTTGACTGCCTAATGGAACGCTTTAAACATTCCCAAGGCTAAAATAAATTTGGTCATGGGTTAATAAACTTTAATGCCAATGGTCATTTTTTGTTCTCGACATGGACAAGTATGACTTTGTCGAAAAGATGGCTGGCAAAGCATGAGCCTTGGATTGATTGGCGGGGCAAAGGTACAAGTACCAGCCGCCCTATTCCACGTGACAGGGTTTTAATGAGTTATGTTTCCACTCGTGGTGTGCTCAAGGTCCCTTTACAAGGCAGCTTGACCGAATTTAGATCTTGTCAATGCGTGAGCCACAAGTTTAATTTATGACAGCCCTTCAATTCACTATGTAAAAATTTGACGGAGCCATAGTCCCTGCTTGTTTTAATATTAATTGTTTGGTATGTACATTCATCAGTTTTTTTTACCAAATTTGGACAAAGAAGAAAACGTTTCAAAAAGCCTATTAAAAATAATATTCTTACACATTCTACAGACTACACGCCTCCTGTCCAATCAACATATTTTCAATCATCTGCACTGTGTTAACAGACGATGACCCGCCAAGTACAAATTCTGTGAGTTTCTCGATATACTGAGAGCTAAATTCTGTAGTGTGAGCTAAAGTTTCTGGAGTTATGACGTGCCAAATGCGCAGTAGCGTAAAGTCGTTGCTACATATACCCGCAGAGATCTTTGTGTCGCGTCGAATGACACACGACCCTTTCTCCTGAAAACGAAATCCTGTCAATTTTTTCCCCTGAAATTCAGCCGGATTGATAAACGATTTCCATGCGATCACAGTTTGATCTGCCTCGCGATAGCGCCGAAAAACCTGCCGAATTCGAAACTCTGCCATCTGATCTGGGGTTTGAATCTCGACTCCAAATCTTTCGCAAACTGTGTCATCACGAGTCACATCTCCCAAATCCTTTCTCCTTCTTTCTCGCACATAAGAAAAATGATGTTTTTCTTTTTGAAATGCATGAGCCAAACACCTCCACGCTGCCTCAGCCGTTAAACCAGGTTCAAAAGGAAGTGTCTTGTCTCCAAATACTCCCACCCTTACACCGGTTCCTGTATCTGCTTGAAAGAAAACCCTTGCCGCTTCGTGAAACACGAGATCCACTCCCGTCTCCAGTTCCTGAAACTCCTCCCAACTTGATGATTCCAAGGGTAGTCCATACACCTTCCTCGTCCTCTTTTCCTGCATCAAACTCGTTTCCATCATCTACATAATGCACGAGGAATTAAAAGACTGGAAGGTCCTATTCCTCGTATCTTGCGTACCCTTCGTGCGATCCTCGTCTTTAGCGCCCGCTGCAGCATCTCTTGCACTTTGTACTGGTCTTCCCATAAACCTCGAAGTCGTGTATTCTCCCGTTCAGATGTCAATCTCTGATCCAGTTGACGTGCCGCGAACTCCTTCCACAAGTTCATTCGCGCACAAGTCTGCGAACTCCTAGTGTTGATCGTGCTTTGGGAACACCGGGCACGCTGCTCTGCCCCTTTTTTCAACGCAGCGAGTTGCAGATCTAATCCTTTTACAC
This sequence comes from Plasmopara muralis, assembly GCA_003676415.1. NCBI lineage: Eukaryota > Oomycota > Peronosporomycetes > Peronosporales > Peronosporaceae > Plasmopara > Plasmopara muralis. The sequence goes on along the minus strand of RCHQ01000021.1, from coordinate 21,158 downwards.
ACGTGCGCAGGAATTTCACCTCTCGACGTCGCATTTCACGCGCACCATTGCGATGTTTGCTGATCGTTTTCGTGATGGGATGCGCGGCTTCGAACGCAGTCCACGCGGAGCTTTCAAGTAATGTACTGAATGGAGAATTGTGCTTGGATTGATCGTGCAGACGCGAAGAGTCGTCGATTACTGTATTGTACTCGTCAAGGAGCGCCAGGACTTCGCTAAAGTCCTCATCGTCGCTTCCTTCCATCGGCGGGAACGACATAATGGCGACCTTTATTGGGGATATATGAAATAAAGGAGGCTGAAACTATTTATATAGTTTGGGGCACTTGAAGGCGGACACATGATGCCGTTAACTATTATTCTACGTAGCGTAATCAAAATCTGCTATTTGTTAGACCTCAAAGTTGTGAGATTTCTGGGATAATGACGAGACGACTTTGCAGTAATGAGAATCAAAGTGTCTGCAGCTAGAGCGATTGTCAAATAGTAAATATGCAAACGAATATTTCCTTACGAGATTCGGCATCTCGGTAGGCCGCTGACTTATCGTTTTAAGTTTACACTTTCCTTCACCTCTAGTGCTATTTTGTTCAAAGTAATCTTTGTCGTCTTTTACTCGAACAAAGCGGCATTTATTGTGCTAACATTGCGTGCGCAAGGCATTCTTTGCCGTCCTATGCACATCAAATAACGACAACACCGTTGGAAAAACAATTAAAATGTGTCTTTGTTCGCACCTGCGCTACGAAACACGCTTGCTACACTTCTTTTAACCATCTCTTTTCAACGCCATGCCAGCAACTATAGCACGCGATGAACGCGTCGTGTTTTCTCTACCTATGTCGAACTGATTTCATTACTTACACGATATAGGTCTGAGACTTTTCACGACGTTGTATCATTTCTCAGCTGTGTGCGTTGCCGAAAAGCAACAAGCTACATAATACACGAAGTAATTGCATCTCTCTGCGTCGCAACATGCGTCAGTTATTCCGTATACAACCAACTTGTCCGACAATTCTTGTCATGTCGTGTATACTCACACATCACCTTGAAACTATTTCACATATCCAATACTAAAAGAGCAATCCAAGGTGTATTTTATGCCATTCAGCGCTCTACACATACTTAATCCCCCTGTCAATCTACGTTTTTTTATTCTTTTTCTGCCCCTCAACTTCCACCCTCATCAAACCATCACCCCCTTGTATTGCCCATCAAACAGCACGTAACTACCCTCCAAAAGTGAAGTGGAAGGTGCGACCGCCCTGCTGGAAAAACTGAGCGTTGCCAAACGGATTTCCACGTTGTTGTTGTTGCTGCGCGTTCCCAGTGACATCTTCACCACGATCGTACATGGCACGAGTCTCATCGTTTGACAGAATTTCGTAAGCTTCGGCAATATCGAGAAACTTCTTCTCCACTTCAACCCTCTCGACTTCGTCCTTGTCTGCATGCTTGTCCGGGTGCCATTCTAGAGCTAATTTACGATACGCTTTCTTGATCTCCTTGCCATTTGAAGTGCGAGAGACACCAAGAATCGTGTAATAGTTTTTTGTCTTGCTCTGCTTTAACGCAGCTTCAGCTTGCGCCACTTTCTCCTTGAACGCATCACTTGACTCCTCCAACTCTAAAGCACGTTTAGCTGATCGCACAGCATCTTCAAACCGTTCGAGAGCCAATTGCGCCTCACTTAACTTGGCAAATGCTAGCGCGTATCCATCATCAATGGTCACAACCTTTTCACACGCATCTTGAGCAGAGCCAAAGTGCTTGAGGTGAAGCTCACACGTGCACAATTGGAGATAAAACTCCTTGTTCATCGCAGAATGATCGGGGTCCACTGCAATCGCCGATTGCCACTCTTCGACTGCCTCAGCATGGGCTCCACGCTCCATTGCGTCCTCTGCTCGATTCATGTACTTAAGTACCTTTTTCAAGCGCCTGTACAGCGACTTGATGCCTGTATGTTCTGGATCCGAGTGCAATCCTTGACGGTAGTGCGATTGTGCTGCCTCCAGCGACCGCTTGTCCCCTACCGAGTACAATACTTCCCCTCGCATCTGCAATGCAATCAAGTTGGACGAGTCCAATTTTAAAATCGTGCCCAGATCCGCAATGGCGTCGTACGGATTGCGGAGGGACACACTAAGTTGCGCGCGTTCCAACAAGAGTGGTACACTGGAAATGGCAGAGCTTTCCAGCACTTGGGTCAAAAAATCGTACGCCGATTGGTAGTCTCCGCGACTGTGGGCACGCTCCGCCTCATCAATGAACGCAGCACACTCTTGGCTCTTGTTCAGTTGTTCCAATCCGACGCCTTCATTCGGGTACAGCCTGAAATGACAAAAATGACAATCGATCAATAAAGGCAAAATTTACAGTAATAGAAATCACGCTTTACTCGACAAAAGTTTGGAAATCTTTAGTCGCTTCGCTACATTGTCCGAGCATCAAAAGGAGCTTGCCACGCTGCAAAATACCCTGTTTGTACATGGGATTGACGTCGAGGGATGACGTCAGATCAGACAGAGCATGCGAATACTTGCGCTCGCTCAAATAGGCGCGGAAGCGCTTGTAGAAGTTGCGCTCGTTCGTGGGCTCGAGCTCAATGAGTTTCGACAGGAGTGAAATCGCCGTTTTCATGTCGCCACCCGCGAACGAATTGTCAGCGGCCACACGCACTTTTGCTACGGAATCGACATGCGAGTCTGCGAACTGTATCATAGATGACAATGAATTTGAGATGGTCTCATTGCTCAAAAAGCAGGAAAGCTGATAACACAAGTGGAGGGTTTGAAGGTACATACGGTTGTGTTGCATACTGCCGAAAAGACGCCAGCGACGAGGGTGAACACGCGCATGAGGGCAGAGAGGCTTGCGATTAAACGCAAATGAGGGCGAGCCATGCATTGCATGAAAAGTCATCTTAAGTACGAATATAGGATTGGACACGTCATTATGGTACAAAGCGATCAAGGCTATTGGCGACCTACGAGCTGTGTTTGGCATGTTAAAGCTTAGACTGTAGGAGCCGCCGGGTGAGATGCACAATGGCAAAGGAATGCAATGGCGCATTTGAAAACAAGAAACGATGAAACTTGAAAAAAATAAGATGATAACTATGAACGTACTACATAATGAGGAAGTAAGCATGAAAAAAAATATCCGAACGGTGTCATCGAGACCACCGACTCAAAGTCAGCACGTGGTACAAATTATGGCACCTTCCAGGAGCATCATAAAATTTAAGTGCTGCGCATCGTTTTTATCATCGTCTTGTCAGTTTAGAAAAAAATGACAAGTGAGAATTGAAGCTGGCAGCAGATACAAGCCAATTCCAAAGACCTGAAGCGGGAACAAAAGCTAGTAGCACAATTTAGGGCCGAGCCAAAATGCTTGCAGAGCGATCATGTTTTAGCACATACACGATCATTCGCTGAAATGTGCACCAACCGCAATTATATTCCACTCTTAATTTTGCGTCTTGTTTCTGGCGCCGTCAGCCGAATTGTATGTGCTAAGCATAGCTGCAAGCTTTTGAGGAAGTTGCTGTCCCTTAAAGTAGGTCAGAGCAAAAACGTTTGTGCTTCTGTTCCCTATGGATCAAGTGGTTAGTCGCTCGACCCGAGGCCGGAAGGTACCTTCTTAAATCTCCATAGGATGCAGCACACCCAAGCGTGTGACTGCTCTGGGTGTGTAAGTGTTAAGTGACTTAGGCGCCCAGTGACTAAAAAATTTTATAGTGTGATGAGGATTCTAAAACCCGGTCCCCATCGAATAGCTGCCACTATCCTGCGCTAAAGAGAGCTAAGTCTTTGGGTCCTGATTACAGCAGCTTGAATGTTTATTTGCTTATATTCTTTTTGTTGTCAAGTAGCATATGCCTTCATGAGTTTCTCATGATTAAATTAGATCATTATGTTTGTTTACAATAGCTATAACAAAAAAATACCGCTAAAGACTCGTTACAATATGGTCTTACACATATTTAGCTTATAATATTAACAGTCAACCTTACAGTGGAATGTGACTCATGTGACGCACCCGATATAAGGTCATGATTATGCATCTTGCGCCACTCAGGCTATTACAGGCCAAAACTAAGGCTTACGGTGGAAAGCCCCAGCTCGATCATCGTCCCATTACAAAAAAAAAATATAGCTAGCTCCCATGTGAAGTGAGGAGTGCACACGCTCGATCGATGCAAAAGGAATGGGCCAAAAAGTTGCCAGAAGGTTAACGCATGCTGGCAGCTTTTGCCTTGGTCACTCGTAAGCCAATCGTGCTGGATTCCTTCGGGCAAAATGTCCATTTTCGCAAAAAAAATAATTAAACTCGTCGTCTTAGGACTCCTTTCTAAGGTGTTTATGTTTGAGTTTCCACTGTGTATTTTGTGATAAAGGCGCGTGTAAAATGATCTCATATGATCTCGTCTTGCTAACCAACTTTGAGCTTGTAAAAGTTGTTTGTAAAATGCATCACCATGCAATTTTTTGGACGGGGCGTTGACCCTTACAAGATGGTCACTTAATTAATTTACATCTTGTAATTTGACCCGTTACGATGAAATTGTTTACGAGAGTCATTGTGTCGACTTGTACTCGCTTATATCATTGTTCGGGGACTTTATAACTTTCAACTACAAAAGTTAAACGTAAAATTTTCTTATCAACACAGTCACCAAAATTTGGGAAAGCGGGCGTTTCATAATGATAAGCTTGCTATACTTGAAGGAGCTGCCGCTGTTAAAAGACAATTGATTAGCTCATTAAGGCTCCGCTAAACAAAAAAGGACCTTTAACACCCCATATTTATACCACCCATATCGATTTAGCTGTCGCTCTTCTATAACTACCACATAAATACGCATGGTTTATGCTGCAAGGCTTTTTTTTCTCAGTCTTATTCGTACGGGGTCGTGTTAAAAGGATGTCGTATCGTGAGTGTTGAAAACTTTAGCCTGAGGCAAGCCTAACCAAGGCACTATGTCGCAAATTCTGCTTTCTGACCAATGATTTACAGCTTATTGTGTCAAACATTTTAGCGAAGTATGGGTCTTAATGTGGCATCGGATATTTGATCAGTACTAATTTGTCACTGCTGGAAGTGTATGGGCTTAGACAGGGTCTAGGGAAGCTCATACTTCATCGCTCTTTTTTTTAAAACGTCACTTAGTCGCACTTTAATTATCAACCCAACTTGTACTCTACTCAACAACTTAATTGTGTCCCGATCACTTTACCTTGAAACGCAGAGTCGTTCTACCAATATTAACGTTGTGGAAAAATCATTAAATTGGCACCCTTGATCCTCATATACTGCGTTAAAGGTTAGTGACCGAAATGAAGCTGATGATGTGTAAAACTTGAACGGGACTGTACAAATGCCCCCTCAAAAAGAACAACTGCCGAGTATGTGTACCAGTGCCCGATATACCTTGCCAATTTGGCGCTGGGTGCACCCAAAAATATTACAGTTAATTCTCACACTGTAGTTGGATCTAAAAAAGCCTTCGTACCAGCTCCTAAGAGTAATTTCTTTCTTAAGTATTGCTGCTTGTAGCAGATGCTCACCAGAGCTGGCCTTAAGAGCTTTTATCGTCTAGCCTTTATGTATAGAAATATTGTTGATTGTTTGGTACGTTATTCATACCGCACAATTTTTATTCGGAAGCGGCTAAGGAGCCATACGGAGCCCAATCGATTGCAGCATTGGTCAGGGCCAAACCAAGAGATGTGTAAAATAAGCAGCTTCAACTAAGAGATGTTTTAGTTTGTGTAAATAATCATGAATCAGTATTAAACATAAAAAAGAAGTAAAATGCTGGGGTGAACCCTTTTGTCAAGGCAAAAGTATTTTATGCCCTGAGTATCGTTGGATGATGTGCGTTTGGTAAGCCATATGGTTTCCATGCTGTGACCCTTAGTGGTCATTTAATTGTCGACAAATTGTTTGGATCCTACAGATTATGAACAATACAATTATTTACGTAGAAATTATATGACTTGGATCGAAGTTTTATGATCAAGTTGGATTGTTGTGCTTCAGTGAAATTAGCAGGAACTAGCGCCAATTTCATAAACGTATTACGACCAACATTTGGTTAGTTAAAGATAAAGCGGAGGCTTATGAGCTTCCAGCAGTTGTGATGTGTAAAGAGGCCCCGAAGGTAAGGGAGTTCGGCTTCGAGCCAAGGGCTCTTAGGCTTTGCTCAATTATGCTTCAGCTCCATCTCAAGTTGCTTTACACGATTGGATAATATTAATCGCTGTGGGTTTATTACAAGCGATGCGCATAAGCTATTCCTTAATTTCATCTTAGTTCACTTTTTATGAATTTTTATATGGTGTCATTAACAGGAAGTTGATGTGTGCAGCTGCGTACGATTTTTGACTAATAATAAGCAATATTGTTATTTTATCTAATATGTGAAGCATAAATGGTTTTTGACCATCTGACTAGTGTTCTATTTCTTAATCATTTGGGATTTGGAGCGGCATTTGAAATGTTTTAAACTATTTTAGACATTTAAAATTTATAAGCGAAAGAGAGCTCGTCACTCGACAAAACACGCGGTAAAACGTCAATCATTGTTGTGTGCGTTTTACAGTAGTGAGTGTTGCTGGTGTATTCCCCCATCTCCATTACCACTTCTTTAAATTACTTTTCATCTTGCTTGCCCAGGTCTGCTCGACTATGTCAGCGCGATTTTGTCCAAGGTGAAAATCGTCTTCCTTAACGATATCATCCCCATCGTCCCCTGTGCCAGGAAATGCCGTTGCTCTTCATCCTTCCCAGTCATCGCCAACATTTGCGTGTAGGGGTCGGTGCGCCTCTTCGCTAGCAATCTCTGCAGCTGCGTCGAGTTGAATGCTATGGCGACCTGCCGCTCACATTTGCCGGCACCGAGACGGACACGTTGTTCCGTCCGCACTTGGTTGTTGGTCTTGTGCTTTGGTTGTCGTGTACTTTGATGAGGAATTTGGCGAGATGCTGTAAATCTCTGTCGTCCGTTTGCGCTTAAATCAACGACGGCTTTAACTTGCTCGCCTTATACACTGGTGTGCGCTCAATTAATAATGATATATAATATGCGAACTCCTCGTGTAGGGTATCGATCACCTCTAGGTCGTCCATGACAATGCGCGCCAATGCTTCGCGACACCATTGAAACAAGGGGCCCTGTCCCATCTCGACGAACTCATACGAATGTAGTTCAGTCATCCTGACGCGCATGTCGTGATAGAACGGATCAATGACAAAGCCCAGGGCGTGAGCGGATGTATAGATCGCCCAGCTGATAATAAGCACGTCCGAGCAATTCCATCCGGTCTGCGCCAGCACATCGTCGTCGATGATCTGTATCTCATGCGCAATGTGAAGAAATCACGCAAAGAATGCGGAGAAGGTTGCCTCATCGTCCTCCCAATGTGTGATGGCGCGGCACAGCGGCTTCAGAAGTTCAGGTAGCACTGCGGTTCTTTTCCAAAGGTCATCGTCGATGGTTAATTAACGCAATTCGTCTTCCATCAATGCGTAGTAGTACTTGTCATCATGGTCGATCATGTAAGGCATGGCGAGGAGCTCAGACTTCACAAATAGATTTCGTTTCAGCATGCCCGAGAACGTACATTAATGCGAATTCGTGAACAGGATCAGGCTGTACGGACGGCCACAGTTCTCCACAACAATGTGGTCGAAGATGAAGGATGACAGGTGTACCGCGTTGATCTTCTTCACAATGAAGATGTTCTGGGCCACTGTTTTTTTGAAGATCGAAACTTTAGCCAGTCCATGCAAAGATTGTGTCCCCCATGCGGCTCACACCCGAAAGCAAACGCGAACTTGTTTGATAGAAGCGCTAGTTGACGCAGGCATGTCATCACACTGGGTGGATCGGTGGAAAGAGACCACATCGATTCCTGAATTTGGGGTGGTACAACACCTTGAATCACTTCGTCGTCCTCGTCCTCTTCTCCACTGAGGCCGTTCGAAGTAAGCCCAATCGCACACGAATAGCCCTTTTTGTAGACAAGACTTTTGCGAGCAAATTGACGGCCGTCTCGAGACTAAGTTCATGGAGAAGTGCCACGAAGAGAAGGCCTTGGAGTCGCAAACCATCTGGTTGAGGACCTGCCTGCCTTGTTCGTGGCTCCGTTCAGCGTCATGCACAACACCCTGAACTTGCTGGTATATCGCATTGAATCCACCTGCACGCGTGTGTACTCATTGATAAGCAAAACACCGCCGATGCCTTCAGGCGAAGGAAACCCGTATGCCGGGCGAATGTGTTTTAAGCACGCTTTCCAATAATCATTTTCAGACATTGAGAAACACGTGGCAGTGCGGTGCATCGCCGTTGCGAGAAGCTCATGTTCTGTCTCAATTTCACTTGCAGACATGGAGTCGCACCAGCGAGGAGTCGAAGAATGGTATGTACTACGGGAAGAAACCGCAGCAGTGAATGGACGCTTGGCGGGCGGCAGCCGGGGTGTAGAATTATCGGACTCGTCGTCGTCGCCCGTGTGTTCGTAAAATTTTTTTCCTGAGGGCAGCAGCCCGATGACTTTCGGGAACCCATGACATTGGTCATTGCAGGCGTGGCGTTGCAGAGCTTGCGAACTCCAAGTGAACCGTTTATCGCAATGTTTGCATTGCGCTTGCGCAGACTTCTGCGTCCTATTTTGTGCCAGTTGGTTAAACTCCTTTGAAAGGGAAGACTGTTGGCATCCGGCGCCAGTAATATAAGCAATGTCCGCAGCACGGTGGAAGGATTCGACGGTTGTGGACTGACGTGTGGGGTGGTCCGTGACCGTGGCCCACCCACAGGTACTTTAGATTTGGGTTGATTAAATATAAAAATAAGGCATATTTTCAGGTGCATTTTAAATGCATTTTAAATGCGCAATTTTTCAAAGATGCAATTGTATTTAGAAATTCAATTAAAAATACATGGACCACTACATCAGACCCTTTGTATTTTCATCCGTAAATATTTAAATTATAAAAAATTATCGCAATAATCAGTGTCTAATTGGTCAATATTGTCCTTACATCTACGACTCGGTGTACAACAAATTGACGATCATCGTATGTGACCCCCAAAATAGAAGTAACTTTAATCGTAACTAGACCCAATTGACTTGTTGTATATGCGCTGTGCTTGTTCCTTGTGCATATTACAGACCACCCATTCGAAATGGGTGTTCAAGTTTAGTGTGGTTGTACCGGTTTTGTAGTTGTCCCTTTGTGTCAAGTATCATTTTAGTAGAGTTATTGACCCAATATCGCAAGTCTTATAAATCCAAGTCGCATTGATACGAATTTAATTGGGAACACGTTGTTTGATTGCGATTCTGATAGGAACCATCAACATGGGTAATTAGAGCATGTAATTCCGGCGTTGGCTGTAGCATTGGCAGCAGCCCAAGACGTAAAGTTTCTGACGAAATATTGGTCAAATTACAACAATTTCGTGGTACGCCGAGTATATATTTGCCACACAGGCCCACTCAGATCTGGATTTTGTTAGGTGCACGAAGCAATACCCACTATGATTTATGTCTATTTACTTAGCAGTATGCTTTTGGCAAGGTATATCTCCGTATGACGTGTTCGTCGGCACGCCTCTCCGCCTTCAATCGTCTCAGAATCTTTTCTAGCGACGTCATGGCACAAAAACCTGAAAAGAAGCTTGTATCTCGTATCTCATTGTAAATTGATGCAGAGCTTGGCTCACCAAGACCGATAGTGGAATTTTGTTAGCACTTTGCCCCAACCGAAGTCGCCGACTGGTTTTGCGGAATGTCAGACTAGGGTTCTCCCTGAACTTGTGTCCGGAATTAATTCTCACTCTGTATACTTCCATAGTAGGCAGAGGTTACCCAGGAGCACCACGGCTCATTTTACTATTCGCATAGTATTGGTCGACGCCTTGAAGAATGTCCCTTCAAGCAGCGTGACTTACGATCAAGCGAGATTCTTCAGGTCGTCCGTTCAACCTCAGCAGTCATCACAATACCTTTGCAAGTGTTTTGTTTTGCAAAGCCCTCGCTAGGTGCGGGCTGTCGTGCCTAGCGCTCCAGGAAAACGCTGACCATCTCACGTCCTCACTCCGTCTTCACCACCGACTCGGCCCATCTTATCGTCCTCCACAATTGATCGTCTTTTGAGCTCCTTCCTCCTGATTCAACATCTAGCACGAAACGTTACCTCGATTTCCTTATGCTACCTATTGTATTCCTTGCACACCCTTTCTTCGTCGCCCTCGTCCATGCGCTCAACTTTATCGTGCCCGTAGATGGCGGCTGGTCCTGATGATATCATCTGCAAGGGTGGCGCTCAGCTTAAGGCAAACATCCATTCAAACGCTTCTTTCTTTCCACTTGCATCATTGTGCCAAGTGACTTGAGGGGCCTTGTCCAAGCGTATTTCTCCATGCAATCTGGTAGAAGATATCCTCGTTCTTCACCAAATTGTCGCGGTCTTCTTGGATCGTGTATCCAAGAGAGTGAGAATCAAAGTCAACAATGCATCAATTCTCTCTTATTTGGTACAAAGAACAAATATCACTGAGTTATCTACCTGACCTTCAGACTTCCAATTTTGACATTCAATCTTACCCAAATTATTGAGCATCTTGAATAAGCTCTTGTCTCGTCTTGTTGTAAGGTAAGGGAAGGTAAGGTAAGGTTAGGTGAAAATTCGAGCGCTTTAAGCTAAGCTCAGAGTGCTGACATGACCTCCACCGGCTTTGCCGACTTAGGCAAAGTCTGAAGCGAGCAAACTTCTCAACCACAATCCAGCCGAGGACCGAAATGTATGGCACTTAGTAAAGTGTCGATTTCACTGTGGCTACATCGCATAATATCGCATTCTTCTATCCTCTAAACTGGTCAGTACAATACATGGAAAAAATGTCTTAGCAAGATGTGTAACAAATGTCTAAATTGGTTTACAATGGCTCAATTCGATAACTATCTTATAGTGTGCTGTAATAAAACAATTGCCCGTCTCTAGACGCCAATACTTTGCACCTGCGCTCCCGCCATGCGAGCCAGACTCGATTCTTTGTCAGCTTCAAGAAGCTGTTTCTGTGCGTTTATATACTGCTTAATTTTGTCTTGTTGCAGCTGCCGCAAAAGCGCATTAAGCGCGTAGATTTCGGCACGACGACGTTGTTTGGCGTGCACTGCATGATTTTGTCGGCGCTTTTCTAGCTCTTGTTTTGCTATTCGCAAACGCTCTTCTTCATCGCGACGTTCTTGCTCGGATCTTTTCCAAACGGTGACGCGACGAGCTGCCAGTCTTGCTAAATTTGTACCTCTCCTTGGAGAATCATCAGTCGGCGGGGCTATGGGATCTGCTGAGGAAATGTCTTTAATAAGACGGCTAGAAGTTTTGTCGAAAGTGACGATCGTTGATGCTGGCGTGCCTGTGTATTGCTTTGAGATTGACGTCACTTTAACAAAGTCCTTAGAAATCGAAGTACGAGCAGCATGAAATGCCGTCCCACGAGGCAATCGCTCGATTGTTGCCACATCAATGCTGTTCTTAGCAACCAACATGTTTAAGCTTTGATTGCAATGTGGAAGTAGTGAATGTATAGCATCTGTGCGTCTCTGACATCGTTTTATGAACGAGGCATTCGAGGATGAGGTTCGTATATCCCTTCGTTCTGAGTAGGAAAACCACATGCAAGAAGTACCGTAACATACCACTTAAGTATATATTAACATACTTAATCCGCCTAAGTGTAAATTACTGGGGCTTTTGCTGCCGCATCACTTGAGACGGTAGCAAGAGTTGCGGTGGCTTTGCATCGCTCTTTTGCTTCGGCTTCCACTCTGGCCGAGCTCGTGTCACGTTTGCCAAGGCAATTTTGTTGACGTCCTTATGTATAGTGTCCTTTCTGTCTTTTCCACTGCGAGTGGAGTGTTTTTTTTCTGTATTGAAGGCACTCGCCTTATTGGTCTTCTCAAGGATAGGTACCGAACCAAGCGGTGGAAACTCTTCGTCACTACGCGGCATTAAAGCTCGGAATTGTGCGTACGGATCAGGAGGTGGAGCATACATGGGGGCATATGATCCGTCGGGCATGAGAATAAGCTGTGCTTGTTGCCCAGGTATCGAAGACTGCGTGCAGTAATACATCGAGGGCGGTTGTGTCACGTACTGCGGCATCGGAGCTTTCTTCGGCAAAGGAGGCGTAAGCAGAGATGGACCACTCTGAGACGTTTGCGCATACATGTGAGGAAACAAGTTTGTCAACGGGTCCACCGGTGCAGGCGTGGGAGATGAAGCTTCTATCCGAGAAAATAGAGCTGCAACAGTTGGAGCGAGCTTTTCCTCAGTCTGTGGCTTGGAACTCGTTGGTACAGAATGTGCAGACATGGTAATGCTTTCTTGGGTAGCAACCTCACCGTCAAAGCTCCACTTTTGAATCAATTTTTGAATTTTGTCTTGATTCGGCAAAGGTGGCATAGCGCTAGGAATCGGTGGCGGCGGCGGGACTAGCGGGGCCGAAATTGTAGCATCAGCCTTCTTGTTATGCTTCTTGGGTCTATTGCTGTTCGTACTGATGACTGGAATGCCGCCAGACGTGCGTTGCTGAGTGGTTCCAATAACCGATTGAGACTGTCGAGTTGGGTCGTGCTTTAAGTCATGATCGTGCTTCGCCTTCTTCTTTTCAAAAGGCAAAGATATGCACAACAAGTTATTCCACGCCACAATCTTACCGCGATCGCGACTCAAGGTTCCATACAAGGCTTCACCGCCAGTAAAACTCTCGTCAAAAAGTACTTCGACGCATTTGCTGCTCACGTGTGTAGCGACGACAGTGCCACGATGGCCAAAAGGGACTCCACGCGCGCTTATATTGATCACCCGGTCTCCTAAATTTGGCGCACCCTTGTTTAAGGATGATCGCATCGAGACTTCATGTCCCGTGAGATCCTGGTTAACCAGCGGATTGGGACGGAAGAGATCTGCGGCACTAACCGTCGCAATAACTGGAGCACATCGCTGAACCTCGGCGGCTTTGGCGCGCTCTTTTGCGCGCAACGTCCCGGCAGCTTCCATCGCGCGGACAGCATTAAGAGCAATGTACTTGGAGGTAATTGGAATGTGCTTTGAATGTTCACTTGTACCTAAATGTTGCTCCCCAATCCATTGCTTGACCGCTTCTGCTTTTACCGCCACCTGCTCGGAATCGCTAATTCCAAACACATCCTTCCCTCGGTACGATGTAGCAAAAGGTAGTCGGCTTAAATTGCGTACAACATCGGGAAATTTCTTTTGGTAGGATGCAATGAGCTTAATCGCACGCTCCGTATACTCCCAAGCAGTAACGCTGCCATTACTTGGTTTTGGCGACACCGAGTCCTGACAATTGCTGCTGGTTCCCACAATCTTGACAATGTCCCCTCTTCTCCAAACGTTAGTGTCATTGCTTACGCCTGAGATTGTATTGCCACGACTTACAAGTCGGCAATAACCAGGGAGCAGTAACTCCTTGCGATAGCGAATATTAAGTCCAATATCCACTTCGTACGGCTTGATCGGTACGCTTCCTGTAATAAGACCTAATGTAGACGCGGAAATGCCCAGCTTCTGAGCCACTAAATAGCCTGGAAAAAAATGATCCACAAGTTTCTGCGCAATAACGTAGCCAAACGGCGGCTCGTGGTCGATCGTGTGTACATGAACAGTCACCGTATGATGATTTTCATCATGAGAATGTACAATTGCAGTGCAACCGAGCCACTTGCCGCGTGTAATCAGTGCCTTGGAGTCAACAGGTAAGCGCTCAATCAATGGCAAAGTGCCTGTTTCCTCAAAGCGACCATCGAGCAACTTACAATTACGAACTGTGAGTTGAGCAGGCACAAAAGCTTCCGTTTCACCAAACTTTTTCTCAATAGCTCCAGTTACTGGATTGGAAATCATACCTTGTAGAGGCAAAACGTGTACGACGGTAGTAATTCCAGTCTTGCCCAGGTCAATACCTCCACTACCAGGAATGCCACGGCCAGACAGCAACTTAACCACCTCCGTCTGTGCATAGTACGCCCACACGCTCTTCTCATCCGGTCCGTACGGTGTAAATACAATTTCCGTCGGACTTTTTTTAATATGACTACGGAGTTGACGAGTGGCTTGTGTAAGACGGTATTCTCCAGCCAGCGTGCTGATACCCACAACCAGTACCTCATGAAGATTCGGCCAATTTGCAAGCACAGTAGAGCCTAGAAGCTCACGCGGATTGACTTCGTCAGCAGTAACGTTGTCGCTGTCAATTACGTTCCCCGAAGCAGGAAGCTGGAGGATGACACTCGACTTGCGCGAGCTCATACCAAAGCAATTAAGCCCAATGCTAGCGATACGTGTAGTCTCAAGAGAAACCGTGTAGAGTGAAGGAAAGCCAGCAAGCGGAATAATGACACCGTCCATTAACTTGCTCTGAAATTCACCACCAGGAATAGGCGGAAGCTCATAGTCTTCCACACGAGTATTGCAGTACAGCACGTCCGGGAATCCCACAACACCGGGCAAAGTAGACTTCAAAGTATCCAAAACATTCAAATCTCGAACTATCCGAACAGGCATAAGCTGCAATCTGTTGCGCCGCCTCTCGGCTTCACTTAACTGCAAATCGGGACAGTATTGAGCAATAGCATCCTTCAGCAATGCAACATCGATAAAAGGCAGCAAATTTACACCTTCCCACGCGTTGCGCTTGCCTTCCATATCGATATCAAATGTTTCAGGATAAAAGTGTTTGATCGGCGACAAAGGTGAAATCATCAGAAAGCGGTACGGCTCTGGTACAAGGTGAGCGCTTGAAGCTGGCAGATTTGACATTAATTGCTCAAACGGCAACAACGGACCATCGGTTGATGGATCTTCGTCAAACTCCACAGTGGTAATCATGTCTTCAATATTCGTGAGATCAGACACCATTGGCGCATAATGGTAGGGATAGAACCATGCCCAGGATGGAGGACCTTGAAAGTAATAGGCAAGACACCACACCAAAGCCTCCATGTACGACCTTTTAATTTGTTCGAGGGCCTTGTTACTTGCATCGCCATTACCTCGTTGGATACCATATTTTTGTTCATAGTAACTCCACTTTGTATCTTGAAAACTCTCGCTGCCAACAAGCATGAGAATATCCTGACCTTCTCGTTGAAGCTCCAAAGACAGAATCGTATCGTCCTTACCATCCAGTGCCTCAAGCAATGCACGCTCCGCTTCTTCTTCATCCATGTCTTCGTCATCCGCCAAAGGTGGTAAAGAATCTTCGTCACCCTCTTGAAGTGCCAGAATGGCGCTTTGCACCACTTCTGCATCCACCTCGTGCTGCTTGGACTGTTGTCGTCCTCGACGGCGTCCTAACCGATTTTTTTCTTCCATGGCACGATTCACTAAAATCTCTTCTTCTTGATCTCCAATAATTTGGAACAATTCTTGCAGTAACTTGGCATTCGTTATTTTTCCATTCAACGTCAAATAGCTTCCTTGATGACATTCCAACAAGTCTCGATACACTTTCAATAACAATGGGATTGCATCTTCACTAATTTCCAACGTTGGACTGTGTGGAATAAAGTCGTTTCCAAGCAAAAAAGTCAGCAGGATAAAGTCATCGAGCATTCGTTCGCCATCAAAGGGTGGTTGGACTCTCATTTCCAACATCAAATACTCTCTAAAGAGACTCAAATGCACTAATTGCCACAGTTGCTCATCAATCTGCTTCGCTGCGACTTTTTTGTGAAAACCTCCCCAAACTACTGTCTCTCGTACGAGCGTAAAATGAGGCTCGTGAGTCATCAGCCCTAAAAGCATCAAATCCGCGTCACTGCCGTACATACAGTGGCGCATATTAGCTTCATAGTCAATCGCCATCTTTCGGTGGCGAATGAACTCGACAATTTTGTGCTCTCCTTCTCCAGGCACTTCACTGCCACTAAAAAAAAACTCAAGTCGTGCCCACAATGGATCACTTTTCATCTTTTGACGCACAAAATACACTAAATGACGCGATAATTGGCTTAAAAACTCCGTTCCAGGCGTAATACAATTTGAATCAAACTTGCTGGCGACAGGATTGACCGTGCTACCGTCTTTTTCGTTCTGAAGTTTAATTTGCATATGCCTTTCCTTGTCGATGGCCTCCTGACGGTCTAGACCAGCGCGGAACCGCCGCGAGCGCTGCTGGTTGAGCTTCGCACGTGGGGCTACGCCGTCGATAGCAATGTAGACAAGCTTCTTGGGCTTGATAATGTGTGTGATGAGACGGTCGAGGTACGTAAAGATACCGTGAAGCTGGGCTTCAAGTGACAGCGAGTTGAGCACGTCGTCTGCTGCGTCTGAGTGGGTACAGTTGTGGACAATGCCGTTCATGTCGAGATAAAACGCGTCGAACTCAGGTAATAGTGACACGTCTGAGATAGGCTGATTTAGAAGCGGATAGCGCTCCGACATGTACCGATAAAAGCGTGGGATACCCATGGCAAAACGACGAGGAGCGCGGACAAGCCTACGTGTTTTGGCGACTGCGGAATGTATAGATACCTTGGTGGTGCAACATTCGCGCAACTTCATTGAATAGTCTCTTGAAGGTGATAAAAACCGTTACCGATAGGATATACTTCATAAAGAAGTATAGCTCCTGCTACAAAAATAGAGGAGGTGCTCCTGAGATGCACCCCTCCACATGTAGCCGAGCTTTTGTGCCACGAGGCTTAGAAGCTATAAAAATGAACTTTAACCGGGTTTACAGTGTAATATACATGGTCCCTTCCTTAATGCGCAATTGAATTGAGTCGATTATAGATTAAAGTGGGTGGACCAGAACCTTCATATCGCTATTGCTCACGTTGATCCTCGTATAACCAGAGGTAGTGCACGATTATTTACCAAAAGAAGAAGATCGTTTATTTCCTGCGTTCCTTCTCTGCGTTAGGTAGCTGGATGTGTGTTAACAATCTGCACAGAGAGCTTTATTAAGGTTATGGTCCACCTATGATTTTTTTATATCAATATAATTTAATTTTTCTCCATTTTTGTCAAAGACTATGAAAATTTTGAGTGTCTCAGTTTCTGTATAGAAGTCCTGTTATAATGCATGTCATCCAATCGTAGGCGACATATGATATACTTTGAAATGAGATATCTCAAAATATACATAGTCCCTGTCCAAATTACCACAAAAATATGGATATAGGTAGACCAAAACCTTGATATCGTGCAAAAAAACTTATAATTGTGCTCAAGAAATAGTGAGCGGTTATTCACCAAATAAGGGTGATTAATTAATTCCTGCATGCCTTTTTGCAAGGTGCTGTGTAGCGCGTCACACATGAAGGCAATCCTTCATCTACGCGGGTAGATTGTCTAGTTGAACACTTGCAAAGGTTTTAACACGGATTGGGCATTCTTTGCGCATCTGTTGAACGCGTAATTTGTACTCCTCGAAAAATAGCTGACTTTTGTGGGTCCGGGGGGGGGGGCTGCATTTGCAGCCCTTCCTGCTGATTAGCACCTGGAGCGCTCGAGCCTTAAGAGCAAAGCATATGCTTGGAGGCTCAGACCAGCACGGGCTTTACGGTAGCACATTCTGTAGAGTCCAAGGCGATAAATATTAAGTTTTTCACTTTAGAAAAAAAATCTATATCAAGAAGGTCGAGACGGCAAATGAAGCAGCCCTGATCACTGGTGAATAGGAGCGCGTTGCATTTGCAATCCTTTGAGTAAGAAGCAGCGCCAAAAGCTGGACACTTACTTGTGAAACTGCTTCACCTGAGTGTTTTGTATTCTGGTTTCACATAAAGAAGCAGTTAAGTACAATGTTTCTAATGGCGAACTTTGGTTTCCACTCCCTTGTACACTCTCTTGCTTGCAAAAAAGTTAGGTGTTGGCTTCATGAATACGTTCGTTTTTAAATGCGTCTAAGGCCGTGCGTGAAGAAGTGGCTTATCATGGTGACTGTACAACCTAACAGTAGGCCAGTCCCCGATATAGTGCAGACAGAAACGGTGGGAAACGAATTTATATCACTTACAAAAGAGGTACAGCCTTAGACAGGATAATAACTCCAGAATGCAGCATATAACTGCTCTTTAATCCACAGGGCTTCGAGCAGTGGTGTGTGGGGGACCGCCGACTCGGAGTCACGCCCCAGCGCTGTCAAGTAAAGACACATAATTGTGGCTGCGACAACCAAGAAGACTTGGTCCATGGCCACCCCCAAAAAAAGCCGACAAAGTGGTCCAATGCTGGTCGCCGATATAATTATATTGTTCTACTGGGAAAGAAAACAGTGATATTTGGGCATTATGAACCATAGACACTTAGCCACTGAAAGTATCACTCAAGGAGTTTAGCTCGGTCTATACAAACACGATGAGTTATTGTTCTATTAATGTTAGAAAAGGCATGATTTGACGTACACCATCATGCGTGCCCGATACTCTATGTGGAGCTTTTCAGGGTCAATATGATCCTTAAAAATTTAAGTTTTGCATGACTCCTAATATGCTCCTTGCTCCTCTGCAAATAATGTTCTGTAATCGGCCTTTCGGTAAGACGGTGGCTCATCGTACCGACATATAGACCACAAGACAGAGGGGACGCTTAAAAATGGCAGTCAAGCCTGGATCTCACTACGAAGAAATGCAATTTTCCTATGCAGATCGGATGCCTCCCACTGAATCGCATGGCGGTTGACTACTAAAGACCTACTAGCAAAGAGAATTCCGCTCCTCATCAAGGGTCCCTGAGGTCCATTAAAACAAATGAATCCGTGTTTTGACCAGACGCACACGTAAGAGCTGGTGCTTCTCATACAGAAAATATGTAGCTGTGTTGAAAGCAAATTTTTGGCTCTCCATGCAAGCCAGCTGCAAATTCGCTGTAGAATAAGCTCGATTTGACGGAGTCCATGACTTATTGAAAGGTGGTGCGGTGCTGCTACTTCACAAAAATCTAGTGAGCCGTTGAACAAACTCTACCATGACTCTCCATAGATCGATGCGATCTGCAAACAGGAGCAAAAGTTATTTTGTAGGCAGTCCAACTTCTTAGTCGTAGGTTGAGATAAGGGGACAGTGACTCCATACTCGAGCTCAGTGCTTGAGCTTTAAGCGCCTAGATTGGCGTCTAAACAGCAATAATTTTAATTTGAGCTATCACTGTACAGTGATGTGCAACTTGCACCTTTAGCTCCCGGATATCAGGCCTTATCACCTCAAAATTAAAGTCAATCAACCGAGGTCGAGAAATGAAATTCAACTTCTTAAGGCCTCTTACGACACTCTATAAAACCTAAAAGTGCGAGCCAAGTATATCTTACACTGGATCAAATTCTTTTAAGATCGAGATTTATTCGTAGATTTTGCAAAATGTTTGGCATCCGGATAGTGGGCGTGGTGCGTGAAGTGCATGAGCTTTTACTCGATTATACGACTTTCACCAGCCGAATAATATCTATTCAAAATCTTCTTCGTATTATCTACCCTGAAAGTGTGTAGAAATTTTTCGAAACTGGATTCAAGTTTAGACGAGCCGTCCAGCCTATGGCCATGGCATTTTGCCTGTGTCATCAGCTAGAGACCCTATGGATGCGATCTAGATTTTTGGCTTTAGCATTTCTCGTCAATCTAGACTGGTAGCGCTATCAATAAAAGTTTATTCAGACAAAAGCCGCGAAATTTTTTCCCGGTCGATGTTTTGAGCTTGCACATTACCGGCAAGCTCACCGTGAGCTCAGACGTATCATGAGCTTACCCAAAAAAGGCAAATCTTTCTCTTCGACAGCTTTATCATCTAAAGTCCTTTCCCCTTAAGGACCCAGGCTATATTTTGTCAGTGTGCTCGTTAGCCGTGATTGCCGAGAGAAGACGAAGGCGTTTGTATAGCAGCAGGCGACGAAAATTGGTTTTTACGCGCCCTTAAGGTTGTGACGTTTTGGGAGCAAAGACGCTTTTAGCCTTATCGACTTTCTGGCAGGCAATCAGCCTTGATGCCGCCGCCCAGGGCACATTAGCAATCTTTTCAGGATCCTGCTTGGTCACTTAGGCCGACCTATTCGATAAAAAGCCATAGACAAGGCTCTCTCCCGGTTCGTGTACCTAAACTCATTTTATCGCTCATTGTGTAAGTCTCGATCAATAAGACCACCTGGCTTTATTGCAAGTTTTAGTTAGTAGTCTCTTTACAGCCCATTTTACTATTATCGACATAAATTTTGGCAAAATTATTAGATGATGCTACAAATTTTGCTAAAATTTGCGATCTTGCCACCGCTTTCAAGCAAATGTGACGCTAAAAGACTTTTAAAGCGTTGCTCCTGGTTCTACAACGCATCTCATCTGGCTGTGCTTGGCATTAATAGTATACCATGTGCCATATATTTAATTACGAACCGTCAATAAAAGAAAACGACCCAATTTCAGATATCATCCATGGTGTCCAGTACTGGCAATCGCATGCGAGCTATCGAAGCCACTTTTCATGTGGCCTTTCCGGACATTATGGCTTTCCTTTTGATCCAATACTTAAGACGAAGCGCGGAAATGCAATCCAAATGACCATGGTGTCGGATAGAATGCTTGAGCCTGTTTACGACAGCACGAGTGAGCAGGCGTTTACTTGTTGGAGTGGTTGGAATATAAGGGCATTTTTTTCTACGGCTCACGTAAAATGACATTGAGCAGACTATTTAAATGTAAAGAAGTCTGGCAAATTGTACATAGTATCAAAATAAATCCAATTTACATTCAAGACTACTGGTCTGTACTCTAATAAATGATGCGACTCTGAAGGAGATTACGAAATGATAATGCAGAAAAAGAAGGAAATAAAAGGCAAATATGGAAAGTCCTGGCACTACAACAATATTCAGCAGCTATAGCTACATTATTTGTTGATGCTCGACGACTGAACATGATGAGACTTTGTTCATTAATTTTGGTTGACCGTCGTCGTATTGAACTAAAGCTTCTGACCTTGAAAAGTGAGATCTTAGTTAATCTGATAATGCCTTACTTCGCTGTACAAGTTAATCACAATCACCGGTTTTGTATTACTCAATATGTCACTGATTTGTCTAAGATACACAATTCCACGCGGCTAACAATGTGTGTTGGCCG